>CM068368.1:688175876-688581474 GCA_034769895.1 Magicicada septendecula
CAACATATTAAATGAACAAGTACATTACAGATCACATACACTATTTGATACATTGATCCAAACACAAAATTTGAACCTCAGCGCCAATTCCCTCCCATCATCAATTCCCACCACACACACCTATAGTCCATAACCGTTATTCTGCAACAATGACTTTCAGTATTTACTCACACTGAGCAAGAGGCACAACACCTTGAAACGTTTGTGATAGTGAGAACAAAAGTAAGTTCATTTGTGAAAGTTTTTTATATATAATAATATTAGTAAAAGTGAACAAAGAGGATGAATCAACAGATATTTACAATGGATTAATGATGTGAAAAAACGAAACGAGAAGTGGGAAAGAGATAGATGTAAGCTACTAGAAAATAAAGAAAGTGACCTAAACCAGGTGAGTAGTTCTGATAGAGGAGGTAAAAATGATGATGATACTTTTACACACAATAGAGTTAGTTTAAGTACAGATGAAATAAGTGAAGATAGTGAAAATATACGGGTTAATCATAATGCAGACACAGGTAAGTGTAGTGAGAATATAAATAATGAAGTAATGAATTACAAGGTAAGTGTAGGTGTTAAAATAAATAACGATTATAATGGGGGTGAAATAATGTTGAGTAATAATAAAGAGGTATTTGAAAATGGGGTATCAAATAGTGATATATTAAACAATAGTGGTGATAATGAGAATAGAATAAGAGTTGAGGTTGATCAAAGATTGCTAGTTAGTGTTAATGATTTAGAAAGGGAGTATAGAGATAGATTAAGTGTAGAGGGTGAACAGGGGGCAAGTTTATATAGGGTTAAATGTGAAACAGAGATTTCACAAGTTGTTTATGGAACTAGTGAGGATCACAAAAGATCCTCACTAGGACATTTGGGAGACATGGTGTCTCAAATGGTCCCTTAGTTTTTTGTGATTTAGCTGGTAAAGCCAGGAGATGTAATAAGTATTTAGTGGTGCCCTTTGCATGGAGTGAGAGAGAAAATGTGATATGGTGTTCTGATGAGAGAGAGAGAGAGAGAGAGAGAGAGAGAGAGAGAGAGAGAGAGAGAGAGAGAGAGAGAGAGAGAGAGAGAGAGAGAGAGAGAGAGAGAGAGAGAGAGAGAGAGAGAGATTTTTGAAATAAATAGAGGTTATGAAAGGTTGGTGCAGGTGTTAGATATTGAGAGAGATGAAAAAAGTGAATTGCATTATGAAATAGAGAGAGATGAATATTTGGATAATACTGTCATAAATGATAAAATAACTTACCTGGGTGTAACAACAAATACCTACGGAGACTGGACAAAAATAAATAATGGTGACAAGGGTTATGAAATCATAAAAGGGATAATGAATGACATGGAGGTAATGGCGTACTATATTAATAATAATAATAAAATGAGAGTGAATATGAATGAAAAGTGCTATAAAAAAGCAAGACTATTACACGACGATGGAGGTTGAATATAAACTCAAGGTATGGACATTCTAAACATTTTAGTTTATGGTTATGACCTTGCTGAATTTGGAAATGAAGTGTGGTAAAATTGAACAATTAATGATGAAGATTTGTAAATAAATTCTAGTGAAATTTATTGTGTTTGTATTGTAAAATGTTTTATGTAAGCAATATATGTATGGAGTAGAAATTGATTTTAATAATAATATTTTATTTTGTTAATTAACGATAATAATTGATAAGAGGCAATAATGAATTTAATTTTGAATCGTGTGTTCAAGTAATTTAAAATTATATTTGATCTGAATTGTAATAAATAGTAATTGATAAATATGTTAACACTAAAAGATATATAGAAATTATAGAAAATGCTGCCCCAGTTTCAATTTTATTTTATATCAATTCAGTTTTAATTTTCAATTGTCAGCTTCCACCTGTGAGGTGCCTCAGTAAAACATACACTGTTAGCATAAACAACTGTCTAGACATATTACGTAATAGCTTGCCAGCAGCAGTCTCCCTTGTGAATCACAGTATGCAGATTAACATCAGACAGCAAGGAGCAGCATACAGTTTTGTTACGTGAAAAGGTGGCCTCGGGTGCAAGATAGGCCGTAATTAATAGTCGGCCTATCCATTAAAGTATTAATGTACTAAATAGTACTAAAGTAATAAAACCTGTATAAAAAAAATGCGTGAACAGAATAGCGCGCGGCCAACCTAAAAACATCTAAGTGCGATAAAGTTACGTCGGCCGACTTAATATTAACATACAGAGACATTAAATCAAACTAGTGAACTCATCATAAACAGTTGTAGGAGTGCGTACGGACTAAGAAAGCAGTCAACTAATAAAAAGTGATCAGTGCTCGTACCGATGAAGTTACGTGGACCAATACCATTATTAGCCGCGAACAATGATTTTGGCAATCAGTAACAGCAGAGATAAAATTATCCAGCGATTTCCGAAGTGAGGGATAAAAAACGCACATCCCCAGTTGAAGCGAAGCCACTACCAGGATGAGTACCATATTATTATTTCAGAAATTTTAACCACTATACGGTAATATTTATTTACAGACACTTTATTAAAAGAGATCTCTAAGGGAAAGATAAAAAATTAAACAAACAGAAATAAACGCACTGGTTCATTAAAATATAAATAATTTGTAGTAGTTTAAGAAAGGTTATATTAAGAAATGTTTATCATTAATTCATTGGATTTCATATGTTACTAATGAAGATTCTATTCACATATACTAAAAGAAATTAAAACTTTAATTGTTATCAAAGGAAGATGAAGTAATTAAATCATCCAATAAACCAGACGTTATTTGTTTAAATGTAAACTGTGTATTGATCTTTATACCGTTTACCTCAAATAACCCTTTTTGCAGCTGTGTTCGTCTGCAGAACCCTGGAGATATCCCTAAGGTAAGAGTTAATTATTAATTTGAAGTAATTGAGTAGTTTCAATGGTCCGAGTACAGGGACTCGAGTAGTTTTATTATTTTAAAGAAACTTATACTGTTTCATTGGCCCCCGATACAGGGACGGTGAGTGTAATTTGTTATTACATTCGCCAGACCTAATTAAGCTGCAGAACGGGCTATTTGAGAGGGAGGACGTTTTGGTAAATAACATAAACATAGTGAAATATTAAGAGAGTAAGTTAGTACGCCTGTTTAACATAAGCTGTCCTGTATGGAAAATCTTGCCTAAACGGACCTGGTAAGTAATTCAAAGTAAATAGTGGGGAAATGTGTAAAGGTTTCCATATTTGTCCTTTTGTTTAAAAATATTGGTGGCGACCTATAAGTTGGGAATCTTCTGTTTTTCGTAAGTCAGGGCGAGTGAAGTAAAAGGTAAGTAAAAGTTTAATAAAGGGGGGGTAAGGAAATAGACCGTAACAATGGCGACCCTGCCAGGACTAAGAGGAACTGATCAGTTGTGGATATGGAGTGATGGAAGGCCGTTTGTTGATTTTTTAATTAAATGTTTCAGAGTCAGGTGATACTATGGCGGGTATCTGTCCGAGCTTATGGTGTTGGGATCTCGAACAGAGAAGTCCAGTAGGGTCGGATGGGTGCTGCCACAGTCACCAGACTAGGGGGGTAAGTACCCATGATTTTAGTAGAGTTCAGGGGGGTTGCGGCGCCATATCCTCACTGATCCTCTTAGGTTTTAGGCAATGAGAGTTTGTAGGCTTCGGCCTTCAACCTCTCATTGGGGGGGGGGTAATGTAACGGTACAGAATTGTGTGCTACCCCAGTTTCAATTTTATTTTATATCAATTCAGTTTTAATTCACCTGTGAGGTGCCCCAGTTTAACCAGCAATACACTGTTAGCATAAACAACTGATGTCTGGAGACAGCCAGACTAGACGCATTACGTAATACTTTGCCAGCAGCAGTCTACCTTGTGAATCACAGTAAGCAGTTTGTCACCATAGAGTCAACAGAGGAGAGCAGTGTATTAATACAGTTCATTAAAAGAAAACAGTGGCCTCGGGTGTGTAAGATAGGCCAAAGTTAAGGCTGGCCTATCCAATCAAATAACTAATTAAAACATCTTTTAATAACTATTAAAAGTCCAAACAATGCAGCGGATTTAAGTGTGTGACTTAATATTGACACGGAGAAATCAGTGAATTCAAATCAGTGAAAATCTAATACAACACAGTAAGCTCAGTGCAACTAGGGGCGTGAGTGCACCAGAAACAAGAAAGTGGTCAACGAGATAGGGCAACAAACTATACGAACATACACGGTGAATGGGTAACTAACAACCCTAAATATACCTATTTAAATCAGTTCAAAACAAATGATGATAACTTATTTAATATAATATAAATAATCGAGATCTCTAAGGGAAAGGAGTTTTGTAAAAGTAAATAGCAAGGGGAAAAGGGTATTAAGATATACACACTGGTTCATAATAACTTGGCATAGTCTAGTTGATCATTCACTGTTTATTAGTTGTTAATTCGTAAATGCAAATTTCAATAAAATTCAGACTTTATTTCATATAAACCGTGTGTAGAGAGTAAGTTATTACGCCTGTTTAACATAACCTGTCCTGTATAGAAAATCTCGCCTAAACGTACCTGGTAAGTAATTCAAAGTAAATAGTGGGGAAATGTGTAAAGGTTTCCATATTTGTCCTTTTGTTTAAAAATATTGGTGGCGACCTTCTGTTTTTCGTAAGTCAGGGCGAGTGAAGTAAAAGGTAAGTAAAAGTTAAATATAAGGGGGGGTAAGGAAAAAGACTGTAACAATGGCGACCCTGCCAGGATGACTCATATGGAATTTTCTGATATGGGTTTAGGCCTGATTGGAAGTACAAGACAGGTTGTGGTAACAGCGTATGTGTGAATAATTAGTGTAGTTTTTATAAAAGTGTATTATATAATATTTCTAAGTATGGCCGAGGTACCGGAAAACGGGGTAGGTCTAACATGGGCTGATACATTGAATTATTTGAAAAGTCAATTTGAGGAAATAAAAAACTCACAAAGACAATGGATTATTATATATAAAAACTTTCACAAATGAACTTACTTTTGTTCTCACTATCACAAACATTTCAAGGTGTTGTGCCTCTTGCTCAGTGTGAGTAAATACTGAAAGTCATTGTTGCAGAATAACGGTTATGGACTATAGGTGTGTGTGGTGGGAATTGATGATGGGAGGGAATTGGCGCTGAGGTTCAAATTTTGTGTTTGGATCAATGTATCAAATAGTGTATGTGATCTGTAATGTACTTGTTCATTTAATATGTTGTTTGGTTGTAATGTGTGATATCTGTATATTTCAAATTGTTCAGCTGTGTTTAATTTTCTACTTTTTGATAAGTAGTGTAATATTTCCATGTTGTGTGCTATGTTTGTGTAACTATGGTTTTCATTTTGTAAATGTGTGGCAAATGTGGAATGTATGTAATTTGTGGTGAGGGCTTTTATATGTTCTGAAAATCTGGAATAAAAGATCCTTCCCGTCTGGCCGATGTAGAATTGGTTACAATCATTACAATTTAATTTATAAACTCCTGTTTTACTGTATGTGTCTGTGTCTTTGTTAAAATTTATATGTTTCTTAATGGTGTTGTTGGTTCTGTAGGCTATTTTATAATTGTGTTTCTAAATGTGTTAGCAATTTTGTGTGTATTGGAGTTGTAGTATGTAAGTGTTATGTACTTACTGGGTTGTGTGTTGTTGGTCTGATGTGTTTTATTTTTATTTTTTGTGTTTAGGATGCGTTTGTGTATTTTATTTACCAAATCGGGGTTGTATCCATTTTTAACTGCTATATATTTGATTGTGTTAAGTTCGTCTTGGTAATCATGTGTGTAATCACCAATGTTCCCATAAAAGAAACTTTAATTACATTAGAACAATTACTAAAATTAAACAACATACCTGAAACACACATAAATGAGATCATAAATCTAACTAAAATTATAACAGATCAAAATTATTTCACACACAATAACATGTTTTACACACAAACAGATGGACTACCCATGGGCTCACCTATATCAGGTATACTAGCCGAAATATTTGTACACACCATAGAACAAGAACACATATTACACAATAACAAATATACTGATAAAATAATATATATTGAGCACAGGTATGTTGATGACATTATAATCCTATACAACGGCAACAAAAGACAAATAGAAAATTTCCACAAATATATTAACCACTATACACCATAAATTAAATTCACACTTGAAATAGAACTAAATTAATAGTTTAAACTTCTTAGACCTCACAATCACCAAAACAAACAACACACACACATACAAAATATACAGGAAACCCACCACATCAGACATGGTCATACATAACTCATCCAACCACCCAACTCAACACAAACATGCAGCATTCAACTACATGCTCCATAGACTCAATTCAATACCCCTAAACACACATGATTACCAAGAAGAACTTAACACAATCAAATATATAGCAGTTAAAAATGGATACAACCCCGATTTGGTAAAATAAAATACATAAACGCATCCTAAACACAAAAAATAAAAATAAAACACATCAGACCAACAACACACAACCAGTAAGTACATAACACTTACATACTACAACTCCAATACACACAAAATTGCTAACACATTTAGAAAAACACAATTATAAAATAGCCTACAGAACCAACAACACCATTAAGAAACATATAAATTTTAACAAAGACACAGACACATACAGTAAAACAGGAGTTTATAAATTAAATTGTAATGATTGTAACCAATTCTACATCGGCCAGACGGGAAGATCTTTTTATTCCAGATTTTCAGAACATATAAAAGCCCTCACCACAAATTACATACATTCCACATTTGCCACACATTACAAAATGAAACCATAGTTACACAAACATAGAACACAACATGGAAATATTAAACTACTTATCAAAAAGTAGAAAATTAAACACAGCTGAACAATTTGAAATATACAGATATCACACATTACAACCAAACAACATATTAAATGAACAAGTACATTACAGATCACATACACTATTTGATACATTGATCCAAACACAAATTTGAACCTCAGCGCCAATTCCCTCCCATCATCAATTCCACCACACACACCTATAGTCCATAACCGTTATTCTGCAACAATGACTTTCAGTATTTACTCACACTGAGCAAGAGGCACAACACCTTGAAACGTTTGTGATAGTGAGAACAAAAGTAAGTTCATTTGTGAAAGTTTTTTATATATATAAATATTAGTAAAAGTGAACAAAGAGGATGAATCAACAGATATTTACAATGGATTAATGATGTGAAAAAACGAAACGAGAAGTGGGAAAGAGATAGATGTAAGCTACTAGAAAATAAAGAAAGTGACCTAAACCAGGTGAGTAGTTCTGATAGAGGAGGTAAAAATGATGATGATACTTTTACACACAATAGAGTTAGTTTAAGTACAGATGAAATAAGTGAAGATAGTGAAAATATACGGGTTAATCATAATGCAGACACAGGTAAGTGTAGTGAGAATATAAATAATGAAGTAATGAATTACAAGGTAAGTGTAGGTGTTAAAATAAATAACGATTATAATGGGGGTGAAATAATGTTGAGTAATAATAAAGAGGTATTTGAAAATGGGGTATCAAATAGTGATATATTAAACAATAGTGGTGATAATGAGAATAGAATAAGAGTTGAGGTTGATCAAAGATTGCTAGTTAGTGTTAATGATTTAGAAAGGGGAGTATAGAGATAGATTAAGTGTAGAGGGTGAACAGGGGGCAAGTTTATATAGGGTTTAAATGTGAAACAGAGATTTCACAAGTTGTTTATGGAACTAGTGAGGATCACAAAAGATCCTCACTAGGACATTTGGGAGACATGGTGTCTCAAATGGTCCCCTTAGTTTTTGTGATTTAGCTGGTAAAGCCAGGAGATGTAATAAGTATTTAGTGGTGCCCTTTGCATGGAGTGAGAGAGAAAATGTGATATGGTGTTCTGATGAGAGAGAGAGAGAGAGAGAGAGAGAGAGAGAGAGAGAGAGAGAGAGAGAGAGAGAGAGAGAAGAGAGAGAGAGAGAGAGAGAGAGAGAGATTTTTGAAATAAATAGAGGTTATGAAAGGTTGGTGCAGGTGTTAGATATTGAGAGAGATGAAAAAAGTGAATTGCATTATGAAATAGAGAGAGATGAATATTTGGAATAATACTGTCATAAATGATAAAATAACTTACCTGGGTGTAACAACAAATACCTACGGAGACTGGACAAAAAATAAATAATGGTGACAAGGGTTATGAACTCATAATAGGGATAATGAATGACATGGAGGTAATGGCGTACTATATTAATAATAATAATAAAATGAGAGTGAATATGAATGAAAAGTGCTATAAAAAAGCAAGACTATTACACGACGATGGAGGTTGAATATAAACTCAAGGTATGGACATTCTAAACATTTTAGTTTATGGTTATGACCTTGCTGAATTTGGAAATGAAGTGTGGTAAAATTGAACAATTAATGATGAAGATTTGTAAATAAATTCTAGTGAAATTTATTGTGTTTTGTATTGTAAAATGTTTTATGTAAGCAATATATGTATGGGGTAGAAATTGATTTTAATAATAATATTTTATTTTTGTTAATTAACGATAATAATTGATAAGAGGTAATAATGAATTTAATTTTGAATCGTGTGTTCAAGTAATTTAAAATTATATTTGATCTGAATTGTAATAAATAGTAATTGATAAATATGTTAACACTAAAAGATATATAGAAATTATAGAAAATGCTGCCCCAGTTTCAATTTTATTTTATATCAATTCAGTTTTAATTTTCAATTGTCAGCTTCCACCTGTGAGGTGCCTCAGTGCAACATACACTGTTAGCATAAACAACTGTCTAGACATATTACGTAATAGCTTGCAGCAGCAGTCTCCCTTGTGAATCACAGTATGCAGATTAACATCAGACAGCAAGGAGCAGCATACAGTTTTGTTACGTGAAAAGGTGGCCTCGGGTGCAAGATAGGCCGTAATTAATAGTCGGCCTATCCATTAAAGTATTAATATACTAAATAGTACTAAAGTAATAAAACCTGTATAAAAAAAATGCATGAACAGAATAGCGCGCGGCCAACCTAAAACATCTAAGTGCGATAAAGTTACATCGGCCGACTTAATATTAACATACAGAGACATTAAATCAAACTAGTGAACTCATCATAAACAGTTGTAGGAGTGCGTACGGACTAAGAAAGCAGTCAACTAATAAAAAGTGATCAGTGCTCGTACCGATGAAGTTACGTGGACCGATACCATTATTAGCCGTGAACAATGATTTTGGCAATCAGTAACAGCAGAGATAAAATTATCCAGCGATTTCCGAAGTGAGGGATAAAAAACGCACATCCCCAGTTGAAGCGAAGCCACTACCAGGATGAGTACCATATTATTATTTCAGAATTTTTAACCACTATACGGTAATATTTATTTACAGACACTTTATTAAAAGAGATCTCTAAGGGAAAGATAAAAAATTAAACAAACAGAAATAAACGCACTGGTTCATTAAAATATAAATAATTTGTAGTAGTTTAAGAAAGGTTATATTAAGAAATGTTTATCATTAATTCATTGGATTTCATATGTTACTAATGAAGATTCTATTCACATATACTAAAAGAAATTAAAACTTTAATTGTTATCAAAGGAAGATGAAGTAATTAAATCATCCAATAAACCAGACGTTATTTGTTTAAATGTAAACTGTGTATTGATCTTTATACCGTTTACCTCAAATAACCCTTTTTGCAGCTGTGTTCGTCTGCAGAACCCTGGAGATATCCCTAAGGTAAGAGTTAATTATTAATTTGAAGTAATTGAGTAGTTTCAATGGCCCGAGTACAGGGACTCGAGTAGTTTTATTATTTTAAAGAAACTTATACTGTTTCATTGGCCCCCGATACAGGGACGGTGAGTGTAATTTGTTATTACATTCGCCAGACCTAATTAAGCTGCAGAACGGGCTATTTGAGAGGGAGGACGTTTTGGTAAATAACATAAACATAGTGAAATATTAAGAGAGTAAGTTAGTACGCCTGTTTAACATAAGCTGTCCTGTATGGAAAATCTTGCCTAAACGGACCTGGTAAGTAATTCAAAGTAAATAGTGGGGAAATGTGTAAAGGTTTCCATATTTGTCCTTTTGTTTAAAAATATTGATGGCGACCTATAAGTTGGGAATCTTCTGTTTTTCGTAAGTCAGGGCGAGTGAAGTAAAAGGTAAGTAAAAGTTTAACAAAGGGGGGGTAAGGAAATAGACCGTAACAATGGCGACCCTGCCAGGACTAAGAGGAACTGATCAGTTGTGGATATGGAGTGATGGAAGGCCGTTTGTTGATTTTTTAATTAAATGTTTCAGAGTCAGGTGATACTATGGCGGGTATCTGTCCGAGCTTATGGTGTTGGGATCTCGAACAGAGAAGTCCAGTAGGGTCGGATGGGTGCTGCCACAGTCACCAGACTAGGGGGGTAAGTACCCATGATTTTAGTAGAGTTCAGGGGGGTTGCGGCGCCATATCCTCACTGATCCTCTTAGGTTTTAGGCAATGAAAGTTTGTAGGCTTCGGCCTTCAACCTCTCATTGGGGGGGTAATGTAACGGTACAGAATTGTGTGCTACCCCAGTTTCAATTTTATTTTATATCAATTCAGTTTTAATTCACCTGTGAGGTGCCCCAGTTTAACCAGCAATACACTGTTAGCATAAACAACTGATGTCTGGAGACAGCCAGACTAGACGCATTACGTAATACTTTGCCAGCAGCAGTCTACCTTGTGAATCACAGTAAGCAGTTTGTCACCATAGAGTCAACAGAGGAGAGCAGTGTATTAATACAGTTCATTAAAAGAAAACAGTGGCCTCGGGTGTGTAAGATAGGCCGAAGTTAAGGCCGGCCTATCCAATCAAATAACTAATTAAAACATCTTTTAATAACTATTAAAAGTGCAAACAATGCAGTGGATTTAAGTGTGACTTAATATTAACACGGAGAAATCAGTGAATTCAAATCAGTGAAAATCTAATACAACACAGTAAGCTCAGTGCAACTAGGGGCGTGAGTGCACCAGAAACAAGAAAGTGGTCAACGAGACAGGGCAACAAACTATACGAACTTACACGGTGAATGGGTAACTAACAACCCTAAATATACCTATTTAAATCAGTTCAAAACAAATGATGATAACTTATTTAATATAATATAAATAATCAAGATCTCTAAGGGAAAGGAGTTTTGTAAAAGTAAATAGCAAGGGGAAAAGGGTATTAAGATATACACACTGGTTCATAATAACTTGGCATAGTCTAGTTGATCATTCACTGTTTATTAGTTGTTAATTCGTAAATGCAAATTTCAATAAAATTCAGACTTTATTTCATATAAACCGTGTGTAGAGAGTAAGTTATTACGCCTGTTTAACATAACCTGTCCTGTATGGAAAATCTCGCCTAAACGGACCTGGTAAGAAATTCAAAGTAAATAGTAGGGAAATGTGTAAAGGTTTCCATATTTGTCCTTTTGTTTAAAAATATTGGTGGCGACCTTTAAGTTGGGAATCTTCTGTTTTTCGTAAGTCAGGGCGAGTGAAGTAAAAGGTAAGTAAAAGTTAAATATAAGGGGGGGTAAGGAAAAAGACCGTAACAGTAAGATGTGTTTTTCTTATTAATTATTATGTTGTAGGTATTTGTACTATCACAAATGTATCTGTATCCTCAGAGGTTTCTAAATGAATTAATGAATAATCAAGCTTGTTTCGAATTCAATATAAAATAATGAATTATCAGTTATATTTTGATTTAAATTTTCGATTGCTGTAATGCGCATTTACTTAATCAGCTGATTTGATGGTTATATTGCAAATATTTAATGTTTATATTTTATTTAGTACACAAAATATTGTTTTATCAACAACAAAAGTTCATTTTTCAATCAAGTTCTGATATCACTGAAGGACATTTCACATATTTTGTATATAACTTTGTCAACACTATGTGCAAATACCAAAATCTATGAAAATGGATCAGAAACTGATGAATATTTTCATGTACTCTTCTGAAAGAAACTCATAAAAATTATCATTTTCAAATATTAAATTCAATAATAAATTGACCAAACCTGTATTCGAACAAAAAGTGAAGCACAACTGTACACTTGATCAATGAATGTCTCAGGAATGAATTCTTGCGGAAACAATGCCTTATCTGTTATATTTGTACCTGAAACAAAGTAAGTCCAAGAGAATGTTGATAAGTTTTATCAAATAATATTACATACAATTTCATATACATAACACACATATAACACATACATATTCTGTATTAAAAAATGTACAAATGAAGAAGAGAATTACTAAGCAATTATTATGGTTTCAAAATTATATTTGGAAGTCAGCTCCAGCAAAATATTTTTGTAAGCTTCTTCTTGCATATATAAAACTTGTATAAGCTGTTATGTATGATTTGAGTCTGGTACAAGAAGTTGAACACCATTTACAGTACTTCAGCAACATAAAAAAAACCTTACAGCTTTTATGAGTAAACATCCTAGGTGAATGACAGTACTATAGGTAGACCACGCACATAAGAACCTTCGGCCAGGAAGCTTCGTGCATCTTCCCTTCCGTCCGTTCAAACACTCACTTCCCCACCACCTGACTGACATTTGTAGACTCACTCACTCACTTGCTCGCTATACCGTGTATTCAGTCACACACTGCTGTGGAGGGGTACCCCTCCACTGTACAGTGTTATGCGCCAAGTACAATGCTCAGAACACTTGATTCCGCGCAGGCTCTTATGTCTGTGGTTTGCTATAGATCAAACTTGGAGCCAGTACAGATATATAAATGCTTTAGTATTTTATTCTTCTCATAAGCATTTGGCAGTTTACATATTATATTTTACATATTCCACTGTTATAATTTGATCTAACAAGAACGACCTAGAGATACAAAGCACTAGTAACTCATAACTTTTCTCTGTTCAACTGCATTCTAGTCCAGTCACTGAAGGAAAAAATTCAAATTAAGTGGCTTCTACAAGATTTTTTGCATAAGGCTAGATAATAGGGTGAGAAATAATTTTAAAAAAAGTTTACATAAATTCTGTCGCGGTTTTTTGAAAAAGGGAAAGGGGAAGGTACAAAAAATTAGTTTTTTCAATTATCTTGAAAAATAACAAATTTACAAAAAAAAGACAAATTACAAAAATTAAAGAGCATAAAGTCTCTACAAAAAAGCTATTTATCTTTTTTTTGTCAGGCCAATACTTTGTGAGAAAAATGGAATTGAAATATTAGAAGAAGAAAAATTGATTGTTCGAGTCCGCCCCGATGAGCGGGAAGGCTAATTTTTTCTGACATTGCAACATACAAATTTTAATAAAATCCGTTATAATTGTAACTAATCACTTTAATTAATTGATTACATTAAATTTGATGTGTACTAAAATAATAACTTTCACTTATCGGGCGCCATGTTGCCACACCGTACAACAAATACAAAACTTACCTTGAAGGCCAGAATTCGGGTTACACGAACCAGGTTCGTGGAATATATTACCTGAAATAATCATACTCAAGATAAAACGTACCATTGACCTTTTTTATTTTTTAAGATGACTCTACACATTGAAAATTGACTCTACACATTGAAAATTGACTCTACACATCGAAAATTGACTACATGTTACGCCATGTGGCGTTTATCAAATATTAAACCCTTACAACACTTTATCCCTCCAAAATAAATACTTTATTAAGGATTAATGCATAATAAACGTGATAAACATAAATATGGCACAACCCAGCACTTATTAATTTTGAATCGTTTTAGTATCCACTCTCTCACTCTCTCCCTCTCATTCTCTGGTACAATTTCGTTATGAGCTCATTTTACTGAATTTGAATAATTTTGCATATATGATTTGATATTTTATTTTATATATTTGATTGGTTTTTTGTAGCTGTACTTAGCTGTCACTGCATTGAAAACGTCTCATCGTGATCTCACACTCCCGATTTGTAGTGTCTCATCGTTGATCACACGATTTCAATTTGTAACAACCAAAACTGTTAATACATATTTAATAAACTTTTGATGGTGTAAAATTTAGATAAACACACTTGGTGAATTTGCCGGCCGGCACTCTTCACTGTCTAGATAAAAATGGCAGCGTTTTGTTACTGAGCACTGCGGAAGTGGGGCAAAACTACGTCACTGGTCTTTTGTTTGAACGGCCAAGCCTCGTTTCTTACCAAAGTATGTATTACGTCTTGCATTCTTTTGGCTGACGTAATCACGGGCTAGGCTTGTTTACCCGTTATTATGATGAACTGTTTTTTGCTACTTTTGTAATTTTCCGCTGACCTCGACACAAATCTTTGTCCACTCAATATTACGTTATTGAAAATTCTCAATAACTTTACCAATCTTTTATATGGGATTTTAAAATAAAATACAATAATTTCCCAAAAATGTTATTGGACCAGAATTGTACCGTTACATAATAGTCATAGAGACAAAACTCAAAAAGCATTTTAAAGCTAAATGTTTGCACTTTCACGTAAAATGAAAAGAAAATAATTAAATTATTAATAAATACTTAAAATAAAGTAATAACTTTTTTGTTTTTTATTTTTTTAAACTAATGCATGAACATATTAACAATTTATTACAAATGTATTTACATTAAAAAAAACTTCACAATATGAACTTTACATATATAAGTTTTTGAAAAAAATAATAAAAATTAGTACTGTATTGATTTGGCATGAAATGAGCGAGTTTTAAAATTTATCATTTTTTTGAGTTCGCAAGTATACATCATTTTCTTAACTTAAAATTTCTACAGAAATTTTCAAAAAAAATATTTTTTTAACAAAATTATGAACATGTATTGGTCAAAGTGTCTTCTATAAGACTGCGGTGTAAAGAATTGTTAACATTTAGTTAAATTTAAATAAATGTAACTTTTATTAATAAATGTAAAAATATGTCCATTGCGCGTATTAATATTAATAGTTAAAAACTTTAAAAAAATATTAATATGTAACTATTGTACGTAAAACTAAAATATTTTAGGTTTCTCTTCTACATAATGAAAAAAATTTATATCCGTGCATGGGCATAAAAAGAACAGACCCTGAAAGTTGAAGAATTTTAGGGAGAGCTTGGACAGCTGGTACATGCGCCATACAGATATTGAATTAACGCAGTTCGATATTGAATGTTCCGTGAGTTCGATACTATTTTCTATATTGTATTTTGCTGGAAGTTCAATTTTATGTTTTAAGATTTGTATTAGTAATTTTGATATTTTATAATTTGGTGCGGTTCTAGCGTTTATTAAAGGTCTGATAGGTTTATTGATTTTGTGTAATTTTATTAAAGAATTTAATTTTGGTGCACAAGGATTATCCAGTTTATATTTAAAGGAGTCTTTAGGATTTTTGGGTACTATTTTTTAGTATATTTGTTATTTGTGTTTGATATTTGTTTGTGGGATCTTTATTTAACGTTATGCAATTATTATTAACTATAAATTCTTCTGTTTTATATGTTTTAAAAGTTATTTTATTGTCAAAATCTTCACTGATTGGAAGAAAAACTATTTTTGAATATATTTATAAAGTGCATTTTTTAATAACATTTTTATTATAATGCGTAATAAATAAGTAAAAATTATACATACTAATATACACATAAATGAATAATAATGAGTTTATAAACTTATATTCCTGAAAAAATTGCATGTCTATTACATAAACATGTATTTTATGTGAAAATCCACCTTGTGAAAAATTTGGCCAACTTTGAATTAATTTTTCTACTAAAAGTATCGCCCTGACAAAAAAATTTCAATAACCTTTTTTATGCAGAATTTTATGCTCTTTCTTTTTGGTATTTTGTATTTTTCTCATAAATTTAATATTTTTTAAGATAATAACGAAAAATGAATTTTTTGTACCTTCTCCCTCCCCTTTTTCGAAAACCCGCGACTGAATTTTTGTAAACTTTTTTTAAAATTCTTTCTTACCTTTTTATCTAGCCCTATGCAAAAAATCTCGCAGAAGCTACTTAATTTGCAATTTCTATTTTTTTTGGCTTCAGTGACTGTACTATTCTATGTACATGATCTTTCCAGTATTTTTAAAATTACGTCACTAATTACTCATATGTCTCATCCATCTCTTATTTCTAACTAATCTAGAATAACCATCACCCTTCTTATGAATTTCACCTCTGCCATTTTTCATTATTCTTTCATTCTCTCCGCACTTACCAACCATATCTCATTGCCATATGCCACAGTCGTCTCAATCATAGTTTTATAGAATTTTTCCTTTATTAATTTCATAGTTATATCAAAAGTGTACAAGCGTTTCTTATAAATTATAATGAATGTGTTAATTGTTACATTATTATAATATTAGTTATATATATTATACCGTTTGTATAAGTAAATCTTTCTACTTTCCAACACCTAGCCTCTTTCTCTCATTAGATGTTTTGTAAAATTTGAGAAATCTTTATACACAGTGAATTATTAAATTTTTCCTGATTATTGCTTTCCTTTATCTTTATTTTTATACTTTGATCTAAAATTTATATCTTACAGTCTTTGGTTATGATGAGAATAATTACATAATTATTCTTATGACTACCCACGGATAATTAGCATCAAAATTACTGTTATTAGATATTTGCTTTTACAGAAGCTGTAGGAACAGAAGGCTAATCTGTTACTCACTAATGAAGCCCTTAATGCTCATAACTACAAGGAGACTGGGAATTATTTGTATTACTGCAAGCACTCACACAAGGACACTGAAGTTTTAAGGTGATATGGAAGTTTCTATTGACTGCTTTCACTAGGACACGAAATGTATGACTGAAGACTGATATTTCTAATTATCTAGTGGCAGTATGTATATTATGCTTAGGTGCAAAGACATACTTAGGCAGAAGAATGATGTCACATTTCACAACTACAAGGTTCATCTCTACAAGTATGAATGATCCCATGAACATAGTAAGAGGTCTTAGCATAAAAATCTATTGAAACACATTATATTAAAAACTTATGTGTTTACTTTCATGCAAATTCTTGATGGCCTTTACTTCAGTGATGGAAGTATGAGGGTTATTTTTTTTTTCAACCTCTGGTGAGTTGGCAAACCTGGTTCTGTTGTCATAGCAACAATATGATTGTTGATTAATGTTTTTGAGGCTTTGTTCTAACCTATAACCACTGGTTTTGTCTATTACTGTGGTGACGACAGTTTAATTATGCCAACTACAATTGAAATTGCCTCCAAGTGTGAGATTCGGTCTGTTATTAGATTTCTTCAAGCTGAAGGTCATAGTGCTGCAGAAATTCATCGAAGGTTGTGTAATGTGTATGAAGAAACTGTGATGAGTGATGGTTCAGTTCGGGAATGGTGTCGAAAATTTAAATTGATGTTCATGATGAAGGAGGGAAAGGAAGAAAGTCCATGGCTACTGATGATGTTGTTGAAAGGGTAGACAGGATGGTTCGAGAGCACCGTCCTTTCACAATTACTGAACTTTCTGCTGATTTTCCTGAAATCTAGGTCTGCTCTTTATGATATTCTTACTCACAAACTTGGGTACAGGAAACTCTATCCTCAGTGGGTTCTCAAACAACTCACAGATGTCCACAAGACTTGAAGAATGGGTGCATCGTTATCGTTTTTGGAGTGTTATGACAAAGAGGGTCAAAGTTTTTTAGACAGTATAGTGACAGGAGATGAGACATGGATTTGTTAATCCAGAAACAAAGGAACAATCAAAACAGTGGATGCACACACACTAGCCTAGCAAACCAAAAAAGTTTAGGGCAGACTTTGACCAACAGAAAGTTGGTCTTTTGGGATTGTAAGAGAATTTTGCTAATCGAGTTTATGGAGCCGGGAACTTCCATCACAGCAGCTACATACTGTGAAACTTTAAAACGACTGAGAACATCAATTAAGAACAAAAAACAAGGCATGTTGTTGTCAGGCGTTGTCATCTTGCACAACAACGCACGACCTCACGCAGCTGCACTCACACAAAACCTGCTTCATGAATTTGGTTGGGAACTCCTTGATCACCCACCTTATAGCCCAGACTTGGCACCAAGTGACTACTATTTGTTCAGTGACTTGAAAAAGTGGTTAGGTGGGCAGCGGTTTGACTCCAATGATGAGTTAAAATCCAGTGTGGCAGATTGGCTGACTTCTCAGGAGCAAACATTCTACAACATGGGGCATAGAAAAGTTGGTGCCTCGCTATGATAAGTGCCTCAACAACGGTGGTGACTATGTAGAAAAGTAGTTTACACATACCGGTATATGAAACTTTTGTATATAATAAAATTATTGATGTCATCCATGTGTCTGTTTATTGGTCTATTGGAGGTTGAAAAACAAATAGCCCTCGTATTTAAAACACAAACTCAGTTAAGCTGGGGTGAGACTAAAAGTCAGTCCAAAACATTGACAAAGATGGTATATAAATGTGTAAAAGGATAAACAGGGGTAAAAATCAACGCAACTTGCATATTACTTGCCTTAGTAAAGCATCCATACACCAACAAACAATAAATAAAGACCATATTAATAAGGTAACACAATATACTGAAAAGACAATACTGAGAGTCAGTTCAGTAATGAAATCACCTTATACACAGCACAGTGAAGAAGGGTAGCAAATGAAATGGAATTACGAAAATTCCAAAAGCTGCTCAATATGCTTACCATAGTGTTTTCTTAAGACATGTAACCAAGGTGACATCACTTCTTGACCTCTGTATCCAAGGCAAATCACATATACTTCAGAATTCCCTTCTTTACTAGTTGCAGGCTTGAAAACTTCCACAGTAGTAAATGCATTATATAGTAGGTACAATAAGCAGATTGTCTCACACTCCAATAATGTAAACATCTTAATTAAAAAACTTCCACCTAAAAAGAAATCTTAATTATTACCCAAATTACTCTACAAATTTTCATTTATAAGTCTGATAAATGACACATGCTTTATAATTGATTAATTTATATTTCATATATTGTTTATTGCTAAAAGTAAATTATTATTTTCATAAATCACTTTCTTATCTATGAATATATAACAAAAATGGTGTACAACACACACAGTGTACAAAACCACATCATTATAAATTAAAATCTTTTGGGATGTAGTGCTGCAGTCCTCGCGTACATAAAATATTTCACCATATTACATGCGTGATGATTCTCTGTCATGTGATGAACCTTGCCTTACTTCCAGCAATAGACAGTGCTGACAGGTTGTATAACAGGTTGAGGATACAGACTACATCCCATAAGATTTTAACTAAATCGACATCATCCATGAAAACTAAAATGTTTTTCACTGTATCTGGTATCCGAGTTAAAGATAATCCATCTTAGGGAACTATGTACCTCTATTATGTATCCTTGAAACCTATGAATAAACAAATCATGTGTTTCAGGATCACGTCCCATTTTCAAATTAAAATGTCACTAGCTTTTATTGATAATTTAACTATAATCAGTGAACACACGACACAAACACAGAAAACACTATATGTCTATTAAGATATTAAAATGGTAATGAACATACTGTGTGTTTTCTATAAGTTATTTATACTTGTGTTGTTCAGTATTTTTGCATTTAATTATCTACATGCTCATAAATGGCATCTTTATCTGAACACAAGACAGTGAAATTGTTAAATCACTAAGTTACTGAATTTAATAAAAAATAAATAAATAAATAAAATTCTGCTGAACGCCCTGAATGGCCATATTTTTCTTTGCAGACAGGTATTGATCTAATACAAACTTACTGACCAGGAGATAACATATGCAGTGCAGCAATAGTCTCACAATAATGTAGAGATGACACCATACACTCTTGCTCTGCTGGGTTTGTCTGACAGTCCACACTACCATCTGCTGTCACCTGTATATGTTACACAATAAATTACATTCTACCTACTGGTTTTAAACACTTTTGGTAATCTTAATATAAAAAAATTGATTTTTTTCTGAAGAACCTTCCAGAGCATGTACAACCATTCCTGTACATACATAAATTACAATCAATTAATTGTACAGGTCTGACAATTAAGTTCGCGAACTCACCACCATTTAGCACGGAGGGCAGCACTATACAAGCAGCTCTGTAAGATTTCATAACCTTGGTATTTCAGTGTCTCACAGCAGTGTTCGTGATGACACGTGGTGGATTTGTGCTGAGTGATGTTTATGCTTGTGTGTGTGTGTGCTGTCATGACAATGTCTGAGCTGGAATTACAGCAACAAACAAACATCAAATTTCTGGTGAAACTGGGCAAGAGTGGGAGTGAAATACAGGGAATGTTAGTTCAGGTGTATGGCGAGAATGCTAAGAAGAAAACAGCAGTGTACAAATGGATTGAACGGTTTTCTGAGAGGAGGGAACAAGTGACTGATGAAGAAAGGTTAGGGCAGTCAGTTAACGAGCCGAACAGACAAAAACATTGCCAAAATTCGTCAAACCGAGTGTGCAAATCAGTGACTGATCATGAGATCCATAGCAGACCAAGTGAACATTGATAGGGAAACTGTGTGGAAAGTTTTAACTGAAGACCTTGGTATATGCAAGGTGTGTGCCAAAATGGTTCCAAAGGAGTTCACCAATAAACAAAAGCAAAGGAGGGTTGAAATGTGGACAGACCTGTTGGAGAGGCAAGACGATGTTTTGGGCCGAATAATCACATGTGATGAAACCTGGATCTTAATGTATGACCCTGAAATAAAGTGCCCAATGGAAGTCACCTGATTCTCCATGACCAAAGACGTTCCGTCAGTCAAAATAAAAATTCAAAACATTGTTGATAACCTTTTTTGATATCCGAGTTATTGTTCACTATGAATTTGTACCATAGGGCAAACAGTTAACCAAGTGTACTATTTGCAGTGCTGCAAAGGTTGCATGAAGAAGTGAGGCAAAAACAACTGGAACATTTCACCAACAACTCATGGCTCGTGCACTATGACACGACACTGTTTGTATGGGAGTTTTTGGTCAGGAAACAAATACCATATTGGCCCGAATATAAGACGATGATTTTTTTCCTTAAAATGGCCTTCCAAAAACCATACTCGTCTTATATACGCAACCTAACAATTTAAAAATTTCGTGTTTGTGTATAGCGTATTTTGTAACATTCACCAGCTGCACAGGCTTGCCACCTGTGTAGCATGAATCAACACGCGCGTTGTATAATGAGCTCAAGGTCATGAAAAGGTCAAGCTTCCAAGCATATAGTGGCGAGATTTTTGTTGTTTTTACAAAACGAAAATGAACTGGTGGCTCAGTAGACCAGTGGGTATGGCACCTGGCTACTAATCTAGAGGTCCCGGGTTCAATTCCCGGTCCTGCACCATAAAATCAAGGTGCGTTTTTCAGCCCCCAGGTCGACTCATCCTGTTGAAAATGAGTACCTGGGATAACATCCTTGTTATACTATTTTATTACTGACCAATAAATCTTACTATGTAATATCAATAATTTTATTCAACTTTTGTTCCGGGCGCCATCTCGTGATAATATTTAATATTTACTTACTTTAAGGCCAGAATTCGATTAAGCGAACCAGAAGATAGCGGAATGTGTTATTTGAAATAATAACTCTTGCTTGAAATGTTTACCAAATGACATTACCTTTTAATAACATCTTACTACAAAACATGTGACTCTACCGTGCGACATAAGAACGCTATTATATGCCTTTTGGCGTTGCGTCATGAGACGCAGTTCTACTGTATAAGTTTAAAAATTTCCCTTAAGCATTTCATAAGCCCTCCAAAATAACATATTCAATTATATTTTTTATGATATCATAATTATAAATAATTTCACAACCCAGCACTGCTTAAATTTTATATTTATATTATGTTCACGCAATCACACACTCATTCATGCAGTACAATTTTATGGACGTCCCTAACTGAGCTCATTTTATTTGAATTTAAATAGAATATTGAAAATTGTTTTTATAAGTTTGCTACTTAGCTACAAATCTGTCCCGAAGACGTCGCATCGTTACACGCACTAATAGACGTTAAAAACTTTAATGAAAACTTTTGTTAAAGTTACGTTACACTGTTATTTCATGTTTATATGAATACTGCACTTTTACATTATATAACAACACTTAGTTGTGTAAAATTTAGATGGAATTAGCGTTTGGAGAAATACCGGCCGGTACGCTACGCTTCTGAGTCGAGACTGAGGTGTCTTTGTTCATTACGCAGCAATTCAGAGGTGGGGGACAAACTACGTCGTCATTCCTTTGTGTTTCTACACTCCTACGTTGCTTATAGGCACAGAAAATGCGTAGTGGCATACCTTGGCTGATGTAATCATGTGGGCAGCTTGTGACACATTTGTATGACAACTGTTTTTGCTGTTTCTGGACGTCTACGCTCGACCTTGACGCAATCCTGTTCTCAATATTACGCAGTTGCAAACTCTCAATACAACTTTACCAATTTTTTTTTATATGGGACTTTATAATAAAATACACTTTATATCGATTATTCCCCAAAACATAATAGGGCCAGAATTGTACTGTTACAAAACCCCCTCAATGAAAGATTTTATGCCGAAGCATAAAAACTCTCATTGATACACTCATACTTCCTAAAGGGATCAGCTAGGATATGTCGCCACAAACCCCTTACTGTTTATCAAAAAAAATATAATTACTCACCCGTGGTCCGATGATGGTGACAGTACCTGCATGACCTTACTGGACGTCTCCTACGAGATCCCAACACCATAAGGCCAATCAGGCGCTTTACGCTCCTGATCTGACATGCAGGCCAGCTCAGGACCGCCGTCACAACATCACCAAACACTGAAACAATAAATCAAAATAGTGGCTTGGTATAATACCATATCCCTTACTGATCTGTTTCCCCTTAGCTACGTGCTGGTTTGTGTTAAGAAGCACTGGGTTTACTTTAACTCCACAAGAATTATATAGAAGTTCCATTCTCTTAATTCACTACTCTTAACATTATAAAATTTTTTCGATTCCAATCGATAATAATTAATCCTTTCCCATTAACAAGAAGAAACACAAATCTTTATACTAGTGCAATAATACTTTCTAAATATCCACACATAATCTAAATTTACTCAAATAAAATCATCTATTTCTCCCTCTTTCTACAATTCTGAAACATTTTATTATTATTAACAGTAAGTAATCTGGCGCTGTTAACAATATTTACCCCTCTTTCTCCTCCACACACACTATTTCCCCCCTGAACTGTTGCGTTCAGTTGCCTCCACAAGGACTGAGGCAGAAGGAGTGAGCACTTTTTTCTTTTCTCTCTCTCCCATCCTTGCTTCAGCTTTACAAAAACTTCAGGGTAAGTACCCCTACTTTTACTCTTATAATATGCCCCTAAGGTCTACCACCCCTACTGAGGTGAAGTAGCCTATGCTCAAAAATAATCTTAGATTCCCCTTTTAAAAACCCCATTAAATTTCTAAATTTAACCAATTTCAAAGGCAACCAACTATGGTCAGGTTTGACAATTGCTGCCCACAGCTGGTTGTCATCCAAAACCACAATCTGGGATGGTAAGGCCGAGATCGCCCGAAATGTAGGGAATCGCAATAGTTTGACACTCAGTGTCATATATAGTGTAACATTACATTTGGAACAACTTAATATCGTACCTGATTTAATGAAGACTTTGGTTAAGAAGCTAACAAGGAGAACATTATCTTCCAAGATGATAGTGAAGAGGAACGACTAACTATCTTAGACTTGAGATGTTATTAATCCATTAAAAATTATATATGTTATTATTTTATTATAATAACTTCCACCTACCTGGAAAGTTTCGTTTTGTGCGGGCCAGGATCCTTTCGTACGAACGCTAGATACAAACATGTGTTTCAAAGGTTCTCGAAATAACTAACTCTACACATCGTTAGGAAGAGAAATAATTATTTTAATGATCAACTATGGCATTTATACTTTTTCTCCAAACATAGATTTTTTACATATTTCAAATGTGGTGCAACTCGGGCACTTTACTGGTAATTGAACTTACTCACTATGGCTTACCTTATCATTGACAATTATACAACTTCATTTACACACAAACACAGAACAGCCCAGCATTGCACACTCACTACTCACATTCCATTATAAAACCCCATTACCCGATTGAATGGATGATTTTAGATCACTACCGGCAACGCGTTCTTCCGTGACCTCGTGGCCAGCCCGCGGTAGGTCGAAAACGTCTCGAAAAAGGACGAAACTGAATCCCGAATTTAGTTGTTAGTGTTCTACAACTCTCCTACCTTCCTGTCACTGGTTTTAGAAAATGAATACTTCACTTTCATTATCAAATACTGATGAAATTATATGAGCATATTTAGCTCGCGGTCGGCGCCGACACAGTCAGTGACGAACTGGGCATGTGCTTTTTCTGAGCGGGCGGAACAGCGTATTCACGACCACCTGCTTTGCTGCGTCGTTCATGCTTAATTGTTGTGTGGTAACCACTTTATGCATGGAATAGAGCTGGTATATGTGTGTGACCAGAGGACAATATTGACTTCGGCTCTGCTGATGTCATTAATAGTAGGCGGGGCTTTAGCAGTATTTCCGGATGACCGATGAAGAGATGATGAATAAATTTGCGCTCTAGCCATCTTGGTTTTTAGTCAAGAGCGTCCTTTTTAGCGCGTGCTTGAGTAGTTGCGCTTGTGCGTCGACACACATACAAAGTTCTTAGAATTTCGTGGAGGTGCAAATTCTTTAGCCGAATTACTCAACAGCAAACTGCGTCTTTACTGCTTTGTTACACCACTGTTTCTCAACACGTTTTCTGTTATAAAGGACTGAATAGTTGTCGTAATGTAAAATTTCACAATGTTTTTATAAAACTCCCGCACCAAACGAAATAAATAAAAAAGGAACATACCCCATACGGTAAAAAATAAAAAGACCCAAAATTGACACGCTACAATACCTCCTCGATGAGAATTCGGCTGTTCACAACAGAAGAAATCTCATCGATAACCCCGAAGAGGATCGGTGAGGAACTGGTGCCAACAACCCCTTTGTTCTTAATCTGCATGGGTACACTACCCCCCTGGCTCAGCGACTATGGACTCATCTGAACGAGATCACTGGACTTCTCCGTAAGAGATCCCAACACCGAGAAATCGAACAGACTCGTACCACAGCGCACCTCGCCTTCTAACATGCTACCCCCAAAAATCCTCCACCCCTGGCTTAAATTATTCCAGATCCTCCACTGATATGTTTCCCTTTTTTTGCAAGCTGGGCTGCCTTTAGCAAATACTGGGCTCACACACACTCACATTACATGTTGACATAACACATTGTAAAATTAAAACATTCTTTTAAAATTTATGATAAATTAAAAAAAATTCAAAATTCAAAATAATATTTTATCAAAAAAAAATTCTCTTCCTTGTTTTTCTGTTTTTATTTCAAATGACTTAACTTAGACATTCCTACTAATCAAAATATATCCTTACTTTAACATGAGAACCACTTATAGTCTAACAGTACAATGCAATACCATCAAACAATAAAAATAAACATGTTAAGTACACACATAATAAAATAATCATTACCTAAAATATTCATCCGCTGGCAGGCGAAAAATCAAGATTTTTTTTTTTTTCAAAAAATTAAAATTTCCAAAAATTTTAAAATTCAAAAAAAATTTAAATTTATTTAAATGTTTTCTTCATATTCATCGAAATTATTAAAATTTGGTTTAAATAGATTAACTAAACAAATTAAACTGACTTCCTATTATACAAGCTTAGTATGTGTATGACCTCATCAGCTGATCGAAACTAGGTCAAGTCCAAAACCCTTGACCTACATATGCTATGTATGGTTTCTATCTGAAAATACATTCAACATCAGCAATATCCTAACTGGAACCACAAAACATAATAAAATAAAATATTTAAAATTAACAAAATATTAATATAAATAATAAACAAATTAACATTTAATTTATTTAAAATAAACAATGCTTAATTTTACATTATTTTCAACTCTATCAAAATTCTGTCACTGGTTTTAAAAATAAAAATTTTATATTCTTTATAAATCTCTCTCTTTATTTAATAATCTGATTCTACATTACTGTGGGTGATGTAAATTATTTATTCTCATTGACTGTATTATTAGATCTGTATACATATATAATCTTTCTCCCTATGACTTTCATCAACTTCAACTACCATGACACCCATCTTTATTTAAAATATCTATCCCAAAACACTCTCAACCCCAACTTATCATTAAACTCAAATCGCCGCCTTCTACCCTTATATAAAAAAAATACTCTCTAACCCTTTGTACATAGGATACGTGTTTCCCCGCCCCCCAAAACTCAATTCCCTTATTTGGCCCCTGGATTCTACCTAAGGCGACCCCTCCTCACTAAAATCTATCCCTATCCCGTCCCAACCCTTGTTGCGGACTCCTACATTACACTACCCCCTAATACAAAATTGCCATCCCCAAAAATCTCAATCTCATTACCTTACTACAAATACAACAAAATAACAACATCAATTATAAACAACAATATATCACTCAAAACTCCACATAAATTCTCCATTACAACTGTGTCAAACTCAATACTTCATTATTTGGCTTCATTAACTTCATACTACATTCCTTCAAAACAATATTACATTCTTCATTTCTACTATTTCTTTAACTTCAATTTGGACAGATCTATATGTCCCACAAAATATTCATCACCCAAACAACTATCTCTTGTTAACTTTCACAAATTGTTACATTATTTCTCATTTTATCAAATTATTTTTTCCCATTACTCCAAAACATCTGTAATGCATTTAAGAACATTATATTGAACATTAATTACTTAGAACATTTATACCTAATATACCAGTGACACGTTATTGCTGATCAGCTGATGTCCTAACATAATGAAAACACATCTCAAATTTGAACAAATTACATGGAATATACATATTTATCAATACTTACTCCTACCCAGATGTTTCCCCTTTTTTCTGATTCTGATCATTTATGTTGGCCGCCTGCCAGACGTTTAATTATTGGCTTATAAAAAAAAATATACACATATAATGAAAACACATAGTTTATCAACACCTATATCTAACTTACAACAATAAAATGATACATTTAAAATTATAACATGTAATGAACACCTCCTATTAAATATCTGAGCAGCTAGTTAATTGAACAGAGCACAAGCATTTTTATTTGATCAAACTTT
Organism: Magicicada septendecula; assembly: GCA_034769895.1. Lineage (NCBI taxonomy): Eukaryota > Metazoa > Arthropoda > Insecta > Hemiptera > Cicadidae > Magicicada > Magicicada septendecula. The sequence continues at coordinate 688,203,242 of CM068368.1, forward strand.
CACAAAAAATTTTATGTGGTAAACGTTAAATTCGTGACTCACCTGAGCCACCTCCCAGCCACACACACTATTTCAAATTATGGAGGACTGTGGCGCCCTGGCGCTTCGACAAAGACTGTATATTTTGGAGCAGGTCTTACCTCTCCGCGTCTTTGCTTCCGCTATTACATTTGAACATTTGTGAACATCAACATGTTCTTGTTATTAAATTACACACCCTTACTGCGGGTCTACCACCTGTCTCTGCTGCCCCCAAGCGGGCAGAGTGGCAGCCGCTGTTTCATAGTTCCTGGAGATTCCCCCTAAGTTCGCCCCCCCTTGAATTTCTAATATGTACCAATTTCAAGTCAGCTATGGTCAAGGGACTTGATATGACCATAGCTGGCCGCTAGCCAAAACCACGGTTAGTGCTGGTAAGGCAGTAACCGCCCGAAAAGTCGGGGAAATCTAAACTTCATTTTGACTGCCTGTTACAATCATTACTACTATGTGCGACACGGTCGTTTAGCAGTGTGTAAATTTTATTTTACACTAAAAAGGTGTGCCGCACATTTTCGCCATTTTGGCCTCCGATGGGGGTAACACTCTCTGTTACCCCCAACCCATTCCGCTATTTACGAGGGCACAGGCCACCCCCGCAATAGCAACTTACTAACTACCGACTTAAAAAGTTTATATACATTATACTATAATATTTCCACCAATAATCACTTCACTCATTCATAATTTTCTACCATTTGACTTTCTTAAAATTTTCTAAATTTATTATTAATAATTATTATATATCTTTCAGTTATTATTAAAATTTTTTCTTAATTACCATATTTATTAAACGCAATGATTTCATTAAAATCTCACTATTGACTTAAAATCTGAGTTACTTGTAAACATTTTTGTTATATATGATTATAAAATTTTTATACTTACAGTTCAGTTAACATGATATGTACAAAACCTAATCACCATATTACAATACCTTTCACCTCATCTCTGTAACATTTAACACAAAATATTAGTTTACATCAAATAATTTATCATCCATTACCAAATTTCCATCTCGTAAACTAAATTGAATTCATAAAAAAATTTTAATTAATTAATATTTAAATAAGCAATCAAAATATTTAACATGTATCAAATTGTTTTAATTTAATTAATGACTGACAATATAAATTATGCAGTTATCGAAACAATTACCATTAGTCAATTACTGTTTTCAAAATTAATTCTGATATTTATTTACTTGCAAATATTTCAATATTATTATTACAACAATCATCTTACGTACACACATTATTTATTTAACATTCCACAATGCACACAAATAAATTCACTATATTTTATTTACAAACTCTTGTTATTAATTGTTCAGTTTTCCCACACTTCATTGTCCAAATTTGCCATGTCGAAAACCCATAAAAAATAATGTTTATTCACTGTCTTTTATTGTTTTACAGTTTAACCTCCATCGTTCCAAATTAACCTTGGTTCTACATAACATTGTTCAATTTTATCACCACACAAATGACTGTTTAATGTGTTGTAACCATGCAAACAAAACCCATTCATCATACTCAAATACTCATGAAACCAGTCTACATTCGGTATTTTTGTTACATCTCCATCGGTAAATACATTCATGATCGGGTTAATTACTTTAGTCGAATCATTATAATCATTGTTACTCAAATATACTTTTAAACTTTCATTCCATTCATCATACTTTCTATTCAAAAAATACAATTCGGTTACTTTCTCCACACACAATTCTCTGTTTAATTCTCTCTCTTCATAACACCACACCACACTCTCACAATTATTCCGGACAGAGGGTACACAATTACTCAACAAAAATAAACACCTCAATTCATCTATCAATACGGGACTCTCGCCCTTCAACAACACTTGTGACCACATTAAATCATCATCATAAACATCATAAATAGTAAAGGGAAAATTTCCCCTCTGTCCCCACTCTACTACAACATTATTTTTCCTCTCTCTCTCTAACTCACTAACACACCTTAACATCTCATAGTCACATTCCACAAACTCATCAGTACTTTCATTATTTAGTTTCACCGTATCACTTTCTGATACCAATTCTTCAAACACATTATTATTCTCAATATTACATTCGTTATGTTCGACATTATTGTTATTATTAGTTAACTCTTTCTCTGGTATCATATTTTTACATTTGTCATTACAATTTTCATTTGTTTTATTTTTCTCTGTATTCATCACATGTACTCCCATTCGCTCTACACTCTGTTCTAACTTATTCAAATTAGTTCTTATTATTTCGTTATTCTTTTCTAAACATTTATTTAATTCTTGAATCTCATTTTTTAACTCGTTATTCTGATTTTTTAATACATTGAATTTAGCGTCAGAATCACTTTTCTGTTCACTAAATTTTAACTCTAACATCGCCTGCTACTTGTCTGAACTCTCTTTCATACTACACACCATGCTACATAAATATTTCATCATATTATTGTTATCTGAGTTTTTATTCTGAATTGGCGTTGAATGAATTCCTTCATCCATAATTCTTGATTCTGTTTCACTTATTTCTGTTTCATTCTGACTCACACTTGGAGTCGAGTGTGCTTCAAAGTTACTAATGTTTGAGCGGTCGAAAACTTCGACACTCGTCGTTTCATTTACGTTATTTTCTTTATCTGACATTTTTATAATTGATTAAATTAAATGAATTGATTAAATAAATTCATTAAGTAAATAATGTAATTAATTAAATTTTGTAATATAATATTATTTTGCTATGCTAACCTCAAACACATGTTTGTATCTTTGCTATAGGTACGGTCTTTAATATTTTAATTAATAAACTGTCCCTGTATCGGAAGCCATTGAGATGTTATTAATCCATTAAAAATTATATATATTATTATTTTATTATAATAACTTCCACCTACCTGGAAAGTTTCGTTTTGTGCGGGCCAGGATCCTTTCGTACGAACGCTAGATACAAACATGTGTTTCAAAGGTTCTCGAAATAACTAACTCTACACATCGTTAGGAAGAGAAATAATTATTTTAATGATCAACTATGGCATTTATACTTTTTCTCCAAACATAGATTTTTTACATATTTCAAATGTGGTGCAACTCGGGCACTTTACTGGTAATTGAACTTACTCACTATGGCTTACCTTATCATTGACAATTATACAACTTCATTTACACACAAACACAGAACAGCCCAGCATTGCACACTCACTACTCACATTCCATTATAAAACCCCATTACCCGATTGAATGCATGATTTTAGATCACTACCGGCAACGCGTTCTTCCGTGACCTCGTAGCCAGCCCGCGGTAGGTCGAAAACGTCTCAAAAAAGGACGAAACTGAATCCCGAATTTAGTTGTTAGTGTTCTACAACTCTCCTACCATCCTGTCACTGGTTTTAGAAAATGAATACTTCACTTTCATTATCAAATACTGATGAAATTATATGAGCATATTTAGCTCGCGGTCGGCGCCGACACAGTCAGTGACGAACTGGGCATGTGCTTTTTCTGAGCGGGCGGAACAGCGTATTCACGACCACCTGCTTTGCTGCGTCGTTCATGCTTAATTGTTGTGTGGTAACCACTTTATGCATGGTATATGTGTGTGACCAGAGGACAATATTGACTTCGGCTCTGCTGATGTCATTAATAGTAGGCGGGGCTTTAGCAGTATTTCCGGATGACCGATGAAGAGATGATGAATAAATTTGCGCTCTAGCCATCTTGGTTTTTAGTCAAGAGCGTCCTTTTTAGCGCGTGCTTGAGTAGTTGCGCTTGTGCGTCGACACACATACAAAGTTCTTAGAATTTCGTGGAGGTGCAAATTCTTTAGCCGAATTACTCAACAGCAAACTGCGTCTTTACTGCTTTGTTACACCACTGTTTCTCAACACGTTTTCTGTTATAAAGGACTGAATAGTTGTCGTAATGTAAAATTTCACAATGTTTTTATAAAACTCCCGCACCAAACGAAATAAATAAAAAAGGAACATACCCCATACGGTAAAAAATAAAAAGACCCAAAATTGACACGCTACAGACTGACTAGTAAGACAACTGACCGTACCCAAAATTAATGATTTAGGCTAAGTGATGCAAAATACCTTCAACCCCAATTATGACATGAACTTTCAATAATGACCAAATAAAGAATTATAAAGACAGACGGCTTATGAACCAGTACTACAAAGAAACAAATGGTTTCATTCAAAGTATCATAATATCAAGATAATCAAAATACAAATTGAGGGATAATAGGCCCAAACATGTAATACTATGTAAAAGAAATATTAGTAAATGATTAATTTAATTGATGTAATGAAAATATAACACACCTTATTATAGATACATGAACCATACAACTAATTGTAACAAATAGTGTTCATAAGATTGTCCAGAAAACAACAAATAATAACTTGTTCACAATAACATTTTTATAACAAGAGTGAAGTCCTTTTAATGACAATAAAATGTAAAACCCTATAAAACCCAATAAGTATGTTTATAAATACAACCTATTAAGTGTTAAGTGAATAGGGTAAACGACAAACATAGTGACAAGTAATGTGAAGCATAACACAGACAGTGTCAGAGTAATTAATGAATTAACTGACAAAAGACTAATTAATTAGTGCAGAATTTATTTTATAAAAATGTGCATGTTACTATGTTTTTAGCACATTGTTTTATTATCATGGTATTTGCGTTGTTTTTTGTATGTAGCAGGTGAAACAGTTGTTTTAAAAGAATATCAATTAAATGATATTAATTTCATTTTTTTTATATTAACAAATATAACCATAGAACTGGTGTTACACTGTGATAAATTGATTGGCAAAGCAAAATAGACTATAAAAAGATGTTATTGCTAAGTGTCAAACAATTGTACAGTTTGAGTAAAAAAACAGTTTATTTGTGCAAAGGTTCAGTAAAATCATAGCCATGTGGGCATGAATTTAAACTAATAGAATAGTATATCTTTTGTTTTGTTAAAATAATGTTATGTGTTAAACAGTTTTTATGATTGTTAAAAGATAATTTAACTGTTAAAGGTTTTAAACATGGTGATGAAAATAACACCAGTACATAGGCCAGGTGAAACCAACTTTTGTAAATTTTAGATAATAATGTTAGGGATTTTGTAAAACAAATGTGGAAGGATAAATAGATTTATAGTCAATAGTGTACACAACGAATATAGAAACAAAATAATACATCTCAAGTTATTTAAGAAAATTTCAAATAACAAAATTGTAACATCTGTAGTTCTTAAGTAAAAGTAGGCATGTTTAGTGTCTATGTGTCACAAATGTAAAGATCAAAATAATGCTGATAATGGTTTTAAATTCCCAATCAGTACAGAAAAGGAATATTAATTTAAAGGTTTTGAACAAATTTAGATTTTGAAATAATGAAAGAATATGACAATGTATATCCGAATCAACCAACCAGATTCCAAGTTTACCCTTAGCAACCAGAAATTTCGGATAAATAAAATGAGACTTCTTTGACAACGATCTTAGCGGATAGACGCGTTTGTAAAACGTCCTACATAATATAAAATAAACTCTGAAAAAAAAATACAAACATATTAATACAGTTAGAGGTACATAACACGAACTTTTTACACCAACAGAAGAACACCCATTATATGAAATAGAAGACCCAAGAACCAGGAAGAAGGACTGAAGCGGACGTGGGCCCTGTATTCGACAAGAACCATACAAAGAAGAGGATTTGGTGATTTTGACATCTTATTATATTGTGTATCAACACCCACATTTGTATACACGACTTTTTAAATACTAATCAACTAAAACTACAGACACCATATCACACCAACACTAAGAACACTCACCAATAACACGATTTGAGATTGACACCTTTTCAAACACCACAAGAACCTATGATTTACATAATAATTATTAAACGCCTAAACTGGACATAACCTATCAGAACTGGTAACCACTATACGACTGCCTGTGTGCACGTTACACTCTAACCTTGTAATATCCTTTAATTGTAAAACTTGTATTTTGATTTATAGAATAATATTTTGTTTAAATGTAATCCCCGAACCATATACGCCCTGAGATACTTTATTTTTAATAGAAACATTAACGAAAGCATTCTTTTGGTCTGAAAAAATACTGAATGTTGGCTACTACTGCCAACTGGTAAAAAGAAGACGTATAATTTGCGCCACAATTGTGATTGTCATAATCAAATTTAAGAAACAATTAACCAGTGCTTTTCTGAATAAAGGATTCCTATAAGGATATATGTTTGATGTTATATTTGTGTCGTTATTATTGCTGTTCCATTTAGGAAATAAATTCACAGATTACAGTGGACACCACGATAGTTGGCAACGTTGAGTGACGTCACGGAAACGAGCGGCATAGTGGGAGCAAGCGGCAAATTACAAAACCATTCGCCGTTCAACATAACATATTAATAATTACAAATTAACGACTCCAGTGCGAGTTAGTCGCTACATTATTTATCTATGTTACAAATTGACACTTCCAACGGGCGGTGTATGTAATTCAAGTACACACAACATAAAATACAAGTAACCTATTCCTAATAACATTGGTGGTAACGAATAATTTGGTTACAAATTGATGAATACAACGTGGAGCTTAGTCAAACCACAAAACCTACAATACATTTTATTGTTCAACATATCACATTAATTTGTATGTTACAAATTGGCTAGTCCAACAGTGGGGCTAAAAGGGTAACAATCTCGTTTTCTTACAATAGTTACATTTGTAACTGCCCAAAAAAAAAATACATTTATACATACATATAAATTCCTACACTAATACATAATAAACATAATACATAATGATACACTCATAATTAACATTGCAATTATTACATTAAAATAAACATTCACATTTAACTTTGATCAAAATTTACACACCCTACATCTTTAAATTTGCGTATAAAATTATAAACATCACATTTTAATTAATTAATTAATTAATACTTTTAATTATTAACTTTTATTAATTAGCCACCAATTATTTATCATTTACTACCATTTAATTCTTCACAAAAATTCAAATTTATTATTAATATTCATATTACATTATTATTATTATTTCATTTCTTATTACCTTTCTACTATGAATTTTCTACTTAACCTTTCACATTTTTATCATTGATTAGTCTGGGTGGCTCCTGTATTCTCTATGATGTGACTTATTATTATACTCTTACTCACCTTTCTTCTAATTAACAACCAAATTTACCTATCATGACACCAATTTCTCAATTATAAACACTTTTCACTAATTTCATTTTGACAATAAATCCTATAGCACGGTGCGTCTTTGTACAGGGATGGGTGTTCCCTACCTGGCTATATACATTCATAATATTTTGCCCTTCCAATATATCGGCATACACTCCCTTAAACTACGCTATTACCTGCCACAACGCTATACGTTGACTACTCCTTATCACCTCACCCCCACTACAAAATATCATCAGCAACAATTAAATGTTTAACCTTTACGTTACTCACCTCTACATATAATCAACTACAAAATATCATCAGCAACAATTAAATGTTTAACCTTTACGTTACTCACCTCTACATATAATCACTAACTACTGTGTCCCTAAATATCTAATACTCTCTTTGTGTATTATTTTCTTTAAAACTCTTAACTATCTAACTCCCATTTACTTTGATTGACTAACTCACATGCCTCTATTTATTAATACACCCAGGCTCTATTCCCTTTTAAACACTTACTGTGATCATTGACAATTGCATTATAAAATTTATCTCTCACCTACTCATAACAATACATCTCAATCTTCAAATATATATTCTTACTTAATCATTTATTATTCATTAGAAAATTTTTGTTCATTATAAATTAATAATTTAACTTCATTACTACTGCAATTATAAATTTAGTACAACTTTCTTTTGTACCACTTTAATTCAGTAATTACTCTTTAATTATTATTCAATTATTTAAAATTTATCACTTGTTTAGTTAAACAAAAACATGTTAATTGTTAATTATTAAAACAATACATAATACATGGTGTACATAAAATTTACCTGTAATACACAACATCAAAATACATAAATACATTGACATTAATACACTTAATACAATGAAAAATATACAATCCAAAATCATTATTTTGTCATTAACCAAAATCAGTCCATATGCAGTCCGTTTCAAAACCACTTTTCACATATATTAAATGTTCATTACACAATAAAACAATCTATCCTCCATCGTTGAATAACATTCTAATCTTAGATCTATTTATCTTATTGTTTAGTAAATAAATTTTATTATTATAATCATTATAATATTCATCCAACGTTTTATATTGTAACGATACAATTAAGCCAAATCTCGTACCAGTGATAAAAAAGATAATTCTTGATATAAAATTACTTCATATGAAATAAAATGTGTAAAAAATGATTAAAATGTAAATACTTTGACAAGACGTACAACGATATTACCCAACCCAAGCGATTGAGCCGAAAACCCAAACATAAAGAAGGGAACCACGTAACATACTTATTAAAATGTAAATATTTTGACATGATTGAGCCGAAAACACAAACATAAAGAAGGGAACCACGTAACATACTTATTAAAATGTAAATATTTTGACATGATTGAGCCGAAAACACAAACATAAAGAAGGGAACCACGTAACATACTTAAGAAAAATATGATAGACAAAACAATGATGGACACAGAACTAAAGAAGAACCAGGAGAAGAGGACAGATCCATACAAGTAAACAGAATTTAAACTTGAAGAAGAAGAAGAGGAAGAATGAAGAGGAGACAGATAAAACCCAAGGGGAAACTAACACACATATATAAAAGGGAAAGATTGTATGTTTAGAGATAGAATACGGTCAATAAACCTTGAATAATTATGTATTAATGAAACCAATGTTATTATTAGCATTAATTTAACCTAGGTACCCATTTTTAAGACAATACAATTGTAAAGCAATGTAGTATAGGAAAAGTACACTAACCCTGTCAGAAAGGTTAGATTCAACCAAAACACAACTAGCCTAGTATTGTTAATAGTAAATATAATACTAAAACAAAATAGTGAGAAATGGTAGGAGAAAGTATAGGGATTACCCATTAAATAACACTAATTACAAAACAGTGAACCAAAGTGAAGTGCTTTAGTGAAGTGTAAATGCCCTAAAAAATAGTGAAAGTGGATGTGAAACATTCAAAATAGAATGCTAAGTAAATAGACACTCTGTAAAACATTGATAAACCACCAATGATTGGAGTGAGATCATAATTAGTTATATACCTAGAAGTAATTAGAAATAGTAATCCAAATTAATATTAAGGAAGCTTGTAATAATATTCAGGGAGAAAGCCCAGTACAATAACTTGTGTTAACATGGCATGATAGGATAGAAGTAAAGTTTGTTATTAAAGATTAAAATTATAAAGAATACAACACCCCATGTTGAAAGGGGAATTAACCTTCATAATATTAGAGAAAGTGACAATGTTTATCACCCTAGTTTATAAGACAAGAAAGAAATCAATGTTAGTACTAAGAATAATTTATGACTTGTAAAGAATAGTTGATTCAATGTTAAGGAAGGAATATGGCTGAAGGGGACTTACAGTCCATAAACCTAACTATTATATTTTAAATGAAGAGTAATGAAAATGTATGTTGAATAGTAATTAAAACACAAACAAATAAGTGAAGCCCATCAGGCTGAATTCAGAATGTAATTTAAAAAGGAAATACACTAAAAAACAATAATGGCTGTTTGTGACTACGAAAACAGTTAACTGCCAAAAACATTCAAATGCAAATTGTATCAATTTCACAGAAAATCTTACTAATCTAAGAACAGTGAATGGACAGTAATTATATACCAGTTATTTCAACACAGAAATATTATTGTAATAATTTAATTCAAGAAAGATATGTTATTTATTAAATGTCAAATAATTAGACTATAGTTAAAGTGTAACAGAATATGACCTTATGAGGTATCATTGTAAACTTTGAAAGGAAAGAAAAATAATAGTGATGTCATTTATTATCCCAAAGGAATTATAAGGGAATAAAATCATTAGGAAAATACTTAATAAATTTGAATAAAAATTCAAATATTTCTAACAATGTATGTAAGGAGTAATTAACCAAGCATTGAATTATTGGTTACTATGACAACGAGACGTTTGAGGGCTTATTTTTCCGTTAAATTTTAGAGACGCTGAAGAAACGAAGCGTGGGTAAGCCACATGAAAAATTGGACAAACTAAAATTTTAATTTAAACAGTTATAAAAAGTCGAATCAGTGAACCAAGATAACACAATATGAAGAGACGTCGATCTATACAGAATTAATGATGTCCAGGAACGAAATTAAATAAACTAATTAAAGAAAAAACCCAGACCAGTTTGAAGAAGATGTTGGAAGCCTTCAACCAGCCCAAATTCGAAAAATATACACCTATCCTGATGACGATACAGACAACGTGAGATGAACTGATAAGTACCGAATAATTCCTTACTCCCAAAACCCCAAATTACTTAAATTATTTTCAAATGATAAAATTTCTCACTATTTAAAAAGTAGTATTTTCTTTCAAAGGTAAAGGCATAATTTACTTACATTAAAAAACATTTAATTAAACTATAGAGATAACCTTATTTGTGAATATAACTACTGTAACAGAAATACGACACTACTGAACAAATTGTACAACACATTATAAATCCTAAGTACGCATAAGGTATAGTAGTGTATTTTTTTTTCATGTAATCAACGTTTATGTCTATTTTCATGATCCAAAGAACTCCAGATTTTAAAAACACAGTAATTTGTTAAAAGTAACTGAACGATAGTGTTTTGAAATCAATTTTGCCAACCTGAGATATTTTGTGTTTCAAGCTCTAAGCCGGAGCATAATATTATAAATTTGTTTATGATTCATTGTCATATTTATTGATAATTAAATGTGTATTAAAAAACGCAGTACAGAACATTACTATCTTGTTATTTCATAGGATTTTTGTAGAATATATGTGTGTTAGCGAAGTTTTAAGCAACAGTCAACTAGCGCTCACCACGAGCGGCCGAGTCGACAACCTGTGTAGCAGCGGGAACAATTCGAACGTCACAGCTGTCTAGCTAATATCACGTATTACCTTAAAAATCAAATGTTTTAATTGTTTTAACAGAAACAATTTGGCGCCACCCGGGAATCGTAATCCCTATGAATTAACAGGTAGGTTGTACTGGTGACATTGACAACGCTACGGACTCCAGTAGTGACGTCGATTTATGTAATGACCAGTGTGAGGCAAACACACTACATTCACACTAATACACAAAATAAACAAGTGTGAAACATTTTAACAGGTACGACCTCATTTTCTAGTTACATATTGGCGCCGTAACAATCTACAAGGGTCGTACCTGTTGAAATGTATCACACTTGTTTATTTTGTGTATTAGTGTGAATGTAGTGTGTTTGCCTCACACTGGTCGTTACATAAATCGACGTCACTACTGGAGTCCGTAGCGTTGTCAATGTCACCAGTACAACCTACCTGTTAATTCATAGGGATTACGATTCCCGGGTGGCGCCAAATTGTTTCTGTTAAAACAATTAAAACATTTAATTTTTAAGGTAATACGTGATATTAGCTAGACAGCTGTGACGTTCGAATTGTTCCCGCTGCTACACAGGTTGTCAACTCGGCCGCTCGTGGTGAGCGCTAGTTGGCTGTTGCTTAAAACTTCGCTAACACACATATATTCTACAAAATTCCTATGAAAAACAAGATAGTAATGTTCTGTACTGCGTTTTTTAATACACATTTAATTATCAATAAATATGACAAATGAATCATACACAAATTTATAATATTATGCTCCGGCTTAGAGCTTGAAACACAAAACATCTCAGGTTGGCAAAATTGATTTCAAAACACTATCGTTCAGTTACTTTTAACAAATTACTATGTTTTTAAAATCTGGAGTTCTTTTGATCATGAAAATAGACATAAACGTTGATTACATGAAAAAAGTACACTACTATACCTTATGCGTACTTAGGATTTATAATGTGTTTGTACAATTTGTTCAGTAGTGTCGTATTTCTGTTACAGTAGTTATGTTCACAAATAAGGTTATCTCTATAGTTTAATTAAATGTTTTTTAATGTAAGTAAATTATGCCTTTACCTTTGAAAGAAAATACTACTTTTTAAATAGTGAGAAATTTTATCATTTGAAAATAATTTAAGTAATTTGGGGTTTTGGGAGTAAGGAATTATTCGGTACTTATCAGTTCATCTCACGTTGTCTGTGTCGTCATCAGGATAGGCGTATATTTTTCGAATTTGGGCTGGTTGAAGGCTTCCAACATCTTCTTCAAACTGGTCTGGGTTTTTTCTTTAATTAGTTTATTTAATTTCGTTCCTGGACATCATTAATTCTGTATAGATCGACGTCTCTTCATATTGGGTTATCTTGGTTCACTGATTCGACTTTTTATAACTGTTTAAATTAAAATTTTAGTTTGTCCAATTTTTCGTGTGGCTTACCCACGCTTCGTTTCTTCAGCGTCTCTAAAATTTAACGGAAAAATAAGCCCTCAAACGTCTCGTTGTCATAGTAACCAATAATTCAATGCTTGGTTAATTACTCCTTACATACATTGTTAGAAATATTTGAATTTTTATTCAAATTTATTAAGTATTTTCCTAATGATTTTATTCCCTTATAATTCCTTTCGGATAATAAATTACATCACTATTATTTTTCTTTCCTTTCAAAGTTTACAATGATACCTCATAAGGTCATATTCTGTTACACTTTAACTATAGTCTAATTATTTGACATTTAATAAATAACATATCTTTCTTGAATTAAATTATTACAATAATATTTCTGTGTTGAAATAACTGATATATAATTACTGTCCATTCACTGTTCTTAGATTAGTAAGATTTTTTGTGAAATTGATACAATTTGCATTTGAATGTCTTTGGCAGTTAACTGTTTTCATAGTCACAAACAGCCATTATTGTTTTTTAGTGTATTTCCTTTTTTAAATTACATTCTGAATTCAGCCTGATGGGCTTCACTTATTTGTTTGTGTTTTAATTACTATTCAACATACATTTTCATTACTCTTCATTTAAAATATAATAGTTAGGTTTATGGACTGTAAGTCCCCTTCAGCCATATTCCTTCTTTAACATTGAATCAACTATTCTTTACAAGTCATAAATTATTCTTAGTACTAACATTGATTTCTTTCTTGTCTTATAAACTAGAGTGATAAACATTGTCACCTTCTCTAATATTATGAAGGTTAATTCCCCTTTCAACAAGGGGTGTTGTATTCTTTATAACTTTAATCTTCAATAACAAACTTTACTTCTATCCTATCATGCCATGTTAACACAAGTTATTGTACTGGGCTTTCTCCCTGAATATTATTACAGGCTTCCTTAATATTAATTTGGATTACTATTTCTAATTACTTCTAGGTATATAACTAATTATAATCTCACTCCAATCATTGGTGGTTTATCAATGTTTTACAGAGTGTCTATTTACTTAGCATTCTATTTTGAATGTTTCACATCCACTTTCACTATTTTTTAGGGCATTTACACTTCACTAAAGCACTTCACTTTGGTTCACTGTTTTGTAATTAGTGTTATTTAATGGGTAATCCCTATACTTTCTCCTACCATTTCTCACTATTTTGTTTTAGTATTATATTTACTATTAACAATACTAGGCTAGTTGTGTTTTGGTTGAATCTAACCTTTCTGACAGGGTTAGTGTACCTTTCCTATACTACATTGCTTTACAATTGTATTGTCTTAAAAATGGGTACCTAGGTTAAATTAATGCTAATAATAACATTGGTTTCATTAATACATAATTATTCAAGGTTTATTGACCGTATTCTATCTCTAAACATACAATCTTTCCCTTTTATATATGTGTGTTAGTTTCCCCTTGGGTTTTATCTGTCTCCTCTTCATTCTTCCTCTTCTTCTTCTTCAAGTTTAAATTCTGTTTACTTGTATGGATCTGTCCTCTTCTCCTGGTGCTTCTTTAGTTCTGTGTCCATCATTGTTTTGTCTATCATATTTTTCTTAAGTATGTTATGTGGTTCCCTTCTTTATGTTTGTGTTTTCGGCTCAATCATGTCAAAATATTTACATTTTAATAAGTATGTTACGTGGTTCCCTTCTTTATGTTTGTGTTTTCGGCTCAATCATGTCAAAATATTTACATTTTAATAAGTATGTTACGTGGTTCCCTTCTTTATGTTTGGGTTTTCGGCTCAATCACTTGGGTTGGGTAATATCGTTGTATGTCTTGTCAAAGTATTTACATTTTAATCATTTTTTACACATTTTATTTCATATGAAGTAATTTTATATCAAGAATTATCTTTTTTATCACTGGTACGAGATTTGGCTTAATTGTATCGTTACATAATGCCTCTCCTCTAAAATTGATCATTTTAATAAAACACTAGCATAGTTTTTTATGAAATTATCAGTTATAGATAACTTTTTTCCTTCTCTTCCTTGTTTGTTTCTCCATTCTCCATTTCTCTTCTTACTTAATTCACTCCATTTTATTTGGATCTGTTTTTATTTATTTCCATTGGTGCATATTCCCTCATACACAAATTTTTTTCCCTAACTTTATATAGTAGCTGGTTTCTCCCATTACTACTCATTTTTCTGAGACTAGAGGCACATCTTCTCTACTCAGTTCATATAGATTGCTGGACTTTTCAACAGTCAATCTTAAATCTTTGTCAACTTGTGACTTAATAATAATAATAATAATAATATAATTGGGATTGTCCACCTTGTGGTTTGTTTTTAGATCACTTTATCATTACTACTCATTCTTCCTTCCGCTATACCTTAACTATACACTAACATCTACTCATACACTATATTGAGAAATTTTATCTTTATTCATATGTTAATTTCATCATATCTCACTTTTCATTATTTTGTTTTTAATGCTCGTTGTGATCATTCTAATTGTCTTAGACATTTTTTTTTTTTTTTTCTTAGTCATTTAGCAGGATTCTGCTTTAGCCATATTTGTATATTTGTTTTATATACAATTTCTCTCTCCTTGTACCAGGTATAGTTTTATTTGTTTTTTTTTTCTGATAATACTTTTGATTCAGTATAATTTCAAGTATTTATCTCAGTAATTTGAACTTTATTTTATTTTTGTTTATTTTACTCTGTATTCAACATCATTTTTGATAATTTTTTGGTAAGTTATTGGTCTTACCTTAAAGGAATGTTTGTAGCGTATTCCTTTTTAGCTATTTTTTGTTTTAATTATAATTGTAAGTTTGTGTTTCTTACATTTTTATTACATAGGAATGTGTGTAACTTATTCCTGATTATCTCACTTTTTACTTCATACTTCATATTTCAATTTTTTTTTTTTTTTTTTAGACTGCAAATTAATTTAAATTGAAAGGAATTTGTGTAACTGTTTCCTTTGTTTTTTTTTTCATTATTATAAAACTTTTTTATTGTTCCGCATATATCATCTAAATATTTGAGTAAGCTGCTCTTACAATCTCTTTTAGAATTTTGAAATCGGTTTCATTTCACAATGGTTTTATTCTTCTTCGTAAAACTTTTTTATTGAAGTTTGGTTGTAAACTCCCTTGATTTTCCTTGTATTGATATTACTGATCTGGTAAGTATTATTACCATTGTCTCTTGTGATGATATACGGATTATTATGATATACATAATTGTTCTATTCATATTGCTATATACTGGTCCGTTATTTATATTTTGTTAAGTTGACTTCTCCTTTTCTTTCCTTTATTATTTCCTTCTCTTGTTCGACTCTTTGTTATTATGCACCTCTTCTCCTTCAAGTGCTTGATAGACACACTTATTCTGGATGATATTATTAAATTTATTTATTAATTATGGTTTATTTTTTTTTCATTTAATTCGTCTTGGTGATTGTCATTGGTCTAATTTAACCTTCCTTCTGTTCCATTGGGCTGCTGGGTCAGTAACTTGAAGATCAGTCCCTTTCTTGGTTTGTGGTATCTTCACTTAGTTTACCCATGGTCCATCAGTTCCTCTGCCCTTATGGTTCGGATAACTCTGGCGTGTAGAACTGTTTTCTTACTGGTGAAATAGGTCTCCTCCATCTTGTACCATAATTCCTCTAATACCATATGTTCCGTGGTATTTATTTCTACCTCCATCAGTTGATTAGTTTGTCCATTAATCAGAGAAGTTATTTGTGCCTCTCTTATTAATATGATTTTTGCTTTTTTATTTGGTATCTCCATTTCTGGTGTGCTCCAGTATTTTATTGACCTTCTTGATTGGTTATAATCTGTTTTGTTGTCAGTCATTTCTATTTCTGGCATCTTCCATCTAAGTATAGATTTGCTGAAATTTTCATCCACTGGTTGGTTGTGAAATCCTTTTATAATTTCCCTCAGAGTCCTCCTACAATCTTTGTACTTTATTAATTTGCTTTGGTAGGTAATGGGCAAATTAAATACATCGATGAGGCCGTTCTTCATCATCTCCACTTCTTCTCGTGTTTTGATGAGTTTCCTCTTATATACCTTTCTCAGTTCCTCTGTTTTCTTAATCTTCTTAATGATTCGATTCTTCTTTCTTCCTCTTCTGTTGTTGGTTTTTATGTGCTTGATTTTCGTTGTGTCATGGTTATCTGTATGTTCAGAAAACAATATATTTGTTTCTTCTACAGTTTCCATTGTAGCGGGTCAAATTTTGGGTGTTTTTATTTTCAACAGTATGGGATAATTATATTTTTATTCATTTCATTTTCGGTCGGGAGCCTTATAAAATATGACGAAATAACCGTATTATTGTGCAACGTATTTGTCAGAGTAATAGACCAGAGTTGAGAAACAGCGTTTGGAACAAAGGCGACGCGCAATTTCAGTGGTGTAACACGGCAGAGGAATGCGGCAGAGCATTTGCACCTCTACCAAAATTCTAAGAACTCTGTACATGTGTGTCAACGCTCAAGCGCAACTACACCCGCACGCGCTCAAAGAACGCTCTCGACAAAAAACAAGATGGCCAGAGCGTAAAAAATATTAGTCGTCTTCTCTAAGACCTCACGGAAGTCGCAGTAAACTCCGCCTACTGTTGGTGACATCAGCGGAACCAAGTCCAATATCGGCCTCTGGACACACACACATACCAGCTTTAATCCATATATAAAGTGGTTACTTCCCAACAAATGAGACCGGAGCGACGAAAGCATAGTGGCAGTGAAACACTGATTCCCGGCAAAAAGTGAAAAGTACCTGTTACATTACAGGGCAGTCTCACAGTTGTATCCACCGGCGCCGGTACAATTAAAGTAGGCTCGTCAGCCAAGTTTTACTTTATCAACAGAAGAGGTGTTAATTATGGCCAAAAAGTTTATGTGACTGCGGTCAAGAGCAAATGTAAAACTACATCAGACATTTTTTTGGACACTTTCACACGAAATTAGAAAAGAACAATGGGTGTGCGCGAAGACCACGTGGCCGGGGGTTATTTCGTTTATTGAAAGTAAGGGTAGGGGGTTTTAAAAGAGTATGGGGTATTAAAGAAATTAAAATTAATCTAAGTGAGAATGGCAGGCTGGGCTCTCTTATTTAATGTATGTAAGTAATAGAAAATAAGAATAGTATATAAGACGCAATGATTACACAACTTGTAAAGTCATAATATTTTGAAAGTATGTAAAGTCTATATTTGGAGAAACGTTATCAATTTAAAATCTTTTGAGTAATAAAAGAAAACTAATTTCTCTTCCAAGATGCATTGTATCAGTTCTTCACACAACCTTGAAACTTGCGCTTGTATCCAAAAGTACGTATGAGACCCTGGACCCAAGAACTCGCAAAACGGTAAGTGTAAGTTTTTTTATCATGGTATGGTTTTCTAAGTTAATTAAATGGTAATAAATAAGTAATATCACAGTGGCGCAGCCGAAAGGGACAGTTTTTATAAGTTAAAATTTTGATGTAAAAACCATACCTACAAATAAGATACAAGCGCAATTGAGAGGTTAAGTGAAAGACGTAAAGTTACGTAAAATAAATAAAAAATATTTGTTCAGACAGATAAGAAATAAATTACATATTTAAAAATATAATAATGGAAAATACAGAGAACGGAGTCGATTTGTCCGACTCGACTGTGATAAGTGAAACAACAGCTGAATTTGACGAATCAGCTGTGATGAGTAGTCTTGACATACATTCAACACCGAATGTAGGTCAAGGCGACAAAACTCTGAACATAAGTAGTATAAATGGATCAAATAATACAGATGATTCGGGGATCCATATGACCCCAAAATCAAATAATGAAAATAAAAGTAATGACAAGGGAGTCAGCTTAACTGACAATAAAACAGAAAGTCAGTCGACACCAGTCCCGATCAAAAAATCGGAAGATCAAGATATAATGAAAATGATACAATTTCTTTGTACCAGTTTCAATAAATTTGATGTAAAGCTAGATGAACAAAAAAACGATATGCAAGAGTTATTAAAAAATCAGAATAAAGAGTTAAAAAATGAAATACAAGAAATGAATAAATGTGTAGTAAGTACCCATGAGACAATAATGACTAGTTTGAATAAGTTAGAACAGAGTGTTGAGCGAATGGGAGTACATATGATGAATCTAGGGAAAAATAATACAAATGAAACTTGTAATGACAAATACAAAAATGTAGTACCAGATAAAGAGCTAACAAATAATAACAATGTTGAAAATAATGAATGTAATATTGAGAATAATAATGTGTTTGAGAAATTGGTATCAGAAAGTGATACGGAAAAAATAGATAATGAGAGTACTAATGAAAGTGTAGAATGCAGTGATTATGAGATGTTAATGTGTGTCAGTGAGTTAGAGAGAGAGAGAAAAAATAATGTTGTAGTAGAGTGGGGACAGAGGGGAAATTTTCCCTTTATTATATATGATGATTTAATGTGGTCACAAGAGTTTTTGAAGGGCAAGAGTCCCGTGTTAGTAGAAGATTTGAGTTTATTTTATTTGTATGATATTATACCCTCTGTCCGGAATGATTGTGAGAGTGTGATGTGGTGTTATGAAGAGAGAGAAGTAAGTAGAGAAGGGTATGTAACAGAACTGTATAATTTGCATAGAAAATATGAAGAATGGAAGGAAAGTTTAGAAATATATGTGAATGATAATGATTACAATGATTTAATAAAAATAATTAACCCGATAGTGAATGAATTTAATGATGAAGACTTGACAAAAATACCTAACGTAGACTGGTTGAACGAGTATGTGAATAAGTTGATTGAAGTTAGTTTTTCTGGTTACGACACACAAAACAGTCATTTGTGTGCTGATAAGATTGAACGATGTTATGTAGAACCAAGGTTGATTTGGAACGATGGAGGTTAAACTATTAAAACAATAAAAGACAGTATAAATATTTTGTTTTAATGGTTTTTTGACGTGGCAGATTTGGACAGAAGTGTGGAGAAAATGGAATAATAATTAACAAGAGTATGTAAATAAAATATAGTGAATTTATATGTGTGTATGTAAGATGATTGTTGTGATAGTAATATTGAAATACTTGCAATTTAAATAAATAAACCAAATTAATTTGGAAAACAAGTAATCAGAGAATTATAATTGTTTGGATGATAATGAATTCTATATTGTTAATAATTAATTTAATTAAAACAATTTGATATATTTTAAATATTTTAATTGATGATGTCAATGTTGTATAATAAATTTTTTTTGTAAATTCAGTTTGTTTTACGAGATGGAAATTTGGAAATGAATGATGAATTATTTAATTTAAATTAATAAATTTTGTGAAATGTTTCAGAGAGGATGGTGATTATGTTTTGTGTGTATAGAGGAATTGTAAGTAGAAAAATTTTATAATCATGTATAATAAAAGCTGTTTACAGGTGTGATTGAGGTGTTAATGCAATAGTGAGATTTTAATGCAATCATTGTGTTTAATAAAAATAATAATTAAAAAAATTTTTTTTAATAAATGAAAAATGATATATAATGATTATTAATAATAAATTTTGAAAATTTCAAAAAAGTTAAACGGTAAAAGGTTATGAATGGGTTAAATGAGTGTTGATGCAAATATTATATGATAATGTATATACAAATTTTAATTAGTTGTCAATTGTAATTAGTTATTATGTGGCTATTAAGGGGGTGGCCTGTGCTCTCTTAAATAGCGAAAAGGGTTGGGGGTAGCAGTGAGTGTTACCTCCATCGGAGGCCAAACTGGCGATAAATGTGCGGCACACCTTATCCGTGTAAATAAAAAATTTTTTACACACAATACTAAATGAGTGTCGCACATAATAATATTGATGTGAAACAGGCAGTGAAATAAAAGTTAGATTTCCTCGACTTTTCGGGCGGTTACTGCCTTACCAGCACTAACCGTGGTTTTAGCTAGCGGCCAGCTATGGTCATACCAAGTCCCTTGACCATAGCTGACTTGAAATTGGTATATATTTGAAATTCAATGGGGGGACATTAGAGGAAATCTCCGGAACTAGGGAACAGCGGCTGCCACTCTGTTCGAGGAGGAACAGCAAGACCGGTGGCAGATCCGTTTTAAGGGTGCATGATTATTAACAAGAACATTATGATGTTCATTAACTTTAAAACTTAATTGCGGAAGCAGAGACACGGAGAGGTAAAAAACCTGCTCCAAAATATACAGTCTCTGTGGAAGCGAAAGGGCGAGACAGTCCTCCATAATCTGAAATAGTGTGTGTGGCTGGGAGGTGACGCAAAGGAGTCACGAATTTAAATTTTATGACAAAAGTTTTTGCTTATTCAAAGTTTAATCCAATCAAAAATGCTTGTGCTCTGTCCACATAATTATATGCTCAGACTCGTAAATTAAGGTGTTCATGCTATAATTTTAAGTGTATTATTTTATTGTTGTCTATTAGATAAGCATTGATAAGAATATGTAATTTTATTATGTGTGTATTTGTTTAAGCCAATAAGTAAATCATCTGGCAGGTTAACATAAGCATCAGAATCAGAAAAAAGGGGAAACAATGAGGTGAGAAGTGAGAATAAATAAAAATAAATATGTATATTCCATGTAATTTGTTCAATTTTGAGATGTGTTTTTATTATGATAGGATATCAGCTGATCAGCAATAATGTCACTGGTATATTGGTTTGTAAATGTTACAAGTAATTAATGTTTAACGTATTACAGATATTTTGAAGGAAAGATAAAAAGAATATGAGAAATAAAATAACAATAATTTATGCAAATTAATAAGAGCTAATTTATGGGTGATAAATGTTTTATGGGACACGTAGACCTGTCCGAATTGAATTAAAAGTTGAATGTGAAATAATAGAGATGAGTATGATGTAATGTTGTTTTTGAGTTGATGTGATGTAACAGAGTTGGTGAAGTATTAATGGTGACACAGTGGTAATGGAGACTTTATGTAGATTTTGAGTGACATATTGTTGTTTTTATAGTTAATGAGGTTATTTTGTGTATTGGTAGTAAGGTAATGAGATTGAGATTTTTTGGGGATGGCAATTTTGTATTAGAGGGTAGTGTAATGTAGGAGTCCGCAACAAGGGTTGGGACGGGATAGGAATAGATTTTAGTGGGGAAGGGGCCGCCTTAGGTAAAATCCAGGGGCCAAATAAGGGAATTGAGTTTTTTGGGGGCGGGGAAACACGTATCCTATACAAAGGGTTAGAGAGTATTTTATATGTAGAGAAGGTGGCGAATTGTGTTAAATGATAAGTTAGGGTTTAGAGTGTCCTGATTAGTAGATATTTTTGATAGAGTTGGGTGTCATGGGAATTGTAGTTGATGAATATTAGAGTCAGAGGGAGAAAGTTTATATATGTATAGAGATCTAGTACAGTAATGAGAATAAATGAGTTACAACACCCACAGTAATGTAGAATTAAACTGTTAACTAAAGAGAGGAAGTTATAATCAAGATTATACAATTGTTTATTTTTTTCAACCAGTGACAGAAGTTTGATAAATTTTGAAAATAATGTAAAGTCAAGAATTGTTTATTCTAAATAATTTAAATGTCAACTTGATTATTATATTAATATTTTGTTTATTTGAAATGTTGTATTTTATTATGTTTTGTATTTCAAGTTAGGATATTGCGAATGTTCAGTGTTTTCAGAAATCATATATAACATATGTAGGTCAAGGGTTTTGGACTTGACCTAGTTACGATCAGCTGATGGGGTCATACACCTAATAAGCCTGTGTATAGTAGGAAGCCAATTTTAATTTGTTTGTTTAACTAATTCAAACCAATATTTGAATAATTTTAATAAATGTTATTTAATAAATAAATTTAATAAAATCTTTTACTGAATAAATTAAAAATTTTTTTTTTGAATTTTAAAATTTTAAAATCTTTTTAAATTTTTTGAAAAAAAAAAACTTGATTTTTCGCCTGCCAGCGAATGAATATTTTAGATGATGATTCTTTTATTATGTGTGTATTAACCATGTTTCTTTTATTGTATTGCATTATATTGGTAGACTATAAGTGATTCTCCATATTAGAATAGAAATGTTTATATTAGTAGAAATGTCTAGGTTAAGTCATGTGAAACAAAAATTCAGAAAAACCAGGAAGAGAACTTTTGATAAAAGATTTTTTGTTTTTGAATTTTGAATTTTTTAAATTTTTGATAAATTTTAAAAGAATTTTATTTTTTTTTTCGTGTTATGGTAACATGTAATATTAGTGTGTGTGAGCCCAGTATTTGCTAAAGGCAGCCCAGCTTGCACAAAAGGGGAACCCTATCGGCGGAGGAGCTGGAATAATTTTAGCCAGGGATTGAGGATTTTCGGGGGTAGTATGTTAAAAGGCGAGGTGCGCCGTGGTGCGAGTCTGTTCGATTTCTCGGTGTTGGGATCTCTTACGGAGAAGTCCAGTGATCTCGTTCAGATGAGTCCATGGTCGCTGAGCCAGGGGGGTCGTGTACCCATGAGATTAAGAACCAGGGGGTTGTTGGCACCAGTTCCTCACCGGTCCTCTTCGGGGTTATCGATGAGATTTCTTCTGTCGTGAACAGCAGAATTCTCATCGAGGGGGTATTGTAGCGGGTCAAATTTTGGGTGTTTTTATTTTCAACAGTATGGGATAATTATATTTTTATTCATTTCATTTTCGGTCGGGAGCCTTATAAAATATGACGAAATAACCGTATTATTGTGCAACGTATTTGTCAGAGTAATAGACCAGAGTTGAGAAACAGCGTTTGGAACAAAGGTGACGCGCAATTTCAGTGGTGTAACACGGCAGAGGAATGCGGCAGAGCATTTGCACCTCTACCAAAATTCTAAGAACTCTGTACATGTGTGTCAACGCTCAAGCGCAACTACACCCGCACGCGCTCAAAGAACGCTCTCGACAAAAAACAAGATGGCCAGAGCGTAAAAAATATTAGTCGTCTTCTCTAAGACCTCACGGAAGTCGCAGTAAACTCCGCCTACTGTTGGTGACATCAGCGGAACCAAGTCCAATATCGGCCTCTGGACACACACACATACCAGCTTTAATCCATATATAAAGTGGTTACTTCCCAACAAATGAGACCGGAGCGACGAAAGCATAGTGGCAGTGAAACACTGATTCCCGGCAAAAAGTGAAAAGTACCTGTTACATTACAGGGCAGTCTCACAGTTGTATCTACCGGCGCCGGTACAATTAAAGTAGGCTCGTCAGCCAAGTTTTACTTTATCAACAGAAGAGGTGTTAATTATGGCCAAAAAGTTTATGTGACTGCGGTCAAGAGCAAATGTAAAACTACATCAGACATTTTTTTGGACACTTTCACACGAAATTAGAAAAGAACAATGGGTGTGCGCGAAGACCACGTGGCCGGGGGTTATTTCGTTTATTGAAAGTAAGGGTAGGGGTTTTTAAAAGAGTATGGGGTATTAAAGAAATTAAAATTAATCTAAGTGAGAATGGCAGGCTGGGCTCTCTTATTTAATGTATGTAAGTAATAGAAAATAAGAATAGTATATAAGACGCAATGATTACACAACTTGTAAAGTCATAATATTTTGAAAGTATGTAAAGTCTATATTTGGAGAAACGTTATCAATTTAAAATCTTTTGAGTAATAAAAGAAAACTAATTTCTCTTCCAAGATGCATTGTATCAGTTCTTCACACAACCTTGAAACTTGCGCTTGTATCCAAAAGTACGTATGAGACCCTGGACCCAAGAACTCGCAAAACGGTAAGTGTAAGTTTTTTTATCATGGTATGGTTTTCTAAGTTAATTAAATGGTAATAAATAAGTAATATCACAGTGGCGCAGCCGAAAGGGACAGTTTTTATAAGTTAAAATTTTGATGTAAAAACCATACCTACAAATAAGATACAAGCGCAATTGAGAGGTTAAGTGAAAGACGTAAAGTTACGTAAAATAAATAAAAAATATTTGTTCAGACAGATAAGAAATAAATTACATATTTAAAAATATAATAATGGAAAATACAGAGAACGGAGTCGATTTGTCCGACTCGACTGTGATAAGTGAAACAACAGCTGAATTTGACGAATCAGCTGTGATGAGTAGTCTTGACATACATTCAACACCGAATGTAGGTCAAGGCGACAAAACTCTGAACATAAGTAGTATAAATGGATCAAATAATACAGATGATTCGGGGATCCATATGACCCCAAAACCAAATAATGAAAATAAAAGTAATGACAAGGGAGTCAGCTTAACTGACAATAAAACAGAAAGTCAGTCGACACCAGTCCCGATCAAAAAATCGGAAGATCAAGATATAATGAAAATGATACAATTTCTTTGTACCAGTTTCAATAAATTTGATGTAAAGCTAGATGAACAAAAAAACGATATGCAAGAGTTATTAAAAAATCAGAATAAAAAGTTAAAAAATGAAATACAAGAAATGAATAAATGTGTAGTAAGTACCCATGAGACAATAATGACTAGTTTGAATAAGTTAGAACAGAGTGTTGAGCGAATGGGAGTACATATGATGAATCTAGGGAAAAATAATACAAATGAAACTTGTAATGACAAATACAAAAATGTAGTACCAGATAAAGAGCTAACAAATAATAACAATGTTGAAAATAATGAATGTAATATTGAGAATAATAATGTGTTTGAGAAATTGGTATCAGAAAGTGATACGGAAAAAATAGATAATGAGAGTACTAATGAAAGTGTAGAATGCAGTGATTATGAGATGTTAATGTGTGTCAGTGAGTTAGAGAGAGAGAGAAAAAATAATGTTGTAGTAGAGTGGGGACAGAGGGGAAATTTTCCCTTTATTATATATGATGATTTAATGTGGTCACAAGAGTTTTTGAAGGGCAAGAGTCCCGTGTTAGTAGAAGATTTGAGTTTATTTTATTTGTATGATATTATACCCTCTGTCCGGAATGATTGTGAGAGTGTGATGTGGTGTTATGAAGAGAGAGAAGTAAGTAGAGAAGGGTATGTAACAGAACTGTATAATTTGCATAGAAAATATGAAGAATGGAAGGAAAGTTTAGAAATATATGTGAATGATAATGATTACAATGATTTAATAAAAATAATTAACCCGATAGTGAATGAATTTAATGATGAAGACTTGACAAAAATACCTAACGTAGACTGGTTGAACGAGTATGTGAATAAGTTGATTGAAGTTAGTTTTTCTGGTTACGACACACAAAACAGTCATTTGTGTGCTGATAAGATTGAACGATGTTATGTAGAACCAAGGTTGATTTGGAACGATGGAGGTTAAACTATTAAAACAATAAAAGACAGTATAAATATTTTGTTTTAATGGTTTTTTGACGTGGCAGATTTGGACAGAAGTGTGGAGAAAATGGAATAATAATTAACAAGAGTATGTAAATAAAATATAGTGAATTTATATGTGTGTATGTAAGATGATTGTTGTGATAGTAATATTGAAATACTTGCAATTTAAATAAATAAACCAAATTAATTTGGAAAACAAGTAATCAGAGAATTATAATTGTTTGGATGATAATGAATTCTATATTGTTAATAATTAATTTAATTAAAACAATTTGATATATTTTAAATATTTTAATTGATGATGTCAATGTTGTATAATAAATTTTTTTTGTAAATTCAGTTTGTTTTACGAGATGGAAATTTGGAAATGAATGATGAATTATTTAATTTAAATTAATAAATTTTGTGAAATGTTTCAGAGAGGATGGTGATTATGTTTTGTGTGTATAGAGGAATTGTAAGTAGAAAAATTTTATAATCATGTATAATAAAAGCTGTTTACAGGTGTGATTGAGGTGTTAATGCAATAGTGAGATTTTAATGCAATCATTGTGTTTAATAAAAATAATAATTAAAAAAATTTTTTTTAATAAATGAAAAATGATATATAATGATTATTAATAATAAATTTTGAAAATTTCAAAAAAGTTAAACGGTAAAAGGTTATGAATGGGTTAAATGAGTGTTGATGCAAATATTATATGATAATGTATATACAAATTTTAATTAGTTGTCAATTGTAATTAGTTATTATGTGGCTATTAAGGGGGTGGCCTGTGCTCTCTTAAATAGCGAAAAGGGTTGGGGGTAGCAGTGAGTGTTACCTCCATCGGAGGCCAAACTGGCGATAAATGTGCGGCACACCTTATCCGTGTAAATAAAAAATTTTTTACACACAATACTAAATGAGTGTCGCACATAATAATATTGATGTGAAACAGGCAGTGAAATAAAAGTTAGATTTCCTCGACTTTTCGGGCGGTTACTGCCTTACCAGCACTAACCGTGGTTTTAGCTAGCGGCCAGCTATGGTCATACCAAGTCCCTTGACCATAGCTGACTTGAAATTGGTATATATTTGAAATTCAATGGGGGGACATTAGAGGAAATCTCCGGAACTAGGGAACAGCGGCTGCCACTCTGTTCGAGGAGGAACAGCAAGACCGGTGGCAGATCCGTTTTAAGGGTGCATGATTATTAACAAGAACATTATGATGTTCATTAACTTTAAAACTTAATTGCGGAAGCAGAGACACGGAGAGGTAAAAAACCTGCTCCAAAATATACAGTCTCTGTGGAAGCGAAAGGGCGAGACAGTCCTCCATAATCTGAAATAGTGTGTGTGGCTGGGAGGTGACGCAAAGGAGTCACGAATTTAAATTTTATGACAAAAGTTTTTGCTTATTCAAAGTTTAATCCAATCAAAAATGCTTGTGCTCTGTCCACATAATTATATGCTCAGACTCGTAAATTAAGGTGTTCATGCTATAATTTTAAGTGTATTATTTTATTGTTGTCTATTAGATAAGCATTGATAAGAATATGTAATTTTATTATGTGTGTATTTGTTTAAGCCAATAAGTAAATCGTCTGGCAGGTTAACATAAGCATCAGAATCAGAAAAAAGGGGAAACAATGAGGTGAGAAGTGAGAATAAATAAAAATAAATATGTATATTCCATGTAATTTGTTCAATTTTGAGATGTGTTTTTATTATGATAGGATATCAGCTGATCAGCAATAATGTCACTGGTATATTGGTTTGTAAATGTTACAAGTAATTAATGTTTAACGTATTACAGATATTTTGAAGGAAAGATAAAAAGAATATGAGAAATAAAATAACAATAATTTATGCAAATTAATAAGAGCTAATTTATGGGTGATAAATGTTTTATGGGACACGTAGACCTGTCCGAATTGAATTAAAAGTTGAATGTGAAATAATAGAGATGAGTATGATGTAATGTTGTTTTTGAGTTGATGTGATGTAACAGAGTTGGTGAAGTATTAATGGTGACACAGTGGTAATGGAGACTTTATGTAGATTTTGAGTGACATATTGTTGTTTTTATAGTTAATGAGGTTATTTTGTGTATTGGTAGTAAGGTAATGAGATTGAGATTTTTTGGGGATGGCAATTTTGTATTAGAGGGTAGTGTAATGTAGGAGTCCGCAACAAGGGTTGGGACGGGATAGGAATAGATTTTAGTGGGGAAGGGGCCGCCTTAGGTAAAATCCAGGGGCCAAATAAGGGAATTGAGTTTTTTGGGGGCGGGGAAACACGTATCCTATACAAAGGGTTAGAGAGTATTTTATATGTAGAGAAGGTGGCGAATTGTGTTAAATGATAAGTTAGGGTTTAGAGTGTCCTGATTAGTAGATATTTTTGATAGAGTTGGGTGTCATGGGAATTGTAGTTGATGAATATTAGAGTCAGAGGGAGAAAGTTTATATATGTATAGAGATCTAGTACAGTAATGAGAATAAATGAGTTACAACACCCACAGTAATGTAGAATTAAACTGTTAACTAAAGAGAGGAAGTTATAATCAAGATTATACAATTGTTTATTTTTTTCAACCAGTGACAGAAGTTTGATAAATTTTGAAAATAATGTAAAGTCAAGAATTGTTTATTCTAAATAATTTAAATGTCAACTTGATTATTATATTAATATTTTGTTTATTTGAAATGTTGTATTTTATTATGTTTTGTATTTCAAGTTAGGATATTGCGAATGTTCAGTGTTTTCAGAAATCATATATAACATATGTAGGTCAAGGGTTTTGGACTTGACCTAGTTACGATCAGCTGATGGGGTCATACACCTAATAAGCCTGTGTATAGTAGGAAGCCAATTTTAATTTGTTTGTTTAACTAATTCAAACCAATATTTGAATAATTTTAATAAATGTTATTTAATAAATAAATTTAATAAAATCTTTTACTGAATAAATTAAAAAATTTTTTTTTGAATTTTAAAATTTTAAAATCTTTTTAAATTTTTTGAAAAAAAAAACTTGATTTTTCGCCTGCCAGCGAATGAATATTTTAGATGATGATTCTTTTATTATGTGTGTATTAACCATGTTTCTTTTATTGTATTGCATTATATTGGTAGACTATAAGTGATTCTCCATATTAGAATAGAAATGTTTATATTAGTAGAAATGTCTAGGTTAAGTCATGTGAAACAAAAATTCAGAAAAACCAGGAAGAGAACTTTTGATAAAAGATTTTTTTTTTTTGAATTTTGAATTTTTTAAATTTTTGATAAATTTTAAAAGAAATTTTATTTTTTTTTCGTGTTATGGTAACATGTAATATTAGTGTGTGTGAGCCCAGTATTTGCTAAAGGCAGCCCAGCTTGCACAAAAGGGGAACCCTATCGGCGGAGGAGCTGGAATAATTTTAGCCAGGGATTGAGGATTTTCGGGGGTAGTATGTTAAAAGGCGAGGTGCGCCGTGGTGCGAGTCTGTTCGATTTCTCGGTGTTGGGATCTCTTACGGAGAAGTCCAGTGATCTCGTTCAGATGAGTCCATGGTCGCTGAGCCAGGGGGGTCGTGTACCCATGAGATTAAGAACCAGGGGGTTGTTGGCACCAGTTCCTCACCGGTCCTCTTCGGGGTTATCGATGAGATTTCTTCTGTCGTGAACAGCAGAATTCTCATCGAGGGGGTATTGTAGCGGGTCAAATTTTGGGTGTTTTTATTTTCAACAGTATGGGATAATTATATTTTTATTCATTTCATTTTCGGTCGGGAGCCTTATAAAATATGACGAAATAACCGTATTATTGTGCAACGTATTTGTCAGAGTAATAGACCAGAGTTGAGAAACAGCGTTTGGAACAAAGGTGACGCGCAATTTCAGTGGTGTAACACGGCAGAGGAATGCGGCAGAGCATTTGCACCTCTACCAAAATTCTAAGAACTCTGTACATGTGTGTCAACGCTCAAGCGCAACTACACCCGCACGCGCTCAAAGAACGCTCTCGACAAAAAACAAGATGGCCAGAGCGTAAAAAATATTAGTCGTCTTCTCTAAGACCTCACGGAAGTCGCAGTAAACTCCGCCTACTGTTGGTGACATCAGCGGAACCAAGTCCAATATCGGCCTCTGGACACACACACATACCAGCTTTAATCCATATATAAAGTGGTTACTTCCCAACAAATGAGACTGGAGCGACGAAAGCATAGTGGCAGTGAAACACTGATTCCCGGCAAAAAGTGAAAAGTACCTGTTACATTACAGGGCAGTCTCACAGTTGTATCCACCGGCGCCGGTACAATTAAAGTAGGCTCGTCAGCCAAGTTTTACTTTATCAACAGAAGAGGTGTTAATTATGGCCAAAAAGTTTATGTGACTGCGGTCAAGAGCAAATGTAAAACTACATCAGACATTTTTTTGGACACTTTCACACGAAATTAGAAAAGAACAATGGGTGTGCGCGAAGACCACGTGGCCGGGGGTTATTTCGTTTATTGAAAGTAAGGGTAGGGGTTTTTAAAAGAGTATGGGGTATTAAAGAAATTAAAATTAATCTAAGTGAGAATGGCAGGCTGGGCTCTCTTATTTAATGTATGTAAGTAATAGAAAATAAGAATAGTATATAAGACGCAATGATTACACAACTTGTAAAGTCATAATATTTTGAAAATATGTAAAGTCTATATTTGGAGAAACGTTATCAATTTAAAATCTTTTGAGTAATAAAAGAAAACTAATTTCTCTTCCAAGATGCATTGTATCAGTTCTTCACACAACCTTGAAACTTGCGCTTGTATCCAAAAGTACGTATGAGACCCTGGACCCAAGAACTCGCAAAACGGTAAGTGTAAGTTTTTTTATCATGGTATGGTTTTCTAAGTTAATTAAATGGTAATAAATAAGTAATATCACACCATCTCCTTCTGTGTTATTTTCTGATTCCCCGGTTCCATGTTCTCATTCAACGTTTCTTTAATACCTTCAGAAGTGCTGTCTAGCGTTTCATTCAATTGTTTGAAATCACTAACCACCGTTTCTTGAAATTGATCTACTGGGTAACTTGTTTCTTCCCATCTCTTATTCATCCCCGTTTTTGTCCGTTTGTCTTCTTCACGAAACTCTGCAAACATGAATCTCAATTCTTCTCTGTTCTTCTCACCTACTTCCTCGATTTTCCGTTGGAGAATATCATGATTAAGTTCCATCTTTTTGTTTACTAATTCTAGATCCTTTTTGATCTGTTTCTTCAGCTCCTCGCTCTTCTTCTCCAATGACTCCTGACTTCTCTTCAAGTCTTCATGGTTGCTCTCTATTTTGTCATTCAGGAATTCTATAATCTCCTTCATTTGCTTCTTCAATTCTTCGCTGTTTATGTCCAGTTTTTCCAATTTTTTATTCAAATCTTCCTTGTCTTCCCTTCTTCCCTCTTGCAGTGATTCTAATTTTTTATTCAAGTCTTCCTTGTCTGATTCTAATTTTTGATTCATTTGTCCAAATTGTTCCATCATGAACTTCATCATGCTATTTAAATTCGTTTCTTCTGTTGGTTTGACTGGCTGGTTATTTACCCTGACTTCTACTTCTATTTCCGGTTCAGGTTCGGGTTCAAGTGGGCTTGGATTTTCCATTTGGTCCTCCTGTGGGTTTTCTTCTGACAATTCTCCAGTCGTTTCCTCCATTTCTACTTCTTCAATTTCCTCCATTTCTTCTGGGTTTCCTTCTTGGTTTGATGTTTCCTTCCCTTTGCGTCTCGTAATCATCCCGTGTCTATTCATGATCGCCGCTAGTTATTCTTCCTAGCCACACGTTGCTGGTCGCCAATATGTAACAAGTAATTTTGGGGTGCGGTACTTCCTTTACTCTTAAAGCGCCTCGTTGGGTTCGTCAATATGTAACAATCTAGTCGGGTCGTACCTGTTGAAATGTATCACACTTGTTTATTTTGTGTATTAGTGTGAATGTAGTGTGTTTGCCTCACACTGGTCATTACATAAATCGACGTCACTACTGGAGTCCGTAGCGTTGTCAATGTCACCAGTACAACCTACCTGTTAATTCATAGGGATTACGATTCCCGGGTGGCGCCAAATTGTTTCTGTTAAAACAATTAAAACATTTAATTTTTAAGGTAATACGTGATATTAGCTAGACAGCTGTGACGTTCGAATTGTTCCTGCTGCTACACAGGTTGTCGACTCGGCCGCTCGTGGTGAGCGCTAGTTGGCTGTTGCTTAAAACTTCGCTAACACACATATATTCTACAAAATTCCTATGAAATAACAAGATAGTAATGTTCTGTACTGCGTTTTTTAATACACATTTAATTATCAATAAATATGACAAATGAATCATAAACAAATTTATAATATTATGCTCCGGCTTAGAGCTTGAAACACAAAACATCTCAGGTTGGTAAAATTGATTTCAAAACACTATCGTTCAGTTACTTTTAACAAATTACTATGTTTTTAAAATCTGGAGTTCTTTTGATCATGAAAATAGACATAAACGTTGATTACATGAAAAAAAGTACACTACTATACCTTATGCGTACTTAGGATTTATAATGTGTTTGTACAATTTGTTCAGTAGTGTCGTATTTCTGTTACAGTAGTTATGTTCACAAATAAGGTTATCTCTATAGTTTAATTAAATGTTTTTTAATGTAAGTAAATTATGCCTTTACCTTTGAAAGAAAATACTACTTTTTAAATAGTGAGAAATTTTATCATTTGAAAATAATTTAAGTAATTTGGGGTTTTGGGAGTAAGGAATTATTCGGTACTTATCAGTTCATCTCACGTTGTCTGTGTCGTCATCAGGATAGGCGTATATTTTTCGAATTTGGGCTGGTTGAAGGCTTCCAACATCTTCTTCAAACTGGTCTGGGTTTTTTCTTTAATTAGTTTATTTAATTTCGTTCCTGGACATCATTAATTCTGTATAGATCGACGTCTCTTCATATTGGGTTATCTTGGTTCACTGATTCGACTTTTTATAACTGTTTAAATTAAAATTTTAGTTTGTCCAATTTTTCGTGTGGCTTACCCACGCTTCGTTTCTTCAGCGTCTCTAAAATTTAACAGAAAAATAAGCCCTCAAACGTCTCGTTGTCATAGTAACCAATAATTCAATGCTTGGTTAATTACTCCTTACATACATTGTTAGAAATATTTGAATTTTTATTCAAATTTATTAAGTATTTTCCTAATGATTTTATTCCCTTATAATTCCTTTGGGATAATACATGACATCACTATTATTTTTCTTTCCTTTCAAAGTTTACAATGATACCTCATAAGGTCCTATTCTGTTATACATTAACTATAGTCTAATTATTTGACATTTCATAAATAACATATCTTTCTTGAATTAAATTATTACAATAATACTTCTGTGTTAAAATAACTGATATATAATTACTGTCCATTCACTGTTCTTAGATTAGTAAGATTTTTTGTGAAATTGATACAATTTGCATTTGAATGTCTTTGGCAGTTAACTGTTTTCATAGTCACAAACAGCCATGATTGTTTTTTTTAGTGTATTTCGTTTTTAAATTACATTCTGAATTCAGCCTGATGGGATTCACTTATTTGTTTGTGTTTTAATTACTATTCAACATACATTTTCATTACTCTTCATTTAAAATATAATAGTTAGGTTTATGGACTGTAAGTCCCCTTCAGCCATATTCCTTCTTTAACATTGAATCAACTATTCTTTACAAGTCATAAATTATTCTTAGTACTAACATTGATTTCTTTCTTGTCTTATAAACTAGGGTGATAAACATTGTCACTTTCTCTAATATTATGAAGGTTAATTCCCCTTTCAACATGGGGTGTTGTATTCTTTATAATTTTAATCTTTAATAACAAACTTTACTTCTATCCTATCATGCCATGTTAACACAAGTTATTGTACTGGGCTTTCTCCCTGAATATTATTACAAGCTTCCTTAATATTAATTTGGATTACTATTTCTAATTACTTCTAGGTATATAACTAATTATAATCTCACTCCAATCATTGGTGGTTTATCAATGTTTTACAGAGTGTCTATTTACTTAGCATTCTATTTTGAATGTTTCACATCCACTTTCACTATTTTTTAGGGCATTTACACTTCACTAAAGCACTTCACTTTGGTTCACTGTTTTGTAATTAGTGTTATTTAATGGGTAATCCCTATACTTTCTCCTACCATTTCTCACTATTTTGTTTTAGTATTATATTTACTATTAACAATACTAGGCTAGTTGTGTTTTGGTTGAATCTAACCTTTCTGACAGGGTTAGTGTACCTTTCCTATACTACATTGCTTTACAATTGTTATTGTCTTAAAAATGGGTACCTAGGTTAAATTAATGCTAATAATAACATTGGTTTCATTAATACATAATTATTCAAGGTTTATTGACCGTATTCTATCTCTAAACATACAATCTTTCCCTTTTATATATGTGTGTTAGTTTCCCCTTGGGTTTTATCTGTCTCCTCTTCATTCTTCCTCTTCTTCTTCTTCAATCCGGTTCGGTTCTCCTCTTCTTCTCTTCTGGTTTAAATTCTGTTTACTTCTATGGATCTGTCCTCTTCTTCTGGTTCTTCTTTAGTTCTGTGTCCATCATTGTTTTTTCTATCATATTTTTCTTAAGTATGTTACGTGGTTCCCTTCTTTATGTTTGGGTTGTTGGCTCAATCATGTCAAAATATTTACATTTTAATAAGTATGTTACGTGGTTCCCTTCTTTATGTTTGGGTTGTTGGCTCAATCATGTCAAAATATTTACATTTTAATAAGTATGTTACGTGGTTCCCTTCTTTATGTTTGGGTTTTCGGCTCAATCACTTGGGTTGGGTAATATCGTTGTACGTCTTGTCAAAGTATTTACATTTTAATCATTTTTTACACATTTTATTTCATATGAAGTAATTTTATATCAAGAATTATCTTTTTTATCACTGGTACGAGATTTGGCTTAATTGTATCGTTACATGAAGCCTCTCTGTCTGGTCTGATTT
Organism: Magicicada septendecula; assembly: GCA_034769895.1. Taxonomy (NCBI): domain Eukaryota; kingdom Metazoa; phylum Arthropoda; class Insecta; order Hemiptera; family Cicadidae; genus Magicicada; species Magicicada septendecula. Next base: position 688,238,247 of record CM068368.1, read on the forward strand.
ACCACATTACATGGGAATATATTCCAGGACGAAAAAATATAGTCGCTGATGTTTTGTCCAGAATAAATGTAGTAAATCAGACATTTGAAGGAGAAAAGGGGAAGATAGCAAAAGTGTATTATATGTTGAAGGATAGAAAAGACCTGGAAGATATTATGAACCAAATAGTGTTGCAACAAGAGCAAGATACAAAAATATCCAACATCAGAAGAAGACTGATGGAGTCTGAAGCCATTATTAACCAATTTTACTGTGTGTACAACAATATTTTATTTATGAAAACAAAAAAGAACCAAGATACTTGGAAACTGGTAATTCCTCAATCATTAGAAAATCAAATCATCAAAGATTATCATGTGAGATACGGCCACATGGGAACAATTAAAATGGTAAAAGCATTAGAGGAAGATTTGTTTATAAAAAATATTGCAAGAAAAGTAAGTAAAAACATAAAAACCTGCACATTGTGTCAGATGGTCAAAACCAATAACGAAAGGAAGGATGGAACGATGATACCCATCACATCAAGTGCCAAATTAGAGAAGGCGTTCCTCGACATATGTGGACCATTCCCATGTAGCGGAGGGCGACATGGCTACAAATTCATTGTTATCATACTTGACCATTACACCAAGTACATCAAATTATATGCTATAAACAGAGCCACAACAAAGAAAATATTAGATATTATCAAAAATAAATACGTTATAGAGATTGGAAGACCGTACATGTTAATAACAGATCATGGAACGCAATTTAAAGGAAGGAAATGGAGAGAAGAGTTATTAAAACTAAATATTAAAACTTATAAAACATCAGTCTACCACCCTAGCAGCAATCCCGCAGAAAGAATGTTGAGGGAGATGGGACGCATTTTGAGAACTTATTGTCATAACAACCAGAGAGAATGGTACAAATATTTACCTTCAACCGAAGTGTTTTTAAACATCAGTTACCACCAATTCACTGAAAGTACACCTTACTTGATGATGTTCGAGAGGAAGCCAAACAGAGAGATACAAGAGATAATAGAATTCCCAAAAGACCCAGAAGACCCGTATGACAAAAATAAATGGTACAGCCTAATAGTGGCAAAAATTGAGAAACAAAAGGCCAAATATGCAAAGAACCAATCCAAAATAATCAAATATAAAGAGGGAGAAAAAATACTAATTAAAAATCGTGAACTGTCAAGTACAATGGAAGGTATAGCAAAGAAATTTTTATTGCTATACACTGGTCCGTATATCATCACAAGAGACAATGGTAATAATACTTACCAGATCAGTAATATCAATACAAGGAAAATCAAGGGAGTTTACAACCAAACTTCAATAAAAAAGTTTTACGAAGAAGAATAAAACCATTGTGAAATGAAACCGATTTCAAAATTCTAAAAGAGATTGTAAGAGCAGCTTACTCAAATATTTAGATGATATATGCGGAACAATAAAAAAGTTTTATAATAATGAAAAAAAAACAAAGGAAACAGTTACACAAATTCCTTTCAATTTAAATTAATTTGCAGTCTAACAAAAAAAAAAAAAAAATTGAAATATGAAGTATGAAGTAAAAAGTGAGATAATCAGGAATAAGTTACACACATTCCTATGTAATAAAAATGTAAGAAGCACAAACTTACAATTATAATTAAAACAAAAAATAGCTAAAAAGGAATACGCTACAAACATTTCTTTAAGGTAAGACCAATAACTTACCAAAAAATTATCAAAAATGATGTTGAATACAGAGTAAAATAAACAAAAATAAAATAAAGTTCAAATTACTGAGATAAATACTTGAAATTATACTGAATCAAAAGTATTATCAGAAAAAAAAAATAAATAAAACTATACCTGGTACAAGGAGAGAGAAATTGTATATAAAACAAATATACAAATATGGCTAAAGCAGAATCCTGCTAAATGACTAAGAAAAAAAAAAAAAAAAAAATGTCTAAGACAATTAGAATGATCACAACGAGCATTAAAAACAAAATAATGAAAAGTGAGATATGATGAAATTAACATATGAATAAAGATAAAATTTCTCAATATAGTGTATGAGTAGATGTTAGTGTATAGTTAAGGTATAGCGGAAGGAAGAATGAGTAGTAATGATAAAGTGATCTAAAAACAAACCACAAGGTGGACAATCCCAATTATATTATTATATTATTATTAAGTCACAAGTTGACAAAGATTTAAGATTGACTGTTGAAAAGTCCAGCAATCTATATGAACTGAGTAGAGAAGATGTGCCTCTAGTCTCAGAAAAATGAGTAGTAATGGGAGAAACCAGCTACTATATAAAGTTTGGGAAAAAAATTTGTGTATGAGGGAATATGCACCAATGGAAATAAATAAAAACAGATCCAAATAAAATGGAGTGAATTAAGTAAGAAGAGAAATGGAGAATGGAGAAACAAACAAGGAAGAGAAGGAAAAAAGTTATCTATAACTGATAATTTCATAAAAAACTATGCTAGTGTTTTATTAAAATGATCAATTTTAGAGGAGAGGCATTATGTAACGATACAATTAAGCCAAATCTCGTACCAGTGATAAAAAAGATAATTCTTGATATAAAATTACTTCATATGAAATAAAATGTGTAAAAAATGATTAAAATGTAAATACTTTGACAAGACATACAACGATATTACCCAACCCAAGTGATTGAGCCGAAAACCCAAACATAAAGAAGGGAACCACGTAACATACTTATTAAAATGTAAATATTTTGACATGATTGAGCCCAAAACACAAACATAAAGAAGGGAACCACGTAACATACTTAAGAAAAATATGATAGACAAAACAATGATGGACACAGAACTAAAGAAACACCAGGAGAAGAGGACAGATCCATACAAGTAAACAGAATTTAAACTTGAAGAAGAAGAAGAGGAAGAATGAAGAGGAGACAGATAAAACCCAAGGGGAAACTAACACACATATATAAAAGGGAAAGATTGTATGTTTAGAGATAGAATACGGTCAATAAACCTTGAATAATTATGTATTAATGAAACCAATGTTATTATTAGCATTAATTTAACCTAGGTACCCATTTTTAAGACAATACAATTGTAAAGCAATGTAGTATAGGAAAAGTACACTAACCCTGTCAGAAAGGTTAGATTCAACCAAAACACAACTAGCCTAGTATTGTTAATAGTAAATATAATACTAAAACAAAATAGTGAGAAATGGTAGGAGAAAGTATAGGGATTACCCATTAAATAACACTAATTACAAAACAGTGAACCAAAGTGAAGTGCTTTAGTGAAGTGTAAATGCCCTAAAAAATAGTGAAAGTGGATGTGAAACATTCAAAATAGAATGCTAAGTAAATAGACACTCTGTAAAACATTGATAAACCACCAATGATTGGAGTGAGATTATAATTAGTTATATACCTAGAAGTAATTAGAAATAGTAATCCAAATTAATATTAAGGAAGCTTGTAATAATATTCAGGGAGAAAGCCCAGTACAATAACTTGTGTTAACATGGCATGATAGGATAGAAGTAAAGTTTGTTATTAAAGATTAAAATTATAAAGAATACAACACCCCATGTTGAAAGGGGAATTAACCTTCATAATATTAGAGAAAGTGACAATGTTTATCACCCTAGTTTATAAGACAAGAAAGAAATCAATGTTAGTACTAAGAATAATTTATGACTTGTAAAGAATAGTTGATTCAATGTTAAGGAAGGAATATGGCTGAAGGGGACTTACAGTCCATAAACCTAACTATTATATTTTAAATGAAGAGTAATGAAAATGTATGTTGAATAGTAATTAAAACACAAACAAATAAGTGAAGCCCATCAGGCTGAATTCAGAATGTAATTTAAAAAGGAAATACACTAAAAAACAATAATGGCTGTTTGTGACTATGAAAACAGTTAACTGCCAAAAACATTCAAATGCAAATTGTATCAATTTCACAAAAAATCTTACTAATCTAAGAACAGTGAATGGACAGTAATTATATATCAGTTATTTCAACACAGAAATATTATTGTAATAATTTAATTCAAGAAAGATATGTTATTTATTAAATGTCAAATAATTAGACTATAGTTAAAGTGTAACAGAATATGACCTTATGAGGTATCATTGTAAACTTTGAAAGGAAAGAAAAATAATAGTGATGTCATTTATTATCCCAAAGGAATTATAAGGGAATAAAATCATTAGGAAAATACTTAATAAATTTGAATAAAAATTCAAATATTTCTAACAATGTATGTAAGGAGTAATTAACCAAGCATTGAATTATTGGTTACTATGACAACGAGACGTTTGAGGGCTTATTTTTCCATTAAATTTTAGAGACGCTGAAGAAACGAAGCGTGGGTAAGCCACACGAAAAATTGGACAAACTAAAATTTTAATTTAAACAGTTATAAAAAGTCGAATCAGTGAACCAAGATAACCCAATATGAAGAGACGTCGATCTATACAGAATTAATGATGTCCAGGAACGAAATTAAATAAACTAATTAAAGAAAAAACCCAGACCAGTTTGAAGAAGATGTTGGAAGCCTTCAACCAGCCCAAATTCGAAAAATATACGCCTATCCTGATGACGACACAGACAACGTGAGATGAACTGATAAGTACCGAATAATTCCTTACTCCCAAAACCCCAAATTACTTAAATTATTTTCAAATGATAAAATTTCTCACTATTTAAAAAGTAGTATTTTCTTTCAAAGGTAAAGGCATAATTTACTTACATTAAAAAACATTTAATTAAACTATAGAGATAACCTTATTTGTGAACATAACTACTGTAACAGAAATACGACACTACTGAACAAATTGTACAAACACATTATAAATCCTAAGTACGCATAAGGTATAGTAGTGTACTTTTTTTATGTAATTAACGTTTATGTCTATTTTCATGATCCAAAGAACTCCAGATTTTAAAAACATAGTAATTTGTTAAAAGTAACTGAACGATAGTGTTTTGAAATCAATTTTGCCAACCTGAGATGTTTTGTGTTTCAAGCTCTAAGCCGGAGCATAATATTATAAATTTGTTTATGATTCATTTGTCATATTTATTGATAATTAAATGTGTATTAAAAAACACAGTACAGAACATTACTATCTTGTTATTTCATAGGAATTTTGTAGAATATATGTGTGTTAGCGAAGTTTTAAGCAACAGCCAACTAGCGCTCACCACGAGCGGCCGAGTCAACAACCTGTGTAGCAGCGGGAACAATTCGAACGTCACAGCTGTCTAGCTAATATCACGTATTACCTTAAAAATTAAATGTTTTAATTGTTTTAACAGAAACAATTTGGCGCCACCCGGGAATCGTAATCCCTATGAATTAACAGGTAGGTTGTACTGGTGACATTGACAACGCTACGGACTCCAGTAGTGACGTCGATTTATGTAACGACCAGTGTGAGGCAAACACACTACATTCACACTAATACACAAAATAAACAAGTGTGATACATTTCAACAGGTACGACACAGGTAGATTGTTACATATTGACGAACCCAACGAGGGGCTTTACAAAAGAAGGACGCGACCTTTTTATTGTTACAATATTCATTCACAATTTCGTTTACATTAATAGATGCACTTCCTATCAATTTATCATATGCCATGTCACGATCGGGTATAGTTCTGTCTACATCAGTATGATATGTTATAATCTTGTTAGTCATATAGTCATAATTATCATCATAATTTTCTACCACTACACCTGTAACTTCCCAAGGTAAGTGATTGTTATCATTATTCTCATTAACTATTATTGTTATCTCAATTTCATTATAAGGTTTGTATTTACTATAATCATCCACCATCTCTATTCCTAACCTTTCTACCAATTCTCTATACTTTCTATTTATTTTAAAAATTTCTATTATTCTCTTTCTCTCACCATATCTCTCACAATACCTCTCTACTCTTTCTCTCTTAATATATTTCCAACCATAGCACCAAATTACACTTTCTCTCTCCAAATATGCAGGGGTCACTAACTCATAATTACTGCACCACCTATGAGTTACACAAAAACACCAAGGAACTCTATTTGTAGACCTATTGTCTCCCAAATATAAATCTAAGGAACTCTCGTCCTTATTAAAAATATGTGAAGACTTGACTTCACCCCCTAACACAACATCAAAGGAAAATTATAACCCCTGCACCCCTTTTACAAATGTACTTTCTCTCAGCTCCCTCTCTTTCTCAACACACACAAACACCTCATTATCACTCCTAATACTCTCATTATCATTTTCTAATATCATATTCTTACTACCTGTAAACTCATTATTCAAATTATCACTGTTACTCACCTTCTGATTCTCTATTTGGATTAACTTCTCATCCAACTTTTTAATTACTTTGTCACATTGTTTAACTAGATTATCGTTACGTCTTTTAATTTCGTTTTTTATTTCATCTAACTTTACACTCTGTTCATCAAATTTGTCATTCAAGTTAGTATACTTAACATTAAAATCACTTTTCTGCTCATCTAACTTTATATTAAAATTATCAAATTTTGTTAATAATAACTGCATCAAAGCAGCAGTTGTTTCGTCTGTTTTGTTTTCATAAAGTGAGATGGAGGTTACTGTTACTGTCTCTGTCACTACAGATGCAGTCGTATCCGACTCGCCAATCTGACTAATTGGGGTTAATTGAACATCCATCTCACTCGTAACTGTTTCGTCAGCTATGCAGACTTTTGCATTATTATCTTCATCAGTATTCATTTTGCTTATTTATAATACACGCATGCATATAATCTTATAACATAACCTCGTAGAAGATGGGTTATGTTAAAATTATATCTATTATTTCAGATAACTGTCCGCTACTTCCCGTAGGCTTACCCACATAAAATAAAATTTTAAGTCGAGTCCCTGGTCGGAAAGCGCCAATGTTATACTATTTTATTACTGACCAATAAATCTTACTATGTAATATCAATAATTTTATTCAACTTTTGTTCCGGGCGCCATCTCGTGATATGATACAAGAATATTTACTTACTTTAAGGCCAGAATTTGATTAAGCGAACCAGAAGATAGCAGAATGTGTTATTTGAAATAATAACTCTTGCTTGAAATGTTTACCAAATGACATTAGCTTTTAATAACATCTTACTACAAAACATGTGACTCTACCGTGCGACATAAGAACGCTATTATATGCCTTTTGGCGTTGCGTCATGAGACGCAGTTCTACTGTATAAGTTTAAAAATTTCCCTTAAGCATTTCATAAGCCCTCCAAAATAACATACTCAATTATATTTTTTATGATATCATAATTATAAATAATTTCACAACCCAGCACTGCTTAAATTTTATATTTATATTATGTTCACGCAATCACACACTCATTCATGCAGTACAATTTTATGGACGTCCCTAACTGAGCTCATTTTATTTGAATTTAAATAGGATATTGAAAATTGTTTTTATAAGTTTGCTACTTAGCTACAAATCTGTCCCGAAGACGTCGCATCATTACACGCACTAATAGACGTTAAAAACTTTAACGAAAACTTTTGTTAAAGTTACGTTACACTGTTATTTCATGTTTATATGAATACTGCACTTTTACATTATATAACAACACTTAGTTGTGTAAAATTTAGATGGAATTAGCGTTTGGAGAAATACTGGCCGGTACGCTACGCTTCTGAGTCGAGACTGAGGTGTCTTTGTTCATTACGCAGCAATTCAGAGGTGGGGGACAAACTACGTCGTCATTCCTTTGTGTTTCTACACTCCTACGTTGCTTATAGGCACAGAAAATGCGTAGTGGCATACCTTGGCTGATGTAATCATGTGCGCAGCTTGTGACACATTTGTATGACAACTGTTTTTGCTGTTTCTGGATGTCTACGCTCGACCTTGACGCAATCCTGTTCTCAATATTACGCAGTTGCAAACTCTCAATACAACTTTACCAATTTTTTTTTTATATGGGACTTTATAATAAAATACACTTTATATCGATTATTCCCCAAAACATAATAGGGCCAGAATTGTACTGTTACATCCTGGGGATAATAATGGGCGGCTGAAGCGTAGTGCTGGCCACACTGCCTTCCTTATATGTCGTACGGCTCATATTAGGCAGCCTACCTTGCCTACTCCTAAGCTACTTCGGTGGTATACATGGGAGCCATTATTATTATTATAAACGAACTGTTTATATTTACTAATTTTTATAGTAACTGACAAAAAACCAAATATAGCCTAATTCTGGGCTAAACAGAATGGGGACAGTATAATAATCGAACGCAAGTCAACGAACGTTGCAGTAAAAATGAACAGTTTACTCGTACCAGTTCAACAAACGTTACATTGAAAACGAGCATTTACTTGTAACAGTTCAATAAACGTTGCAATGAAAACGAACAGTTTATTCTGAACATAGAACCGAACTAGAACAGTGCGTTGTCAATACGGTTTCTCAACTCCACGTTCGTTTTTTAAAACGGAAAACGGTAAGTAATGTTTCGCTGATTCATTTCGTTTTGGAAATGAGACACATTTATCAACAAACAGCTCGCGTTTCTAGGAAAAAGTCTATATGCACACAACAGGTTCCATTGTTTGTGAGTGGCTAGTGGAAGGGGCAGAGTAAAGAGCCGTTAAACTGTTTGTTTCCACGCAAAAGAACAGTTCGTTTTTTTCTGCAAACTGTGTTTTCAAACAGTTGTGCTGAAGTACCGTATTGCGTCAGCCATTAAAAGTTGTTCACTTTAAGGTTAAGTCAACAAAGTTAATATTCACGTGTGTTGAGTGTTTTTCTATTAATACGTGTGTTCGTTTTATTGTTTTTTGTTGTATTATTACGTGTGTTCGTTGTTCTATTACTACGTGTGTCCATTTTAGTGTTTGTTGCTCTGTTCGCATGTATGTGCATTAATTACAGTACCATACTGTGTCTGTGGTCACTAACATTAAAACAATAATGGTCAGTCCACAAGTAAAGGATAGTGTTGAACAGCGGGCGTCCTCTGCATGTCGTATAAACATGGGAGAGAGAAGAAGCTATGATACAAATTTCAAATTAAGATTGATACGTGAGGCGAAACAAACAAACAATGTGCAGGCTGCTGAAAAGTTTGGTGTTTCTGAATGTAATGTATGGCGTTGGCGAAAAAAATGAAGAAAAGTTTAAGACTGCCAGTGCATCACGAAACGCATTTAAAGGACCTAAAACTGGAAAATTTAATAATCTTGAAGACGAGTCCAAAAACATTCATGATAAACAAAACCACGGATATCCAATATCCTGAGAAGTTATTAGAATGAAGGCACTGGAGGTGGCATGTGAGTTGAAAATTCCAATAACTGAATTTAAAATAAGCTTGGGCTGGTGTAAACGCATGGTGCAGCGTTCAGGTTTGTGTTTACGATGTCGCACTACCCTTGCGCAACACCTACCTGCAGATTATACTGACAAATTGATCGCTTATCAGCGATATATTATAAAACTGAGGAAAGCCCACAATTACCTGCTTGGCCAAATGGCAAATGCTGACCAAACACCAGTGTTTTTCAATATGCCGTCAAGTGTTACTGTGGACAGGAAGGGTGCAAAATCAGTTATAATTAAATCTACAGGCAACAAAAAGTCACACATTACTGTGATGCTAGGAGTAACTGCTGATGGAAGAAAACTTCTGCCGTACGTTATTTTGAAGAGAAAAATGCTTCCGAAGGAACAGTTACCAGCTGGGATTGTTTTTAGAGCACAGGAAAAGGGGTGGATGACTGAAGAACTAATGGCAGATTGGCTTAAGGTTGTTTGGGGACGTCGACCAGGCGCTTTACTAAATACAGAGAGGTATGTCAATTCTTGATGCTTTTCGTGGTCACACAAGTGAGAAAATAAAGAAAGTGGTTGTAGAAATGGACACTGATCTTGTTATAATCCCTGGGGGAATGACTTCTCAGCTTCAAGTTTAGATGTGGTTGTTAAACCATTTAAGGAATACTTACGGAAGAACTATAGTGACTGGTTAATTAATGGAAACCATGCATTGACTCCGACAGGCAAGTTGAAGAAACCAAGCATACAGTTACTGGCCCAGTGGATAATCACAGCCTGGGGAAAAATCAAAAGTGAATCCATTGTAAAGGGCTATTAAAAAAGGTTGTGTTTCTAATAACATGGATGGGAGTGAGGATGACATTTTGTGGAAAGACTCAAGTTATGAATCTGATTCCAGTACCAGTTCTGAAGATGAACTTGGAGAAGAAGAAGAAAACGAGGATGACTAAAAACATTAAGGTACTTTAACACTTATAATATTTCACCTTTAACGTAAAATAGGCATGTATGATATTTAGACCATTTAATTATCTTTCTCATACAACACCTCAAAAACTTCAGTGTCGTCTTATATGCAGGCCTTTTTTCTTTCTGTAAAACACCTTCAAAAATCTAGGGTCGTCTTATATGTGAGGCTGTCTTATATTCGGGCCAAACCGGTAACTTTGGTAGGCCACCCACCATACTCACCTGACCTTACCCCCCAATGACTTCCTTCTTTACCCGAAGATCAAAAGAAGTTTGGAAATAAAGACATTTTTATGACATTGAGAACATTAAGGATAATACGATGGCAGCTCTAAAGGCCGTTCCAGAAAAAGAATTCCAAGATTGCTTCGAAAGGTGGAGTAGGCACTGGCATCAGTGTACAGCTTCCCAAGAAGAGTACTTTGAAGGTGACCACAGCGGTATAGATTATGTGTAGCATATTTTCTAGGATGAGTTTGTGAACTTAATTGTCAGATCTCGCATGTACATACATACATAAAGAGCACAACTTTCATACTTAAAGACAACAAGGCTGATAAATACATTCGATCCCAGGCCTTAACCTACGAAATTTCTCTAAAAGCTGAAAAATTATTATTATTGAAAGACTTTTACTACTGTTCCCCCATAGGTGTATGGGCTGCTTCCCACACTATGCAGCATGCACGGGGGGGGGGGGGACTCCACAATGAATGTGTCAATCTGTAGATTGTGAATGACTGGTTGATTACTGTAACATCCTTCAATGGTCTTCATACATTTTTGGAATCTTATGTCCTCTATGTGCATTCCTGAAGCTAACAAATTACAAAAAAAAGCATGCTCATAATTCTGATAGAGCATACACAATCTCTTTGTTCACAAGACAGAGAAATGTAGTATGACATTTTAAACCAAGACAGCACACTGAAACTGAACTGACATTATATCTCAGTATAAAGTTCTTCCAAAACGAAATAGATAATCTATTAAATACATAAAATGAAATTCAAGTGACTTACAAGCATCACTTGACCACCTAATAGTGTTTCCACTGATTTTAATAAACATTCCATATTCTTCATATCCTGCAAATTACCAGTACCATCTTCACCAAAATTCCAGTGTTGAAGAGTGTGGAGAATAAATCTGTCATTGTTAATCATCTGTGACAAAGGGTTGCCCTCATGGTATGGGTTCAGTGTTGTAGCAACCCAATTCCACTACAACAGAAAATACATACTATAAATTAACACACCATGAGTATGAAGGCTAAAAAAACCTTTGCCAAATAATCTCTGCAATTTCTAGTCACTATTAAATTCACAAATAACATCTCAACTTACTAAGTTTTCTTCTAGATATGTTACTATTTAAAAAGTAAAAATTAAAATTATGAAAATTAAAACTGTATATAAAATACTGGATACACGGTAGTGTACAGAGTGACCATGCACAGAATTCTCATACCAGGAGACAGCTTTACATACGGTCTGCACGTGCGGCAATCATTATTCCAAACATGAAAACATTTCAATCTTAGACCACATGGTGTCAAGGCAAATTTTTCAATATTTATTTCCAAAACTAATTGTATACTACAAAACAAATACGCTCACTTCACATTTAGGCTGGTTGCACACACATCGATTTCGATCGTACGGAAAAATATCGTACGATATTTTATCGTATGTGCGATGCTTTCACACACCACGGTTTTTTTCCGTGTAGAGTGCAGTCGTTTTAGCTCGAGATCACTCACAGTTGTAATGGAAAATGAATCCAAAACGTGTTGTTGCTGTGTGGTTGGTGTACCGTCGTCTCAGGCGTCGTAGGATTAAACAAACTTACTGGGTTCATCCAGTTAACGAGAAAAGGGAACAAGCATAATACTTTAGAATATTATAGTGTACTATACTATACTATTCTGTATACTATACAGAATAATCACTTTTAACTGTCCATTAAAAAAATTCACGTGTTTACATGTAACCTCGGTAGAACCTATTCATTATTAAACTAATAATACTAGTAAAGGATTTTAAGAGTTTGATTGAAATGTTTATAAACAAAAAAACTAATATTATTATTTAATAAAATTTGTTAATAATATTACTTACTTTTATAAAATAGGTTCCAGTTTGGTCAGGAGCAACAAGTCAAATGAAAACGGATTTTTACCGTACGAATATAAATTGTGTAGTGTGCAAGCATACATTCTGTCACGTACGCCACTGAATTCACGGACACGGCACGGCGACCGTCTCTTGCAGTGGCAATGGACGGCAGCTAAACGGGATCGTGCCGTGCCGTGTGGAGATCGTACCGTGTGCAAGCTCCCATGCTCTTCTTCGTTCTACTAAAAGAATTCGATCGTATGATATTTTACCATACGATCGAAATCGATGTGTGTGCAACCAGCCTTATTGTGACAACAAAATAGCAGCTGTCAGTGTACCCTAGTACTACAGAACAAAGTTGAGCAAACTAATGTTCACAGATTAGAACATAGTTTGTTTATGTCACGCCACTTCCGCTTGTACTGCATGAGAATTATTTGTGCGACCATACAGTATACATTGTAATTTTATTGTAATACATTGTAATTCTGTATATATTGTAATGCTACATTGTAATACAAATAGTGTATACAAAAAATGTATATAAAATTCACATAATTGTTTTCAATAAGAATATATTATTATTTATATAATATTATAGAATATTTTCATAGTTTTTGTAATACTGATGTCAATAAAAGCTGTCAAAGTATGGTATAAAATGATCTCTCTTTTTCTCCTCCTCCTTAATCCATAGGTGGGCCTGCAGTTTCTTTTGTTCCAAAGCCACTCTCTTTACTTCCTTTATTCTCTTCCTGGCTTGATCTCATCCACAAATCTTGTTTGGACTTACCCTCACATTATGCCCCTCCATCATTCTCCTGAGCAAGGCAGTGAACCATATTGACGCAGAACTGGATGACCAACCATTCTACTTCACCTGTCCATAATTACTCTTAGCAGTATCCTCTTTTCACCTACTCTTATTAACACTTTCTCATTGGTCAATCTTGCACTCAAAGATATCTTCTTGGCCTTCAAGAAGAAACAGAGGACCAGACAACAACAAACGTGATCAACAATAGCGTTAGCCAAAAAACCCCAGGAACCACAGTTGCCAGGATTTAAGTAAGAAGGTATGTGCTGCCAAGACTATGGCAGCCACCCAATTGTTCACAAAAGTTGAATTTGTAGGGTGGGGTAATAGGCAGATTATATAAAAGTTCTATGAGCATGATATAGATCTTCAATGCTGTATGTGGACTTTCGACAGGCATTTGATATTGTGTGAAGGGTAAAACTTTATGAAGCCATGAGGGATATGCCAAGTCCTTTGAATCTTATAAAGTTAATGAAGATTGCCATGAGATTCACAAAAGTCAATATTAAGTATGAGAATATGCGGAGTAAATCATTTGTATTTAATAAAGGAGTTAAGCAAGGTGATGGGTTATCAGCCACCCTCTTTATTATTGCACTACACTATCCCATTAAAGACACAGATCAGTGAGGAATAATATTAAATACAACAAGACAAATATGTGCTTACACTGATGACATTGTGATAACAGCCAGATCGAAAAAACCGTTAGTTGAGGTATACAAGAACCTGAATCAAAAATCCGTTCGAATGGGACTGAATGTAAATATCAGCAAAAATACATGCTAATTTCTGCATCAGAAAGGAGAAGAAATCTATATAATTTATGCATAGAAGATAATTCATTTGATGCAGAAACCTGTTCAGATATAACATGCCACAGGTAACATGATTAATAATGAAGGGTCTACAAACACGGCACTACATGACAGGATACAAATAGGAAATAGGGTATATTAAGCCAACAGTAGACTATTGAGAAGCAAACTCATTAGTCATAACACAAAATTAAAAAATATGTACGACACTTATCATATCGAATTCTGCAATAAGTTCTATACACCTCATAAAATTCCCATTTTTTACTGAGCCGAACACTTCGTTTTCTCCACGAAACGCTAGTCCACGAGATGAAAGTTTTTTAATGACAGCTACCACCCTCTGCAGAACACACCTCCAATATTTAACTTCCTCTTCTAACTCACTCAATAAATGTTTATAAATTCTACACTGTTCATTACTCCTCCTTTTAAACATTAAAACACAGTCACCGTGAGATTGAGAATTCTCATGTTCTATCACTCGTTGGTTAGCAGTGCTTCCAGTCATTACAGCCACTTTCACCAAATTGTGATTTTCCCCTAAAAAGCTTACAAGGGGCACAAAAAACTGAACCTTGGCTGCATGAGTAAACAAAAAAGATCTCATTTTATTACATCTCCATTAGCAAGTTTTCTTTCAAATAATGCTTTAGTTAAACATCTTTGCTTGTCTGGGTAAGCTGTCTCAGATACAGAAAAATCAGTTTAAATTTTGATCCACTCCATTTTTTACAAAATAATCACGAGTTCTCTCATTTATAACCCAAAAAATGAATCATAGCTTGGTTTAAAAATTCTCACTCTCTTCTCCTGGAACATGTTGGCCCAAATATTTGTCTAGCCCTATAATGTTTGAATCATCATTACAAAGTTCACTATTGTTATTTTAACTCTGTGCTACACACTCCTCACTACTTGTTTCATTTTTAGCAGCTTGGCTAGCACTACTTTCTAGAACTGACGCATTTTTTCAAGAAAAAAGAATGCAGTTTTCGAGTTTGTAAAAGCACTTAATTTTCTTTCTTCTTCTTATCGTCTGCCAATTTTCGGTATTTAGCACCACTTAGCCAATTGCATCTGTCCATTTCAGAGTTAATTTAAATCACGCGTTGCAAATAAATCCAACTTCCGAACTAACCTGCAAAGCTTATTCACACTGTGTAAACAGACTACCGGTACGCAGTGTTGCCACCAGCTGACTACTGGTGCTGCAAAATCAAAATGAAATTTCCCTGCCCCTGCGCTCATTCATCTGACTCAAAATTTGTTTTCCAATTTTCTGCAGCCCCCTAAAATTTGCCGCCCAGAAGGCCCATGCCTAAAAACGACCCTGATTCAAAAGCATACCACTGGTGATTGGTCCAATGGAATCAAAGACAACTCAAATCTTCTGCAAGTCGCTACTAGATTTAAACCATACCAATTAAGTTACTCTTACCAGTTTCATTTCTCTATATTATCAGCTCAACATGGAAAATGTTTTTGTTTGTAATCACTAGCAGTAAATTCCTTAGAATCAGCCTTAAACATTTTACTGAAATCCCTTTATAATCATCGAAACATGCTGTTCAACAGTGCTACAAACAGTTTTTGTGATACTCTATCTCCTTTCCATACTCACTTTTCTATTGTATTTAGTTTATTACATCAAGTTTATTGAAACTGTTAAGTTTGTGAATTTTTCAAACAGTACCTTCATATTATCACCTTCCTCCCTCTGTCCTCTGTCCCTCACACTAGTTTTTCACTTTAGTTTTTACTGAATCAATGCTTTTCTCATAACTGACACATACCGTAAACACACATACATGTACATGTATCATATTTTTGCTAATATGTCTACTAAATAACATTTTAGATTCCTCTTAAACTTGTATACCTGTAATATACACCATAATACCTGTATAGCTGGATGGTTTAATTGGAGATAATGATTAAGTGATGTAACAAAGGCTCCTGGAGCTTCACAAAGGTGAACAGAGTTCAAGTGATTCCGATCCACAGAACCATCAGGTATCAAAGGATGTGATGCAACAACTTCATAAAACTTGCACCAAGCCTGTAATCCACAGAGGAAAGAAAATATATTATTGTAGTATTAACAATTTTGCATTACACAGCTAATAATAAGCTCTGATGAACCTTATAATAAGCGAAAACTGGTTCAGGCTACAAGGTAAAAATTTACCAATTACATTACATTTTTATATTACCAATAAAAAATTACATTTTTACCAATAAAAAACGTGTTCCGAGTCGGTAGTGTTATACTTATAATTAGTTAATCAACGGACATGTCATGGACAACAAAATCCAACAAATATATTACTTCTGCAAGTGTATTTAAAAATATTTTTATCACTTTATTTGCACCTGATGTATATTTCACAGATTTAATCTGTATATAGTAAAGCCCCGACTATGCGCGGAATTGGGTGGCAAGGGCACCGCGGATAGTGAAAATCACGGATAACCCGAAAAAAGGCTAAAAATGAGGTGTAAACATGAAAAAAAATATTTCAGCATAAAAACTACGTTTTATTGTGCAAAAAACATATGTAAAACTTTTAAAATATGTACAGTACAGCAGAAACCTTTGATCTACGTCTAAATCACTAAAATAAAGAACAGTAAACAAAAAACAATACTGTACTGTTAACAAAAAGTGTTCACTTACGCCTTTTTAAAAAAATCAGTCACTCGTTTTTGCTTCTTGCTTTGGAAACACCTTTTCTTTATTCTAGATTGTACTTTCCTTAACATGAGTTTTTCTGCCAGATGTGCGTCGTCGTCTTGTTCCTCTTAATATTGAAGCAATCCGTCTATGTGCTGCAAAGCAGTTTCGTGTGTCATCCGCGCAGGCGGATCTCTCCTTCACTTTCACTTTGTTCTTCTTCGTTCTCGTTCACTCCCATTGCTTTGTTCGTTATCTCTACGTCAGTCAGTCGTTCAAACCCCGGCTCACTTGCGTCACATTCCAGCCACTCTTCTATGTTCTCTTCGTCCACATTCTCACCTCCCGGAACGGATGTCACTAGGTCAACAAGTGTAGCGGTCGGCATGACTTCATTCTCTTCTTCACAAATGTTTTGGTTGATATTTGTTTCGATACTCGGAAAGAGTTTTCTCCATGATTTAACAAGGGTTGAGGGTTTGATGTAATCCCATGCAGATACAATATCGTAAATGCTATCCAAAATTGTATAATTCTTCCAAAATTCTTTGAGATCGCAGCCTTCTTCGATTTTTGACAGTAACAACTTTGTTCTGTATGTTCTCTTCATGGTTGCAATGACTCCCTGGTCCATAGGTTGTATCAGCGCAGTAACATTTGGGGGCAAAAACTTTGCAAAGATTTGCCCGTCAGAAGATTTAAGCACACATGCAGCTGGGTGTGAAGGCGCGTTGTCAATTAACAAAACAGCCTTCTTTGGCAAATTTTTTGAGTCAAGATGTTTACGTACTTGAGGCACAAAAATGTTTTCAAACCATTCTTGAAAAATCTGCTGGTTCATCCAAACTTTTTTTTGGTTGAAATAATCAACTGGTAAATTTTCTGCTCTTGTCCCCTTAAAAGACCTTGGTTTCTTAGATTTACTGATTACAAGAAGCCTAAGTTTGTGACTACCCGCAGCGTTGCTGCATGGCACGATTGTAATTCTTTCCTTGCTACTTTTGTGACCTGCCGCTTCATGTTCACTTTCAAATGCTAAAGTATGAGTGGGAAGACACTTCCAAAAAAGCCCTGATTCATCAGCGTTATAAATTTGTTCATATGACAGATCTTCAGACAACACAAACTCTTCAAAATCACGTTGAAAATCATCAGCTGCTTGTTGATCACCACTCAGCTTCTCTCCGTGTAGACCAATCTATCTAATTCCATGACGTTTCTTAAAACGATGTAACCAACCGGACGATGCATCAAAATTTCCTGCCAGGCCTAACAAATCAAAAAAGATTTTTGCTTTAGCTGCAATGGTAGGACCAGACACGGGGGTGCCCTCACTTCGCACCTGAGCTAACCATTCCGCTAATGCCGAGTCAAGTTCATTATAGGTGGATTTCTTCATTGTTTTTTGTTTTTTTCATTCCAGAAGCACTGTCCGACACTGATGCAAAGGCTAACAGTTTGTCTTTTTGCTTTAAAACGTCTCGCACTATTGTTTCCCCGATCCCGTAATTCAAACACATCTGCTTCCTTGAAGCGCCATTTTCTATTTTAGAAATCATTTCAAGTTTTTGTGCAATCGTTACCACAACCTTCTTTCGTTTTTCAGCCATTATTAATTTCAGGAACTAACGAACTGATCATGACTGATCACTAAGCACGGTTACTGACAACTGACACCACTGGCAGACCGAGAGAATATGTACGTAGAGGGGGAAGGTTAGTGAACTTGACCAAAACAAAAGAGCAAGAGCCAAAACAAAATTCCGAGAAGGCCTATAGGATTACGATGCACAATAAACCTGTCAGAAATTTTCAACCTTCGCACTGTAGGGCCTATTGTATTTTCTCTGTTGTTAGCTTGGATTAAAATTGGTTTTTTTGAGGTTCGTAATTAAAAAAATTTTTCGCGGCACTCGCGGATAATCGGGGCTTTACTGTATTCACATAATACATTACATAAATTCATATTCAAGTGACACTGTTCTTCAATTTGAGTTTATATAATTTGTTTATTCTGACAAATAATTTTCTAACAAATAATTAAAATCACACACACACACACACACACACGCACGCACGCACGCACTTTTATCTTATATTCGTAATTTTAGTTTTGTTGTTTATACGCTAGAAACTCATAAAACTATAAAACCATGTGGTACATAAAATTTGTCGTAACTCAAAACCCAAATGCTAATATGCCAGAGTAAAGTATGCCATTTTACACTATTTTCATGGTTCTTTCATAAATTTTTTCTCAATTATTGTACAAAAAATAAGTACATCTTACTATTTCATCTTAAATTCAGTTTCAAAAAGTCACAGAATTAACTTCTCTATACACAGAAAGACACTTTCAACTTAGATTCTTTCAATTTCTCATTTTTCTAAACATTTCAAGCTGAGGTGATTAAAATTTTTTTAATCAAGGTATATTCAAAAAGTAAAGATGCAATGCTAGTAAAATTACAACAGAATTATTTATACATTTGGCAGCAGTGTCATGTCTGGTAAATTTAACGTGACAGTTCATCAAACCTCAGTGCTTCACTGTGCTTGTAGCACATGTTTAAAATAGCTATGCCAATTCTAAATCCTGCCAAAATGGGGTGTGTTTAGTGAT
This sequence comes from Magicicada septendecula, assembly GCA_034769895.1. Taxonomy (NCBI): domain Eukaryota; kingdom Metazoa; phylum Arthropoda; class Insecta; order Hemiptera; family Cicadidae; genus Magicicada; species Magicicada septendecula. The sequence goes on from CM068368.1 coordinate 688,257,628, forward strand.
GCATTTCCTTAATAAGGCACAACTGTCGCTAAAATTCATCATCAATTTGTTTCTGTTTATGGTGAAGACACGCAAAATTGACAGAGATGTATAGGCATGCAAAATATGGCAAACCAATGTCATTGAAAGAGTGAAGAAAAGAATAGAAGACTATCTTTTATCACTGACAAAACAATAAAAAAAGTTGAAGTATTATGTTGATATGTGTTTGGTATGAACATGTGATTAAAGCATCTCAGCTCCATGATTAAAATCAAGTGTCACATGCATGAATATAAGCTCTTATTGGATTGTCTGGCAGTAGTTCAATGGCCAGGACCCCGATGTTCATGGTATACACAGTAACATAGAGGGTAATGAATTAATTCAATATGTTCCATACAGCATTAGCAAACAGTTTCCAATATAATTGCATATTCTGATATCTACATGAACACTTTCTACTTCCAAAAATGAGAAAAAGAAGTAGTGTATTAACTAAAAAAATTGTGGCTTTCAAATCACCAGCAAAATTATGGTTATTTTATACAACCAGAATGGCTAGTTATGATTCAATAATCATAATGAAGAGACTTTCTGAATCATATGGTTTTATTTACATCAATATAATTCAAGTGATATACTATAAGTAATGAAGTACAACTTGTTCAAAGCAAAACCTGAATGATACAGAAAGTGTCCAATGCACAAAATGTTAGTCCTAGAAAATTTTGTATAGTAATCCCCATTATAACACACTAATAGGGGCCTAAGGTGTCCGTTATATGGAAAGTCCATTGCAGCTGTATATAGCAAGTAAGCCTTATAATATGGATATGACTCATTTATATTATGTGAAGAAAGTATTTGTTTTTAGTGTATTTATATAAAATAGATACAGTATTTGTATAGCAGTAGAGAAACAACAAAAAACAGTGTTTTACCAAAATACTGTATATATAATTATAATAAAAACTTAGTCTAAAGAACAGTTTATATTTTACAGAAATACTCATAATTATAGTAAAAACTACGTCAAATATCTTTATTTTTTATAAACAAGATGGCTATGTGTCAGAATTCCTTTTCCATATTTACTAGATTAAAAAAATTACTGATATTTGTTTCAGACTGATTAGAGTTAATTTCTTTAATGAATAACTTAGGAAGCTGTCATGAGTGACCATAATAGAACAATATGTTTTCATTTTTTGATTGCTGATCATACTCAATGACATAGTTCAAGTGGTCTTTTACTTCGCTCACATTATTCAGCATAGCTAATCGTAATTTTTTGATTAAGCCTTTTTTGATTAATCGTACGATTGATTAAGCCTGTTTGTCTTTAATTTTTCAGCAGTCCATGTTTCTTAGAACTGTCTGTTATAAGCGGGTCCGTTATAACAGAGGTTTACTGTATGTATTTACACGTTATTTGTTTTGTACAATACGGAATTTTCTCAACACAAAAATATAATGCTAAATTTAAAAAAATCATCTGAATAATACAGAAAATCTGAAGGTTTTTACGTACATCTTGAACCAAAAGCTGAGACCCCTCACAGAAAATATATTATGGGAATACCAAGCTGGATTCCGACCTGGAAGGTCTACAATCGACCAACTCTTCTCAGTAAAACAGATATTAAGATGCGCATGGGAACATGATATTGATGTGTACCAAATCTTTGTGGACTTCAAGCAAGCGTATGACTCTATTAATAGAGACAAACTCTACACCATAATGCATGAATTTGGAATACCAGGCAAGCTGGTAAGATTAACGCAAGTGACCATGCAGCAGACTGAAGCCCAAGTAAAGGTGGATAGCCAACTAACTGAACCCATAAATATTACACGAGGTCTAAAGCAAGGAGATGGGTTAGCCCCAACACTATTTAATATTGCATTGGAATATGTAATTAGAGGCCTATCAATAAATAGCTCCAATCTGTTAACAAATAAAACTGTACAGATAGCCGCATATGCAGATGACATTAACATCATGTCAAGACGGATCACGGCAGCTAAAGAAATATTTATAGAGCTTAAAAACAAAGCCAAGGAAGTTGGGCTTGCTATAAATACGGATAAAACAAAAATGCTTAACCAAACAAGAAGGGACCAGGTTCATAACAACATTGAGATAGAGGAGGACACAATTGAAGTGGTGGTCAATTTCACGTATCTCGGAGTGAATCTAGCAATGACTGGATCAGAGGAGCCGGAGATCCAAAGACGGACCACCATGGCTAACAAGGCATACTTCGCATTGCTGCCATCATTTAGGTCTGGGGATGTGCACAGGGAAACAAAAATGAAAATATATAGGACTGTCATCAGACCGGTGCTATGCTACGGATGTGAGGCATAGACAATCACACAGAAAACAGTCGACATAGTAGACACCTTTGAAAGGAAAATCCTCAGACGCATTATAGGCCCAATACAAGAAAATGGCTCATGGAGACTGAGATACAACAACGAACTGTATCAAATATATAAAGAGATACCAGTCTCAAAATTTATAAGAATACAAAGATTGCGTTGGGCCGGACATGTTATGAGAATGGAGGATGGCAGGAACCCCAAGAGGGCTTTGCTGGGTACATGGGAGGGAACGAGACCTAGAGGTAGACCGAGGAAGAGGTGGGAAGATGGCATTGCAGAGGACGCGAGAGACATGGGGATAAGAAACTGGAGGAGGGTTGCAGTGGATAGAGTGGATTGGAGGCGGAGATTGGTGGAGGCCAGGGCCCGACTTGGGCTGTAGCGCCATAGGAGGAGGAATACAGAAATTCAGTTTCTAAATTATCAATCGGTATTGACAGATAAAATAAAATGAACAAGCATATGCTTACATAATATAATAATCTATAAAATTATTGTAACACATGAATGAAGTCAACCAAATAATGAGTTGACAAAGACAAAATAGCTGACATCAGTTACTTAAACTAGCAGAGTATAATGAATGTTTGGTTACCGATCCTGTATGCTGTTCTAGTAATTAAGTGCCTTTCAGTTACACTGTAAAAATGCTGTCAATTTAAATACAATTAAACCATTTAGCCATTATAAAGCGCAAAAGACAAGAAAGAAAATTGTCACACTTTCTAACAAAGCTGACGCGATTTCTCCTCAAATTCAACTAACATTGTACAGAATCGGGATCAGCCTAAGGATAAGAATGTGATTTACAAATTTCAATTATGCTGTATCTACTAATGCAATTACTGATTTTAAATGCAGATGCTGCTGGTAACACCCATTCTTTAGCATTATCTATTTCCATTCCTTATGCTGTCAACTGGATCAGTGTGTCAATGGAACAGATCAGGGTTGGCACTATACAAAAGTGTTTCACTTATACCAAAAAAGTACAGTAAAATTTACAATTGAGGGTTTGATTACTGTATGACTTTTGTACAGTGCAGAAACTTATCCGACAACCGGTAAAAACAAACCAAAGTTTTTACATTTAATTTCATTTTTAACAAATTTTAGCATAAAAACAAAACTGTAAGGTTTTGTGACGTACACGTATGTATGAATCCCTACGAAGCTTTGACATATTATTGAATCATTTTCTGTGGACATAATATTGAAAAGAGAGTGTGAGATGGATACATTTAAAAGATCAATGCACTTATATAATTATATATAATTACTTATATAAAATTAAATTTACACACACACAAGTTTATACTGTGTGTAATTCAAACAAAGGCCATGCATGGATATTATACTCTGGTTATACTAATTCTGGATAATGGATATAATAACATTAATCTGGACCAATTTCAGCAGAATTCAGCTACATTATAGCAGTGGCCTATCTGATTTCTACATAAAAATTAAAATTTAGTAAATCAAATGTAATACAAAAATGATACTATAAATTCACATAAAACATAATGATGTAACATCTGGCAAAATGAATATGATAAAGTAACAGCAATGGTTATACACTGACCATATAAATCTTGTTCAACCTTTGCTTTTACCTTTGATGTATCTTCTCTTTATCAAGTGCAGTACAGTATATTAAATTTTCATACACAAAACCAACAGCCACATGTTATATACAACTTACAATGTATTAACCTGATCAACGATTAATATATTCCTGAAAAATACATAAATATGCCTTTACCAACAAATAGAAAAATCATAACCCATTACAAAAGGGGTATCCACAAAGGAAGCTCCGATTTTAAACATTACTGCTACACAGCTGGTGACATGTTGGAGATGTTAATTGTGTTGAGTTTGATGATTTGTTAGCAAGCCACTGATGTCAGTGTGTATGCATTGTTGTGTTTATAATGTTTAAGAAAATTGAGATCCCCAGTGTATATAACATTTGGTCTGTTATCTATTTCTTGAATGAAAGGAACACTAAACTGATTAAAAGTCACCATCAAATTGTGACACTCACAGAGAACATGCAAGTGAGCGATTCAATGGTATTATGCATAAGTAAATTTAAATTCACTTATTAATGAAGGATGTGAAAATAAGCAAAATATGATGGGAGACATGTCTTTGGTGAATAACAACTTGGTCCATACAGTTGAAAAGATTATAGAGAACAGATTCATCTTTATGTCGATTTCCTTGCAAATTATATAAATTTCATGTTCTCTTCTTTATGAAATTGTATCTGAGAAGCTGAACTATCAGACAGTGTGTACACACTGGTTACCAAAGATCTTACAAAACATAAAAAGAAATGGCAGGGTAATGTGGAAGGTGATGTTCTCAATGCGCTACAATAAGGAATACACTACAATCTAGAATGTGGTGACTGTGGATGGCATATAGTCACTGTGGATGAGACATGACACTCCTGAATCAAAGCAACAGTTATGATTCACTTCGTTGACAACAAAGATGAAACTGCAGAAAAGTTTCTCATTTGAAGATCATCTCCACTCTGTTCTGGGACAAGTAAGAAATTTCGCTTGTGGCCTTCTTGCCTCAAGGCCCCACAATTAAGACAGGTGGCTATTGCAAAACTCTTAAGAAATTCCATTTGCAATCCAGAATACATGACACAACATATCCATGCAGGGATTGTACACATATCATCATCGTCATCATCAGTAGCTCCACAACCCACCGTGGGCCTCAGCTTCCCTCAGGATTTTCCTCCAGACTTCTCTATCCTTAGCCACTGTCCACAAATTTTTTACTCCAAGCACTTTCACATCATCTAGCATTCCATCAATCTGTTGTAGTCTGGGTCTTCCATGTCCTCTCTTCCTTCTGGTGTGCACTTCATTATCCTCTTAAAAACATCCTTCTCATTCATTCTCTGTACATGTCCTGCCCATCTCAACCTAGCTATTCTAATTGATATCACACTTCAGGACTTCAGCTGGGAACAATTTGATGATTCTCCTTACAGTCAAGACCTCACACCAAACAATTATCATGTGTTTCTGCATTTGAAAGCATTCCTTCCTGTCACGCAGTTCCACAATGACAATCATGTCAAATGAGCCATCAGCATACAGTTTATATTGCAGTTAATATTTTTCAGTGATGAAGGGATGCAACTCCTCATATCCACTATGACAGTTATCTCAATAATAGAGGAAACTGTCACAAAGTAAAGTGTGTATATCAATTAGCAATAATGTTTTGTAGTATATTCTTGTTTTTCCTTAACAGTCAATCAGAACCTATTTTCTGGACATCACTCATAATTTACTTACTACTAATTATTAATAAGTCACTGTTAATAAATTCCTGAATTTTGTTGTCCATGATGTGTCTGTTTTTATTACTTAACAATATATAACACTACTAACTCAGATCACAAATTATTATTGATAAAAATGAAAAATTTTTACTTGTTGCTCTAAAGTAGTTTTCACTCTGTTAGAGCTTCATCAGCGGCTACCGCTTGGATTACTCTTTCCTGTTTTTGGTGATGGCGCGACCATACAAAAGATTGTTGTTTTGTGTGCGCATGCGCGTGTGTGATATGTTCAACTAGGATGTGAGATTTAAATTGTGTCTGTTCATAAATTAGGATGTTGTTTCTATTTGCTTTTGTGTGTTTCTATATTTCTAGTTGTCCCAGAGTGTCTAGTTTTCGGCCTTTTGTGTGTACATGTAGGATTTCCATGTTGCATTTATGTTTGTGTATGTGTGGTCTGCCTTAATGAGGTGGTTTCCAAAGGTGGATTCGATGACGGAGCGGAGTGGTCTTTATGTGTTCAATGTATCTCTGTTTGAAGCTGCGTCCTGTCTGATGAAGCTCTAATGGAGCAAAAACTAGTTTAGCCCATCAATAAAAATATATCATTTTTATCAGTAATAATTTGTGATCGAAATTGGTAGTGTTATTATTATAACTTAATTATAATTAATTATTAATAACTTAAAATTGAAGTATAGAATCGGTACAATAATGTTCCTGTAACAGAAAGGAATATAAATACTGACACACTGTACTATACTATCAACAGTAATACTGTTAATATTCAGTTGCAAAGCATCAGGGGAGACAAGGTAGACAGTGTCTCCCCAAATAATTTATTCATAAAATAATTAATTTTTATTTATGCATTAAGTTGCATAAGTTACTCAGAATGGTATAAAACTAATGTAAGGAGTTAAATATCATGCGACATGATGCGAGTGTGAGCCATGGAACCTTGCTGTGCGATGCAATAGTACGCGGAGTATCAGGGTAGACGTTACTTGAAATGTCTTTTTAACATGGCTGGACGTGAGGACGGCATCGATTGGCGACAACGGGAAGGGACCTGCGCGCGCAGCATAAAAATGCGTCCCGTACATCACATCAGAAGACACGTCTCCCCTGCACTAAATAGCACAGAAATTCTCGCCTGGCTGCCTGTTTTTTTTTCAATGTGCTCGCGTAGTGAATATTTGTTTTTGTTGAGTTTACAAATTATTTTTAATTTTTTATATAGCTGTATAGACTAAGAAGTGTGTAATCATTTACACACTAATTATTAATAATATTGTTGTGTCATCATTTAAGTGCTTTAAGCATACTGTTTAACTGGTTTAAAGGAGCAAAATGAATACAGTTAGTACCAGTTCTATGGCAGAAGTATTTGATATAAACTCTGACAACTTTGATTTATTAGAATTTTTGTTAAAATACGAAATCAGTACGTTACATTTAGAGCAAAAAGTATTGCTAATGTCAAAAATATCTCGGGCATCTTTAGACTTGTCGCAGAAGGATGGAAAAGTTATCAGAAAATTTGATATAGTAAATATATATGGCTCTCTTGTTGTAAGCGAAACAAAACCCTGCACTTCTATTACTGTTGACGTTTAATGGAGATCAACCATGGAGCATAGTTGGAGAAGGCACTATAAAAAATTTTGAAGTTAAAGCCACTAAACATGCTAGTAGCAAAACTCATATGAAAAATTCTGAGATATTCCACATGCTAGGACGTAACAGAATTGAAACCGTTTTTCCGAACACCTAGAATTCAAGCAATACAGCACAATGAAAATGTGGCACGAAATCGAAGGATAGTAGGCCGTTTGGTAGATGTTGTTTGTTATTTAGGGAGACAAGACTTAGTTTTCAGTAGGCATAAGGAAAATGAGCAATCTCTCAATAAGGGTAATTATCTGGAAACTTTAAATTTACTGGCAATGGAAAAGTCTTTCATGAAGAACATATACAGAGTGATTCAAAATTGCACGGCAATCTCTCGGTTCTATAACTAAAAATAAGAAAAAAATGAGACACGGCGGCATGTAGATCTCATTTACAAGAAAATATGAACTGTTTGTGTAATGCCTGAAGTAATCCGGATTTTCCACCATTACAAAATGTGAATAAAATTTATGTTTTCTGGCAATATTTTCTTATTAAGATTCATAAACGACACCAATAACAATACAATAGTTTTTTTTATATTTAGGCTAAATTATATAAAAATGCGTGTGTTTCAGTCACTTAGCTATTATCTGCTAGAGGTAGCATTAACTCTATTTACCATAGTTTTACTGGTTCATTAAGAACGTCAATTATAATCTTAGTAATAGGTTGCTTTTGGCTGGTATTTCTATGCCTACCCAAATTATTTAGTCACGCTTCGCCAATGTTAATATTATTTCCTTACAATAATACAATACAATAATTATTTCCATTAGTAAACTACAATAATAATTGTTACTCTACTATAGGATGAAGTATAAATAGTTGTTTAATAAATAATGTTATGATGTTGTCATTACATAAATTTAAATTCTTAGATTTTGTTGTCCACGTGTCGGAGTGTTATCAAGAACTATGTACTTTTAAAACATGTAACATAAGTATTTTAGATTTTTTTACATTTATATCTAAAATAATTGTGTTTCGCATAACAGTATATTTTAGTTCTTGATATATTTAGATTTTAATACTAAAGAAAGATACAGAGTTTTATAGTATTTAATAAGTTGATAGTTTAGTTACATTTTAAAAACAATGTCCTTTTTCTTTACTTAAACGCTCATCATATCTATGTGGCAGACAATGCATTACATTTTCTAAGATGTCCTGCAAGATACTTATGGCCTCCTTCAGCTCATGGATGTTGGCTGGTCATCTATATATATATATATAAAGTCAAAGTCTGAGGATTTGTTAGTTTATATTGAATACAAATTCACACAGTTACACCTATTCTGACCAAATTTTGCACAGGTAACCTTTGACACAAGGCGAAAAATACTGTCTAATTTGGAATTTGATATTCCACCCCATTCACACGATTTAGCCCCTTTTAATTAAGCGGTTTATAAAAGGATGGCAGCGTTGTTGTTTATTCACAGTCTATGTGTGACGCGTATAAAGATGTCAAAACACCATGGAGACCAGAATTAATTACCATAGTAACAAGTACATAAACAAATGTAGGATAGATAAGATTAGTGTTTAAGAAAAGAAAATGGACACTGTCTTTAAAATGTAACTAAACAAAAGTAAATAAACTATTTAGTGGGATCTTTGAACAGTCCATGTGACCACCCTTGTGCGTGTTAAAAATGGAACTAAAATGCAGCAGGTTGAATTTCGATGAGGGAGACCTTGAAAACGCAGCAGAGTTGACAACCCATGTTTTGTCCACATCCATGTGACCAATTTCACTGCTCCCTGTGTGTTAAATTCAATGCATTTCCCAACCGTACCCTAAGGCGCAGCGATCACCTGGGTTTATCAGTTTTTACTTCGACTTTGAAGACACGTAAACAGTACACGAGAGTTACACCTTTACAGAGTTTTTACCACTTCTGTTTCTCTAGTGAGTTGATCGTTCATCGTCGTATCAGTTACATTTATTCGATCGAGTTATCAGGATTCTGTATATGTTTTCCTTAACTATATTGTTCACTTCCTATCAAACTGACCCTCCTTTCAAGTTCCAGTTAACAACATTCCTTTTAAATTTCACATTCAAATAACTTTACAACCCCGTTTGTTTTTCTTATTCTTCACGCCCTTTTAAATCAACCCTCCTTTGAAGTGTAAGTACTTTATCACCTTACTTTGCCGAATGCCTCCACAAAAACAACAAAGCATTGGACAGGTCCATCCAAACGCTAAGCGAGCAAGATTATTGCGAGCAGCTGAGACACCCGAGGAAAATGAGTCTCAGCTTGAACAACAACGAAGGAGACAGGCAGAGATTAGGGCTGCGGAGACACCTGGGGACCACGTAGACCAACAATGAAGAAGGCAGGAGAGATTAGTGGCACAGAAACACGTGAGGAGCATGAGGAGCGCACAGACCGACAACGTCTGAGGCAGGGTGATTTAAGGGCCGTGGAAACACCTGAGGAGCATGGGAAGCGCATCAAACTGAAACACGTGAGGGAGGCTGAATTAAGGAATTTAGAATTACCAGAATGACGGGAATATCGACTTGAAAATGACTGCATACGGAATGCTCAAGTCAGACAACTGAGCAGACGAGGTAATTTGATTTTAGAGTTTTTTCCTTACAACCAAATTTTTTTTTAATAAATTTATACTGCCAGACTCTTGCTTACCTTGCGATGTTTTCTCTCTCTCGTAACTTACCTTTTCATACACCATCAAAAGTTCAGGGCCGCCAACATATTTTTTAATTTGAAATATGTAAAACTTTAGTACTCTTCCCATTAATTAACCCTTGAATAATTTTAATGCAATCTAACTCCCCTTAATCAGAAGACTTCCAAGGTCGTGAGATGAATTTGTGTAGGCACAGAATGTAAGAGAGGGTCATCGATTAAATGAACTACTCTAACACATTGTTATGCTGACTAAATCAATTATTTTGTTTTATTCGAAAAAAACTTACTTCTCTTTTACTAAAATTACTTTCAATTCCTCAAACTCTGCACTTTCTTTTAACACGCTATTCCCTTTTTATAACATCAAAATCATAAATATAAGATTACAATGGCTTAATTAATATCAACATTATAAATGGTTAATTGCTATAAAACTATTCTTGACCAACCAGTACAGTACTTTTTAATATTTTTGTATTCTCACACGCACACCCACTTTCATTCTCATTATATTTTTTTAAATTCCCCTTTTTATTAATAGAGCTCTTTCAAAATTTAATAGATAGCTAGCTAACTGAGCTGTCAATTAAAAGTTATAAATGTGTTTAACAGGTACTCATCCTCGTAGCCTGTCTCCCCGGCGTTGCGTCATTACCATATATTCACTTTTTTCATTTAACGTCTGAAACTATTTTCAAATTTTATCACTGTTGTCTCGTCTCCACGCATGTGTTTAAAACTGTTTAATACTCATTTATGAAATCACAATTTAGTCGGCCGAATTGATAATAAAGGCGAGCAATGATATAGAGAACCGCGCGTTAACACACCCGCGTGGCTCTGAATTTGAACGCCGACTGCCGCATCTCAAAAATGGCTAAAAGCGTCTCTCGGTGTTCACCTGCCTTGTTTCTCCACAGGAAGCAGATCTCATTGTAGATTTGATTGGTTCATTCTATTAGCGGAAAAGGTCTCGCCTTTACCGCGTGGTGCACTTCGGGTTCGAGACTATATATTTTTTCGCATAACCTTTCTCGTCCTCTGAGCACATGTCGAATTTTACGTCGCAAAAGGCGACACACACGTACGCTCGTATGCACAAATACGCACCCTCTGACAATTAACATTCCTGTGCTTTACCGTACCTGTTACGAAGCTATAGTCGGTGACCAAAAGTACACTCTGGGTAAATAAAAAGATTACCTCAAAGGTTGTCTACAGATGGTTAACATGAAATTCTTTAAATTATAAACCCCATTTCTTTTGCCCCGTTACAATACCCCCCCCCCCCAATGAGAGGTTTTCTGTCGAAACAGAAAAACTCTCATTGCCTAAAAACCTAAGAGGACCAGCTAGGATATGGCGCCATTGACGTTAATCCTTATTAAAATCGTGAGTAACTTACCCCCCTAGTCCGGCAACTGCGGTCGCACCTGAATGACCTTACTGGACTTCCCTTTACGAGACCCCAACACCATAAAGTCAGACAGGCACATCACCACAGTATCACCAGACTCTAACATTCAATAAAAATTTCAATAACTGGCTTTTCTCCATACCATATCCTTAACTGACTTGTTTCCTCTTAGTCGTACTGGTTTGCCTTTAGCAAAGTACTGGTTGCATATACAGGGTGATTCACGAAGAAATGGAAATACTTCGGGAGATGAATCTACATCGATAAATAAGAAAAAAAGTTCATATAAACATAGGTCCGGAAATGCTTCGTTAGCGAGTTACGGCTAGCGAAAGATTTCGCCCGGGTTTCGGTTCCCCCGGGTAAATGAAGACTTTCTGAAATTCTGGGAAGGGGCGAATTCTGTTGTTTCTTATGGTTTTTGACCTGAAAAATCGAATAAAATAGGTCGCAGAACTGTATCTTTTATAAGTTTCATGATATCCTATGTAAAACAGAAAAATCTTTGCCTAACAACAAATTTTGGAAAATTGGAAACAATTGGAATTTTTTGTTGATTTTTATTGACTTTATTTACACCACTGTTCTCAGAATTAAATTCTTTACAAGTTTTGTTTTCAACTTTTATGCATTTATTAGTCATTTAACAAAGTTATTGTACGTGTTTTTAGGTTAGAAGTTGAAGGATGAGTCTTAGTATGATAATTAGTTCTTTAATGAGATACTAACAAATTGGACACACAACTCATTAAAGAACTAATTATCATACTAAGACTCATCCTTCAACAAAACTATTTTACTTTCAACGGTAATTACTATATTCAAACAGACGGCCTGGCCATGGGTTCACCGTTATCTGGCCTGTTGGCTGATATATATCTTGACTTTTATGAGAACAATTATATTCTTAACAATAATATCTTCGCCAATAATATTCTCTTTTATGGCCGATATGTTGATGATACTTTTCTAATTTTTAACGGTACTTTACGCCAAATCAGTAATCTTAAAAACCATATTATTACTGTTACCCACAATATTCAATTTACTATGGAAACTGAAACCAATAATGAACTCAACTTTCTTTATCTTACTGTCACCAGGCAACTTAACAGCTTAAACTTTAAAATTTACAGAAAACCTACCACCATAAACGTGACCACACATGCAGACTCACACCACCCTTTCTCTAAAAAATTAGCGGCCTACAACAGTTTTATTCACAGACTTTTGATGATCCCCCTAAATAATGATGATTTCGAGTGTGAACTCAACATAATTAAACACATAGCTATGGCCAATGGATATGAGTCCCAAATGATTGACAATATTCTTAGAAAACACAAATCCCATAGTTCCAAACAGACACATGATAATACACCTAACAACAAATACATCACAACAACATACACTGAGTTGATGCCCTGGATCCTTACGTCCACTTTAAGTAAATTAGGTTATACTGTCATTTTTAAAACAAATAACCGTCTACGGAACTTGGTTCGCCCAGTCGTTCAGACAAACATTGAATCCAAAACCGGTATTTATAAGCTTACATGTGACGATTGTGACCGATTTTATATCGGCCAAACGGGTAGACCGTTCATCAAAAGATTCCGCGAACACACACCACAAAGCCATTTTAACGGGGGTGATTTTTCCATAGATAATATTAAATCTAACTTTACAAGGCATCTGATTTCGTGTAATCATTCTTATACAAATTTCAACAATAACTTCATACCCCTACATTATTGTGCTAAAGGCCGTTATATGGATGCACTCAAAGAATTCGAGATATATAGAGGTCATAATAACCCTGGTGTGTGTGACGACATACTTAATGATAAACTTAACTTCAGGTCCAACCCACTGTATGATACCGCGCTGCGATCGATTACAGATAATAATAGATAACAGGTTCCATTGATGCAGTTCAGACATGCTACACGCGGTGCACCGTGTTCGGGTAATAGAACGCCTTTATATGTTTATTTAATATATTTTATGTATTTATTTATTATGTGTTTGTTTTGTGTGGATTTTATTGTTTAACGAGCTCCTCTCGGAGTGATGGTCTGAGGATGGGCCACATGGCCTGAAACGCGTAACCATACAAATACGCTCGACGTCACTGGACAGAAATTACAAGGTAAATTATTATAAATATTTTAATCGTTTAAATTTAATTATCTACTATTTATTATCCATTTCAAGTCAAAAAATAAACTATTCAAATTTATTACACTTATTTTCATCTTTTAAATTAATTAACCCATCTCTTTTAATTAATTACTTTAGTCGCATTACTTGAAACCTTTTACATTAATTAAATCCTCTTACATAAATTTTAATTACCTCATAATCAAACACTGTAAATTACTTCAAAACGATTTTAATTCATTTAATTTCATCTTGTATTTATTTACTTCATAATATAATTCATTTATCATTTCTTTCATAACCTGCAAATCAAACTTACAAATTTACTACCAAAATTTCTATCTTTTAAATGAACTTAATTTTCATGAATTTAATTTTCATTATAAACATTCGTAATTATATACTGACAATTATTAAAAAATACAAAACTTATTACTATCATAAAATCAACTGCAACTATCAATTGATTACACAAAATATAATATACACACTTTAAATTTTCCAACTGTTACATTATAATTTCTACTCAGAAAATAAAAAAAATTTTTTTTTTTTCAATATTGACCTCTGCCATTTCCATTAAGATTTACAATTACTATCTCCATTATAAGCCATACTACTTCGGTTATTTTTTATACAATACAAAATATGATTATATTGTAACAATCTGCTAGGGTCGTACCTGTTGAAATGTATCACACTTGTTTATTTTGTGTATTAGTGTGAATGTAGTGTGTTTGCCTCACACTGGTCGTTACATAAATCGACGTCACTACTGGAGTCCGTAGCGTTGTCAATGTCACCAGTACAACCTACCTGTTAATTCATAGGGATTACGATTCCCGGGTGGCGCCAAATTGTTTCTGTTAAAACAATTAAAACATTTAATTTTTAAGGTAATACGTGATATTAGCTAGACAGCTGTGACGTTCGAATTGTTCCCGCTGCTACACAGGTTGTCGACTCGGCCGCTCGTGGTGAGCGCTAGTTGGCTGTTGCTTAAAACTTCGCTAACACACATATATTCTACAAAATTCCTATGAAATAACAAGATAGTAATGTTCTGTACTGCGTTTTTTAATACACATTTAATTATCAATAAATATGACAAAAGAATCATAAACAAATTTATAATATTATGCTCCGGCTTAGAGCTTGAAACACAAAACATCTCAGGTTGGCAAAATTGATTTCAAAACACTATCGTTCAGTTACTTTTAACAAATTACTATGTTTTTAAAATCTGGAGTTCTTTTGATCATGAAAATAGACATAAACGTTGATTACATGAAAAAACGTACACTACTATACCTTATGCGTACTTAGGATTTATAATGTGTTTGTACAATTTGTTCAGTAGTGTCGTATTTCTGTTACAGTAGTTATGTTCACAAATAAGGTTATCTCTATAGTTTAATTAAATGTTTTTTAATGTAAGTAAATTATGCCTTTACCTTTGAAAGAAAATACTACTTTTTAAATAGTGAGAAATTTTATCATTTGAAAATAATTTAAGTAATCTGGGGTTTTGGGAGTAAGGAATTATTCGGTACTTATCAGTTCATCTCACGTTGTCTGTGTCGTCATCAGGATAGGCGTATATTTCTCGAATTTGGGCTGGTTGAAGGCTTCCAACATCTTCTTCAAACTGGTCTGGGTTTTTTCTTTAATTAGTTTATTTAATTTCGTTCCTGGACATCATTAATTCTGTATAGATCGACGTCTCTTCATATTGGGTTATCTTGGTTCACTGATTCGACTTTTTATAACTGTTTAAATTAAAATTTTAGTTTGTCCAATTTTTCGTGTGGCTTACCCACGCTTCGTTTCTTCAGCGTCTCTAAAATTTAACGGAAAAATAATCCCTCAAATGTCTCGTTGTCATAGTAACCAATAATTCAATGCTTGGTTAATTACTCCTTACATACATTGTTAGAAATATTTGAATTTTTATTCAAATTTATTAAGTATTTTCCTAATGATTTTATTCCCTTATAATTCCTTTGGGATAATAAATGACATCACTATTATTTTTCTTTCCTTTCAAAGTTTACAATGATACCTCATAAGGTCATATTCTGTTACACATTAACTATAGTCTAATTATTTGACATTTAATAAATAACATATCTTTCTTGAATTAAATTATTACAATAATATTTCTGTGTTGAAATAACTGATATATAATTACTGTCCATTCACTGTTCTTAGATTAGTAAGATTTTTTGTGAAATTGATACAATTTGCATTTGAATGTCTTTGGCAGTTAACTGTTTTCATAGTCACAAACAGCCATTATTGTTTTTTTTTAGTGTATTTCCTTTTTAAATTACATTCTGAATTCAGCCTGATGGGCTTCACTTATTTGTTTGTGTTTTAATTACTATTCAACATACATTTTCATTACTCTTCATTTAAAATATAATAGTTAGGTTTATGGACTGTAAGTCCCCTTCAGCCATATTCCTTCCTTAACATTGAATCAACTATTCTTTACAAGTCATAAATTATTCTTAGTACTAACATTGATTTCTTTTTTGAGTTACCAATTAAAGTGATAAACATTGTCACTTTCTCTAATATTATGAAGGTTAATTCCCCTTTCAACATGGGGTGTTGTATTCTTTATAATTTTAATCTTTAATAACAAACTTTACTTCTATCCTATCATGCCATGTTAACACAAGTTATTGTACTGGGCTTTCTCCCTGAATATTATTACAAGCTTCCTTAATATTAATTTGGATTACTATTTCTAATTACTTCTAGGTATATAACTAATTATAATCTCACTCCAATCATTGGTGGTTTATCAATGTTTTACAGAGTGTCTATTTACTTAGCATTCTATTTTGAATGTTTCACATCCACTTTCACTATTTTTTAGGGCATTTACACTTCACTAAAGCACTTCACTTTGGTTCACTGTTTTGTAATTAGTGTTATTTAATGGGTAATCCCTATACTTTCTCCTACCATTTCTCACTATTTTGTTTTAGTATTATATTTACTATTAACAATACTAGGCTAGTTGTGTTTTGGTTGAATCTAACCTTTCTGACAGGGTTAGTGTACTTTTCCTATACTACATTGCTTTACAATTGTATGTCTTAAAAATGGGTACCTAGGTTAAATTAATGCTAATAATAACATTGGTTTCATTAATACATAATTATTCAAGGTTTATTGACCATATTCTATCTCTAAACATACAATCTTTCCCTTTTATATATGTGTGTTAGTTTCCCCTTGGGTTTTATCTGTCTCCTCTTCATTCTTCCTCTCCTTCTTCTTCAATCCGGTTTGGTTCTCCTCTTCTTCTCTTCTGGTTTAAATTCTGTTTATTTGTATGGATCTGTCCTCTTCTTCTGGTTCTTCTTTAGTTCTGTGTCCATCATTGTTTTGTCTATCATATTTTTCTTAAGTATGTTACGTGGTTCCCTTCTTTATGTTTGTGTTTTCGGCTCAATCACTTGGGTTGGGTAATATCGTTGTACGTCTTGTCAAAGTATTTACATTTTAATCATTTTTTACACATTTTATTTCATATGAAGTAATTTTATATCAAGAATTATCTTTTTTATCACTGGTACGAGATTTGGCTTAATTGTATCGTTACAATATACGACACAGAAAATTATTCAAAACCACAGATACATAAATCATCACTACAATCTCCTCCAATACTTCATTACTATCGGCACAATTACAATAATCATCAACTTTATCTTCTCTTTATTCAATCAGAGCTTACTTGTTAACAATTTAGAAACCTTCTTCCACACACACTATTGCCCCCCCTGGACTGTAGCGCCCAGTTGCCTCCCCAAGAACTGAAGTTTTTTAGGGTGTAGACGCTGCCTACACCGTTCTTGCTTCGGCGTTACAAAACATTCGGCATTACTGGTATCCAAGGACACCAGTAATCCTACTAAAATTTAGTTATATGCCCTTATACGGTCTACCACCCCATTCAGTGGATAGCCGCTGTTCCATAGTTATGGTGATTCCCCTGATTTACCCCCGGTTAATTTCTAAATTCACCTTTACAATGATAACAAGCTATGGCCAGACTTAAGCAGCGCGTAACGTAATGTGCCCTGACCATAGCCGGTTAAAGATGAGCCAATTCCACGGTCAGGATTCGGTGAGGCCGTGACCGCCGGAAAGTGGGGAATCTCATTTAAAATACATACCATTTAAAACCTAGAGATATTTTATCTCTACTCACAATCATAGCATACTCCATTAAACACTTTAGGCTTCTCATAATCAACATAATACAACATGATAAACACTCATAATGAACATTGCTATTATTACATCAAGACAAACATTTCAAATTTAAGTTTGACCAAAAATTACACACCTTACAACTTTACTTTAGTTTCAAATTCTATTACATCTTTCTTTATATCTATTACATCGTTACATTATAATTTCAACTATGAATTTCTATTAAGCATTTTCATCATCAATTGGTTCGGGTGACTCCCAGTCATTAATAATGATCTGATTGATTAACCGGGCATTTAGATTCAACCTTACTCACCTTCTTCCTTCTAACAACCATTAACGGATTTGCATAGGGTGACACCGATCTCTCAATAAAATCCCCCTCCAACCCTTTATCTAACTCTACTTAAATCATTCTCCTCTTATAACAAAGCACCCAATACCCTTTTTGTACATAGGATGTATGTTCCCTTCCCTTACACCCACACCTTTATTAGTTCCTGGCCCTTTCCAGGTAACTCCGCCAACCCTCTTTAAAACATTTCACCTCCCGCCACAACGCCTTGCGTTGAGGACTCCCTACACCTCCACCCTCACTACAAAACTTATGTACCCTGCTTTCACCTATTTACTCTCCATTTTCATCACTCCCTTTCTCTCTACACACATTCACTCTCACTACTGTGTCCCTACTACTGACCCGTTTCTGTATTACTTTTATTCCAAAAATTCTTATTTTGTCTAATACCCATTTAAAATTGACTCTGACTGACTTAATGCCTTATTGAAATAATCATCACCCAAACTCCATCTTTTACCACATTTTACAGTAAGTTAATCATTGAAAATTACATTAGAAAATTCATAACTACCTCAAATTAATTTAATCACCGAATTTAAAACCTTTTAAACTCATTTAATTTTATTATTAAAACATTTTACTTTACTTCAATTTCATTATAAAACTCATACTGACATATGGTCAATCATTCAATCAAATAAACCATGATTAGTCATAAACTCAAAACTATAAACATTTATCGCAACAAATAATAACGTACATAACCATATGTACCTTCTGATACATTATAATAACAATATGACTCAATACCTAAACACATTTTATGTTTAATCGTTTACTATTTATTATAAAGTATAACTCTCAGAAAAATCATTTATTTCTATTACCAAAATTCATCTATCCAACATTTTAAATTAATTAAATCACCTCAAATTAATTCAACTATTTTATCAAACACAATTTAATTACTTTACTTATCAAATTGCTTTAATTACCTTATCAAAATTCATAATGACCGACTGTCAATTATCAAAGTGGAGTATACTTCATACACCACGTTGTATTCTCTGTTACCTTATCATTACAATAACATAACCTTATTCCATAAGTATATTTAACAACAATACAAAAGTATATACAATCCACATTATTATCTGTTATTGTTTACCACAAATCATTTCCTAATTCAGTTCATTTCAAAAACCACTACACTCACATAATGAAATGTTCATGAACAATACTATTTACCCTCCATCATCAAACAATAATCTTATTTTACGTACACACAATTCATTTTTAATTAAACTCATTATATTATTACCATTAATATAATAACTCTTCCATTTCTCAAATTGTTCCATTACACCAGAATAAAAACCCCCTGTATTACTCCATATTATTCGATCATAAAATCTGTCTACATCAGTATGCTTGGTTAAGTCTCCTTTGTTATCATTTGTCACAATTAAATAGTTTTTATTATCATCATCATCATAGTAATCATCTGTTACCAGTACGCTAATTTTCCTAACAGGTAAGTGTATATCATCATCAACATCAATATAATCATTGTTTACTACCGCAGTGCTCATTTCCAGACAAGGTAAGTTTTTCATATACAATTACAGTAGAAGCCCGATTTAGCGCAGAACGATATACCGCGGATTCGGATATAACGCGGTGAAGAGTATGTCGCCCGTTATTAGCGAAAATTCTTACTTGTAGAGAGTGAGTAAATTATGAATTGTTTATCGTGACTTCCGTAGCCACATTGGAATTCGTTGCGTTTATTGTAAACAAAGGCTTGTTGTTGGAAACGGCGTTGTAAACAACAGCCAGAATTGCCAGTTCAAGTGTACCTGTAGACATAAACAATTGCCCCGTATTTACAGTCTCTACGTTTCTAAGAATTCATGCCAAGGCAAGCAGCCAACTAAACTCCTTCTCTCTCTCATACTCTTATATTATAAGATCATACTCTGATATTATCTTATCAAAGTGTATAGTCTTTGTCATAAATTCGCATAGTGTAGAGTTTTGTGATGTCGCAGAAAAGAAAAGCATATTCTGTGAGTGATAAACTCAAAATAATTGATCGTGTGAAGAACGGAGAGTCAAAGGCAAGTTTATCACGTGAGTGTGGCATCCCAGAAGGAACAATTAGAGGGTGGATGAAGGAAGAAGATAAACTTAAAAGTTTTGTGAACACAATTGAAAGTGAAGTGGGGTTGCAAAGAAAAAAGACTAAAGTAGGTAAGGATAGTGAACTAGATGAGTGTCTGTACAGGTGGTTTTTAATAAAACGAAGTGAAGGTGTGCCACTGTCAGGACCAGTTATTAGAGCTCAAGCTGTGAAATTCCATAGTGATTTACATGGCAACAGTGACTTTAATGCATCTGATGGGTGGTTTTCGCGATGGAAATCTCGTCATGGTATAAGCCAGATAAGCATTGAAGGGGAAGCACGATCATGTGACAGTGAAGCTGCAGCACTTTTTCCTCAGGCATTAAACAAAGTAATGATCGATAACGATTTAAATAACCATCAAGTGTATAACTGTGATGAAACTGCTCTGTATTTTCGAATGCTTCCTACCAGAACTCTGGATGTGAATAATTCAATAAATAAATCTGGATTAAAAATAAATAAGGATAGAGTTACCCTCCTGTTTGCCACAAATAAATCAGGCAGCCACAAAGTTAAACCTCTCTGTATAGGAAAAAGCCGAAATCCTAGATGCTTTCAACATGTTAACATGGCGTCATTACCCATCACATATCGTAATACAAAAAATGCTTGGATGACAAGTGATATTTTCAGTAAATGGTTCCATGAAGAATTTGTTCCATCTGTGAGAAGCCACCTGCGGTCACTCAACCTCGAAGAAAAAGCTGTACTGACCCTTGACCACTGTCCAGCACATCCACCTGCTGATATGCTACAGTCAAGAGATGGGAAAATCGGAGTCATGTTCTTGCCGAAAAACACTACAGCACTGATCCAGCCATTAGATCAAGGCATCACAAAAGCATTTAAAGCGCATTACCGCCGTGAACTTCTGAGTATTCTAACCTCAAAATCCTCTCCTGACTAGCCAGTTAGCTAATATATTCGGATTAGTTCGAGTGGGCCAGAATTCGGCCAGTTCGCGTCAAGTCGTGTGCAGGCTATTGTTTCTACTTTGTGCGCGGTGTTCTGTGCCGAAGTTTGGTGAGTGCCAGTGACAAAGTGCCAGTGCAGTTTGGAACGGGAGTTTGCTCTCTCCGCCCAAGAGCGTACCCGACACCCGTTGGCGACGGCGATGTCGGGACGAGACCAAGGGGAGCACCTGTCACCAGAAAGTTGTGGTCCTAATAAGGGCCATAATAAATCCGATGGCAGGGTAGCCCCCTTGCTGAAGCCATCAGTGCTGCGAAGCGTTACGCTAAGCTCCACAGATGGACCAATGGTAAGAATCCCCACCAAATCAAATAAATCTGAAATTGCTGCAGTCCGCGGCGATGGTCCTTTTAAGGACCACCCAGCATCTGATGAAGTTTCGCGGGTCCAGCCTTCCGCTGGTCCTGCTACTAAACCCGATACTGACCCTGTCCGCGGCGAAGGTCCTTCTAAGGCCCGCCGAGCATCTGGAAATTCTTCACGGGACCAGCCTTTAGTTGGTCCTGCTAAGGACCACCAACCAACTACAGCTACTTTGCAGGTCCGGCATAATGCCGATCCTGCGGAGAGCCACAATGCATCTGACCATCCCGTGGGGGACCAGCCTTCTGCTGGTCCTTCTAAGGGCCGCCAATCGTCTGTTCCTTCGCAGGTCCAGCCTTCTGCTGTTCCTGCTAAGGAGCACCAAACATCTGACCCTCCCGTGAGGGACCAGCCTTGTGTTGGTCCTTCTCAGGACCCACTATCCATTGCTTATGCCGCAGCCCTCGGCGCTACGTTGTCGTCGGACTCTGAGATGGAGACGGAGGACGGCTTCCAGCCCGTACCTAGCCGGAAACGGCGAGGTAGCGGTGGAAGCAGGCCGACGTCCCCAAAACGGACTGTCCCGGCGAAATGAGCCGTGGCTGCAGAGTCGGCAGGTCGCATATCACCTTCCCCTGGAAACACAGTACCAGAACCAGAACCAACACCTAAGCAACCTAAGATACCGCCAATCGTCGTGCCTCAGTGCACCGATTGGCATACCCTCCTTCGGGAGCTTAAACTAGTTGTGCTGTCTGGGCGAATTGAGGCCAAAACCCAAGGTTCGTCGATTCAACTGCTTCCGAAGTCGATCCAGGACTTTCGGGCTTGCCAGAAATTCCTGCCCGACTCCGGTCGCGCTTTTCATACCTTCCCCCTCCCTGAGGAGAGGGAACTCAAGATTGTGGTGTCCGGGATTCCCCATGACACATCGATCTTGTGGATCTGGGAGGATCTGGCGGAGAAGGGTTTCTTCCCTACCTCCGTCGTCCCTTTCCTATCCGGTGATCGGAAAAAGAAAATCAATTCTTTTTACATCAGAATCCAGAAAGTTGGTTCCTTCGCTGATGTTTATCAACTAGATACCATTCTGTGCCTCCGGGTACAGTTTAGGGCATTTAATAGTAAGCCTGGGCCTTCCCAGTGCTTTCAGTGTCAGCGATTCGGCCACTCATCGGCCTCTTGTAAGATGCAGCCGCGTTGTGTACGCTGTGGGGAGGCCCACAACGAGAATTGTCCCATTGTGAAGCCTCAACCTGCGACGTGCTGCAACTGCGGAGGCAGTCACCCGGCTAACTTTAGGGGTTGAAGCAACTTTAAGATGGCCCTAAAGAAACAGCAGCGGGAGCAAAACCGTCAGGTTGAACCTCCTCACCCTGCTCCTAGACCCTCGAAGCGGGCGGCAGTCCAACCACCCGCCTCGGCATCTACGGCACTTCCTGCAGCACCTGCCGCTGGAGGAACCATAACTTATGCTGCAGCGGTCGCTACGGCGCCCCCTGTGGCCCCCAGAATCTCAGCACCTGCCGGAGTGCCATCTCCTCAAGCGGCAACGCCCGCAGTACCCCCCTCACAGACCCAGCCGCCTAAGAAACGGCGCGCTAAGCGCAAGATTAGACAGCCACTAGTGGCAAAACATCTGTACCCGGAGGCTAACAACGCCCCTCCTGCTGCCCAGCATCTACCCGGCCAGGAGCCTGCTCCTGTTGCCCAGACCCCTGCGACTTCCATGGAAATCTCGCCAGCCCTCGAGCAGCCAGCTCCAATTGCCCAACCTCCCCTGGAGGCGGCATCTGCACCTTCCGCGGCCCCAGCGCCGGCTAGTCAGGCCCCTGTGGCCGGTGATTCACCATTGGTCTCTGAGGCTCAGCTGATGGCCTGGGTTAGCGGCATTGTCCCGCAAATTCTTGCTGCTCGGGATGTCCCGACAATACTCATGGTGATCCTAACATTGCTGATCGCCCTGATTGTCCCTACATCTAACCATGGCTAGACAGTTTCGGTTCGTCGCGTGGAATGCAGATGGTGTTCCGGCGCGTCGGGCCGAACTGGCAGCTTACCTTGTGGAGTACGACGCAGATGTCGTACTCCTCTCTGAAACACATCTTCCCCCTAACCGTCGATTCTCCCTGCCAGCCTATGCTTGCTACAGGAAAGACAGGAATGGTCCCGATCGCCACTGCACATCAGGCGGAGTGGCGATCTTAGTCCACAGGCGACACTCTCATAGAGAACTCCCTGCCCCTGAAACCACCCTCATCGAAGCATGTGCTGTGGCGCTGGATGTTGTCGGCCTGGAGGTGCGCTTTGTTTCTGCGTACCACCCGCCCGGCCATCGAGCTCCACCGCATGAGGAGTGGGACGCCCTCCTAGACAGCGATCTCCCAACCATCGTAGCCGAAGACCTTAACGCCAAGCATCCCTCTTGGAACAGCAGAACGTCAAACCCCTACGGCAATTCTCTCCGTAGGGCTGTCGAAGGTGATCCCAGCGTCCTCATCATCAGCCAGTCCGAACCGACACACTTTCCCACTGCGGGTTATCCGCCGGATGTCCTTGATATTGTAATTGTCAAGGCCATCCCCTTCCATCTACAAGTCAGCACGGTGTCGGACCTATCGTCCGATCACGACCCCCTACTTGTAACTGTCTTGCTGCCGTCGGTCTCACCCCGACTTCCTGATCATCCTGTTAGGAGAGTCAATTGGCGATCCTACCATGATGATCTGGCCAGGCAGTTGCCATCTGTCCCTCCGGACCCACTCGTCTCTTGTGACGACGTGGATCTCCTGGTACATCAGCTCCAGGACCTCATCCAGTCTGCAATGGACAAAAACACCTATACTGTTCCGGTGAGTAATAAATGCTCCGACCTTCCTGCGGAAGTTCTCCAAGCCATCCGATTACGGCGCCAGCTCCGCCGCAGATGGCACCATACCCGTGACCCTGCCGCTAGACAGCGCTTTCGAGCCCAGTCGGAACACGTCTCGCAGCTCCTGCTTGCCGTAAACGCGAATCGATGGGACTCCTATTTGGAGTCCTTGGAAGTCGACCACGCCTCCGTATGGAGAGCCGCTGGTAGACTAAAAGGCGAAAAGAGGACTCGCCATCCCTTGAATACCCCGGACGGCACTGTATACTCTGCAGAAGGCAAGTCGGAAGTCTTCGCCGACTGTATTGAGGAACAGTTCACCGTCCATAGAGGCATCTCTGACCCGGCTCATTTGGCCGTCGTCAGGGATTTCCTATCTGGATACTTTTCTGCTCCCCCCAATGATCCTCCTATTTCAGTCGATGAGGATGACCTTGCGTCTGTCCTAAGCCGACTGAAGAAGAGAAAGGCCCCTGGCCCCGATCGCATCGGCGCCGCTGCGTTGCAGAATCTCCCGCCTTCGGCAGTTGACGTTCTTCTTGAGCTGTTCAACTCTTGTCAAGCTACTGCCCGATATCTATTGCCAGTAATCTCGAAGGTATTCGAGCGTCTTCTCCTGGCCCGTATTCGGCCCCTGGTGGATGGTTTCATCCGCGAGGAGCAGTTTGGGTTTAGGCCGAGGCACTCGACTACTCTTCAGCTAGTACGGGTTGTCACCTGTCTAGCCGACGCCGCCAACAATCATCAGGCAACAGGCTCCATCCTGTTGGATGTGAGCAAAGCCTTCGATAAAGTCTGGCACGAAGGCCTGCTCTACAAACTGGCGCATTCGCCAATCCCGACATCTATCGTCCACTTGCTCCGATCCTATCTGATGGATCGGACCTTCAGGATCAGCGTAGATGGGGCGTTCTCTCGGGTTCGCCCTGTTGCCGCTGGCGTCCCACAAGGATCTCTCCTCGGCCCCGTTCTGTACGTACTGTACACGAACGATCTGCCTGTTTATCCCGGGGTCACGTTATCTCTATTTGCCGACGACGCGATGTTTCATTTTAGCTCGCTTTCGCCTTGGCGGACGAGCGTAATGTTACAACGCCAGTTGGCTATGCTTCCGGACTGGCTAAGGAAATTGCAGGTAGCGATCAATACGGAGAAATCCGAGGCGATCTGCTTTATGCATAAGTCCATTTCCTGATGCCAATCCCTCTCCTTAGAGGGGAGACCCATCAACTGGACTGAGACGGTGAAGTACCTAGGTGTTCGGCTTGATCGGCACCTAAACTTCAACGCCCACGTGACCTCAACCCTCAACTTGGCTCGTGGCGTCAGAGCCAAACCATCACCTATGCTTTCACGGAACAGCCGCCTGGCTGTCCGTACAAAACTAACATTGTATCTACTGTTCCTCCGAACAGTACTCACTTATGCGGCACCCACTTGGTGGCCTCTCCTGTCGGCCACCAACAGGCATAGGCTGACTACATTTCAGAACTGGACCCTACGCTCCCTCACGAGGTCCCCGTGGTATGTGCGAAATTTCTGCCATACACCGGGGTCTCCGTGTTCCCACGTTAGAGGTCTTCGTCTGGTCCCTGGCAACGAATTTGTTCGCCAAGGCCGGCGAGTCCCCTTATCCGCACCTCCAAAGGCTTAACAGCATGGAGAATGCACCGCCCCCTCACCGCGTCAGGCACCCTAGGGTGCTGTTAGACGACCCCCCTAAGTTCATCACATGAACCCCCCAGAAACGAACCCCCCAACCTTCTGGAAATCTGAACCGATCACCATCAATCACTACCTGCGCCTGCCGAAACAGTAGTCAATCATGCTGCGGCAGATTGGAATGGATAGATTTATTGCCAGCATCGGCTTTGCTGATTCGGCAGGGCTTTGATCCGGGACACGGGCTCTCACGAGGTTGTGCAAATGCCTTCCTTGCGAGAGCCGACTGCCCCGGTGATAAGTTCCGTCGACTCGGCCGCCGCCTTCGGGCGGTCGAGCCTCTTGTCCTCGCCAGCGCGCCTCTAAGTTTCCGTGGGCTATGTCCTCGGAGACTAAGGAGCCGCGACCAGGCGTTGTGATTGGCTGAAGCCATGAACACGACCAAGATCCCCGTCAGCACCTCCTTTGCTGATTTGACAGGGTAATGACCTGAGACACGGGCTCCCGCAAGGTTGTGCAAGTGCCTTCCTTGCGAAAGCTGGCTGTCTCGGAGTCATTACCTACCATTTCGGCCGACGCCCTAGGGCGCTCGAGCTTCTTGTCCTCGTCAGTGCGTCACTACGTTCCCAAAGGCTAGCCTGAGGGGACCATGGTGTCGCGCCTTGGCGGGACAATTGGCTGAAGCAAAAGCTTAAGCTTGCCACTGTGGTGGCCATGTAATGTATCATGGACCCGCGGACTGCACCATAACACCCTTGAGCAGAGCAAACGACCGCGCTGATCTGTTGGCACCTGGCGTTCATCAGGCCTAGGCCTGGACAACGCACACAAATTAGGGCGCAAGACGCCCGTGCATCATCCATTCATCCATGAACTTCTGAGTGCTATAGTGAATTCTGATGAGGAAATGGAAATTTACCTTAAGTCAATAAACCTGAAAACAGTTGCGTATTCAATAGGTCTTGCATGGGAAAGTATTAGTACGGCTACGATTCAGAATTGCTGGAAGAAATGTTCCTTTGAACAAAACATCGCCGATGGAAATTGGTCTGTTGCCGGATTCACTAATAGTGATGTACAGTCTGCGAGTAGTGCTCTGCATTGCAACTTCACTCTAGATGACTTGAATGACTGGGCAGAAGTTGACAACGGTGAGCCTGTTACAGAATGTATAGGAGATAAAGATATCATCAATGCAGTCCGAAATGCAAATTGCGAAGAAAAAGAAGACGATGACGATGATGGAAATGAAAATGGGGTGGAAGTGAAAGAAGTTATTCCAAATGTTAGTGAAGTGATAATACACATAAACAAAGTAATTTCGTGGATGGAGAGGCAAAGTGAATCTAATAATGTTCATCTGCTGCACCTCGCGTTTATAAAACAATACGCGGAAAAGAAAGGCTGTGCATTATCCCGTCAAACAACAATTACGGACTTTTTTAAGACCAACAATTAGGCCTACAGTAGGTCGAGTGAGCAATGTATAAATAGTGTATTTTATATTCCATTGGATTAAAATAGATTAAAATACGTATTGGATTAAAATACAGTTTTCTTATTTTTTATTTCTACATTTGGTGACGTAATTTACGTACAGTATATAGTAGTGCATTATGCTGTAGCCTTTTTCCCGGTCCTCCCTCCCCATCATTTGTCACTGTACAGGTCACCTTCTGATATACCGCGGTTACGCCTATAACGCGGGGGAAAGTATGTCACCCGACAACCGCGCTATATCGGGCTTCTACTGTAACTCTCTCCCTATTTATCTCTCTATTAATTCTTTATAACTTCTATTAACCTCAAACAACACTATCTTTCTCACTCTCCCCAAATTGCTCACACAACCACATCTTAATTTCTCTCTCTCATTGCATACAAAGAGCAACGCAACATTATTATAACACCTCCTGGCTTTTCTAGGGAAATCATAAAATATTAAGGGACCATTTAGAGACACCTTGTCTCTCACACAACCTCTGGAGGAAACTCTGTCCTCATAAATCACTAGTGGAGTCTTTACTCCACTTAAACAACAGGGAAATATTGCCCTTTGTACACACTCTACCTTTAAACTCTCTCTCCATTCTTTCTCCAATTCATCAACACTCGCTAACACTCCCGTATTAACCCAAACTGACTTTCTACTCTCATCATCACTATTACTTAATGTATCACCCATAGATATCTCATTTTCACCTACATCACTGTTATCGCTTTTTATTTCACTATTAAACTCGTTACTGTAATTATTACTTACCTCGTTATTTATTTCTTCGTTATTATTCGTGATATTGCTAACACTGTCACTTACCTTCTATTTACTATCTGATGTACTTTCTAAATTTTTATTCATTTCGTTAGTCTGTTCCTCTATTGATTCTATCACTTGTTCTTTAAATGTCATTAAACGTTCATTAATCTCAATCAGATGTTTATTCAAATTACTTTCACTTTTGATATTTTGTTGTTCCATTTCTCCCTTTAATTCATTAATCTTAACCTTATTTATGTCAAAACGTTCGTTAATATCACCCCTTAATTTATTAAACTTTGTAACGGGGCTTTTTAAGGGAAATATCCATTTTTTAATTTAATAATAATAATGGGACCAAGCTGCGGGGACTTGATTTGTGTAAAACCATATGTGCGACTCGGCACCAAGCAGAGACAGGTACGGACATGATAAAAGCATTGGAATGCGATTTAAAATGCATATTAGTTCTTGGTATCCAAGTCACGTATGAACAGTAAATTATTATAAATAAATCTTATAATAATCTTATAATAAAATCTGCTTAGGCGTAATCACTCAGATAATAGTTCAGTGTCCGATCGGCTTCGTCGTGGTGCGCACCATTTAGGAAGCAAGTGAATTACATAGTGGACAATTATGTGTAACATGTGTTTTTAATGTTTAACGACCTCAATAGAGCGATTTTATCTGATGATGGAACAGATGTTCCGAAACGTGTCATTTTAATCAACTTAACGTAGTCACACGACGGATATAAGGTGATTTATTTATAATAATTTATTGGAATGCGAACCTGTGCGCGCATGCCTGTATTTTCTGTTGGGGAAAAGTAAAAAACTTTGTAGCAAGCCACCACCAACAAAGGAATGTGGCTGTAAGTTTGCCCCCGTGGGCCGGGACAATAATCTTGACCCCAAAGTCTATCAGTGGAAGTTAACAACGTGGTTAATTAAACCGGCCACGTGAGCGCCTCGGCCAATCACCGCTCGTCCTGACGGAAATGAATTTGACTGACGCACCTCGTAGCGTCACTGAGTCGACGACAAACAT
Organism: Magicicada septendecula; assembly: GCA_034769895.1. Lineage (NCBI taxonomy): Eukaryota > Metazoa > Arthropoda > Insecta > Hemiptera > Cicadidae > Magicicada > Magicicada septendecula. The sequence continues at coordinate 688,287,084 of CM068368.1, forward strand.
AGGCCACGCGTGGTCATCTTCAAAAATCTGTTCGAACTAATTTAAGGTCGGCCGACCAAATATATAGATAAAAATGGTATAAAGCAGTGTAAAACAGTAAAAACTAGTGGACGAAGTGCAGTTTTTAAAAACAAATGGAACAATAATCTTTTCTCACATTAAAACAGTGGACTGGGTGTGATGCGCCATGCGGTCGACGGGGACGCCTCTACAATACGTAATCATATCTATTTAAATTCATTCTTCTTTTATATAAAAAAGGGGGCAGTTTGTATGCGTGCGTGAGTATGGCAAACTGGGTCGTCTTAAATAAAAATTAGAATTAAGTTAGTCGAAGTTTTTTTTGTTTTCAATATATATATCTTTGTACCTGAAAAAGGTAATACACCATATAATGAGTTTGCAGCTATCATGATTAAGAAAGAATAGAAAAAGCAATGTAATCAAAGTAGATTTCACAGAAAGTTTTAAAATACAACATTAAGTAAAGAATTTGAAAAAATTATAAAGGGAGAACAAAGAATGTCACAATATAAAAGAATAAATCCATTACATTATTTTATTTGATAAATGTGTAAATGATTATTTCAAATACCTCATTTCATTTGCTGAACTGATCAGTTCGTCGTACGAGCGGGGTTAGTCCAATATTAGAGATCACATATAACGGCCAACACAAAAGCATTAAAGGTAGGTGAAAGTTTAAATTATTATAAATATAAATATAAATAAATAATATAGTTACAATGGTGCCGTGACCAGGATGTAATATAAAATAAATAAAAAAGTAAAAAATAGTTACAATGGTGCGGCGTGACCATGATGTAATATAAAAAAAAAATTTGTATTACACCGGCCTATTTTGACAGTGCAGAAAGTGAAATACGGTTGTGAAAGAAAAAATTAATTTACGTAAGAGTCACGTAGTTATGATATAAGAGTTATTTTATGTATGCTATAGCATAATATTTCGAACTAACTGTATTTAGAACATAAGTTATAAACCAGTATAAAATGTCAGCTAACGAAAAAGAAAATGATTTGGTAGATTCAGTTATGAGTGAGAGTGGCCTTGGGTCAATGGACCTGTCACCAAGTGTGGGCGAATTAAGTCAGTCAATGCCAACAGCTGATTTGAGCGTTCAATCAGTAACTAACGCTGACCTAACCGAGTCAATTATAATCAATAATGCAGAAGCAAAATCTACTCCTGTAGTGACAAAAACAAAAGAAAAAGAATGGTCAATGGACGATATCATGAATTTTATGAGTAAACGCTTTGATAGTAGTGACGAAAAATTCGATAAAATAAATAAACGTTTTGATGCAAATGACGAAAAATTTGATACCAAATTTGACCAATTAAGTAATGACATTAAAGAACAGAAAATAAAATGTGAACAACAGAATATTAAAAATGATATTAGTTTTAAAGAACTTAAAGAACAAAATATTAAGTTTGAGCAGAATATAAGTGTAAAGTTTGACTCTCTGAGTAATGCAGTATGTAAACGTATTGATGAACATTTCCAGACAGCTATAAAACGAATAAAAGATGATGTAGATAACGTTACAAGAAATACCGATAAGTGTAGTGGGAATGTAATTAATGAAGAAATAATTGATAACAAGGTGAGTAATAACGATAATTATAACAATGGGTTAACGAGTAATAACAGTGGTGAAATTAAAAACATGGTGTTAGAGTGTAAGGTTGTGAGCAGAGAAAGTGTTGATGAGGTTATGAGTGTGTGTGAAGAAAAGTTAGATGGGCAAAGGGCAAGTTTTCCCCAAGTTTATGGTGAAACAGAGGTTTCACAAATGTTGTATGAGGACAAGGTTTCCTCCAGTAATTATGTGAGAGACAAGGTGTCTCTAAGTAGGTCCCCTTTTATGTATCATGAGTTCCCTGAAAGAATCAGGATGGGTTATGATAATGTTATGTTGCCTTTTGTGTGGATTGAGATAGAAAAAGTGAGATGGTGTCAGGATGAGTGGTTTTGTGAGAGAGTGGTAGAATTATTCACATTGAGAGAGAGAGAGAGAGAGAGAGAGAGAGAGAGAGAGAGAGAGAGAGAGAGAGAGAGAGAGAGAGAGAGAGAGAACATTATTTGACGTTGTTAGAAGTTATGAAGAACTACTAGAGAAAATAAGGAGAGAGAGAGAGAGTTAGTAATATTGTTGACTTACCTCATAATGAAGATAGTGCAGAAATAAATGATAACATTGGTAATTATACTGAATGCTTACCTGTGCATAGACGTGGAGTATTAGTAGTAGATGATTCGGAAATTGAGAGGTTAAAATACTTAGGGGTGATAGATAATAATACAGACGGTGACAAGACCAAAATCAATGATTTAGACAGGATATATGATTCGATAATAATGTGGGATAATCCAATAGGTTATTATGTGGGCTTTACGGAACAGTTGGAAATATTAGAGAATTATTATATAAATAATAATAATGAATTGAGTGTAAGTAAGCATGATAATTGTTATATAAAAATAAGACTATTATACGATGATGGAGGTTGTTACAACACAAATAAGCCACCCCAATACCAGGGATGAAAAAGATGATACTAAATATAAATATACTTCATATAAAATAAAATATTAAATATAAATAAAATGTAAAGACAATGGCACGACAAACGACGACGTGACCTAACCTAAGTGATTGACCAAACAAACAGGAAAACAAAGAAGAAGGGAAAAACCGAAACCAAATAAGAATAAAGCCAATTGAAGGAAGTGAACGAATCCATACTACCAAATGAAATAAAACCAAACGAGAAGGGGAGAACCAAATTAAAATGAAGCCAATTGAAAATGAAGGAGAAGAAGAAGAAAAAGGAAAATGAAACTAATCCAGTGTAAAGGAAATAAGGTGAAGCCAAGAGATAAGAAACAAACCAATAATATGAAATATGTAAGGGAGAAATGGTACACTCAAGTATAATATTGGGAATAAAGCCAATGCTTATCCAATATCAGAAATAAATATTATTATCAATTGAATAATTAATGTAACTGTTTTAACCAAAACCCAGTAAAGTAATATTATAAAAAGAAAAGTACACTAACCCAAGAATTAGAGTTAGATGTAATAAAACTCTATAGAAATATAACCTTAGTAATACTATGTATAATATTTGTAAAGAAAGGAATAGTGAGAAAGTGACAAAGTGAAATAATTATTAATTATAGGGATTACCCACTAAGAAACACTTAAGGGGAGTTGAACTAATACTGCCCATGTTAAATTGTCAAAATTTAGGTACACATTTCTTAGGTTAGGTTAAAGTTAGAGACTTGAAATTTTGTATGGTGCTTGTTGTATACCTTGACAAACTATAGTGAACCAATTATTTAAATATGGTAATAAATAAGTCGATAACAATTTTTTTTCTTCCGGTAACTTTTAAACAAAAAAATTAAGAGTTCATATTTTTTTTTCTAGTATGTTTTTCACGGAAATACAATAATTGGTTCACTGTAGTTGTTGGGTAGTCTGACTGACAGTTCTTTAAAATTTGAAGTTAATATCTTTAATAGTTTTTGAGATAATGGTACCTAAAGTTGAAAAAAATAAGTTTTCGGAAAAAGCAAAAAAAACAAAAATTATTACCTTTATTTGCCATTTATTACAATTTACATGTACTTAAAATGCTCCTGGGCTATAATACTTTTGTTTATCTTCATCTAAGAGTAATCTCTTCCTTCTTTTTTGAATTCTAGACTCCTTGGTCATCTCCTTTGCAGCTTGTTCAGCTTTCTGCAATCTCTCTGCATCAGCATTCCTCAAGGCAGCTACAGTGTTTGCTCCGTAGTCTGTGAATTGTAATTCCTTAAACACTTTTAATCTTCCAATATTCCCATCATTGAACGTTAGTAAGGAATCATAGACACCTAACTCAAGGGTATTTCTCCCTACAAATGTATTTTTAGGTATCCTGCTCCATATTACGTTGTTGAAAGACTCATTTATATTTTGAGTCTTGCCGTGCAGACATTTTTTGAGAAGATCAGGTTTAGACAGAGCTTGGAAGGTGGGCCTTATGGCTTCCATTACTGCTGGTGGGATGGAGTGTTTATGGAAGTAAGGCTTATTTTCAGCCTGGGCTAGCCTATACTTACACCAGGTGTCTGGCGGAGGTGGACACAGTTGATGTCTTGGCTTTACATCGGTTGAGAGCCGGTGAAAGAAAGTAGCCCATACAGCTCTTTTCATGTTATCTAAGCTATTTACATTGGCTCGTATGGCATTGCCATAGTATGACTGCAATCCATCTATGATTTTGTCTGTCAATCGCCCAGGCCCCATTATGGGTTTACCATCTGATAATAAATTACCACCTAATTGCTGTTTTAGCTTACGTAAACGGTAACCCATCCTCTTCTGTACGTGACCGATGCATTCCAGTTTTTCAACTTCCTTTTCCCCATAGGGCTTTCTTTCTGAAACTGCAAAAAGTGCTTTTGAGTCACCATCCCCCAAAAATTTAACATATCTTACACCTCGAGTAGCCACAGATCGCTGACACACAGCAACTGCAGAGATAGTCTCCATACCGCCACTCGAGCCATCATAATTTTTTACACAGTGTGGCTGGTGAGCAGTTTTCTTGTTTTCATCAAACTTGCTTTTTTCACAGCCACTACAGTATTTACTTAATACTTCTACATCCAGTATCTTTCCAGTATCGACACTACTTACAGTACAACATCCATTTTTTGAAACAAAACCTCTCTTCTGCCATGTACCGTCGAAGGCAATGGCAATGTCTGTGGACACGTCGTTTTCTTCAACTGCTTCTAAAGTTGCCTTTTTCATTGACTCATCAGCTACAGTCAGAACTGATTCCCTCAAAACAGTAGTACATTTACTAACTGCAGTGCTTGGTGCTGGTAAGTTCAGCATACCGCACAGCATTTTACCTGCCTCAGCGCCTTTACCAATACATCTTAGACCATAAAAGAGCCTACAATTTATTTCAAACAATGTATTTTCCTTACATTTATCTGATGTCCAAAATGTGGTACTGAAATCACAATCTGGTTGTAAACATTCAAGAACAAGCAAAGAGGCTAGGCCATTTCTTTGGTCAATATCTTGTGCGAGATTTACTTCCCCTCCACATTTTTTGCATGCAAGAAACTGATTTACCATTGAAGACAAAATGTGTAATGATAAAATAATGTTTGTATTTGTTCCAGTAAAATCGTTATATTGCAAAATGTTTGGCTCAAGTTTTTTCTTTGAAGCACTAGGCGGAGTAGCAGTATTATCAATTGAGGTTGTATTATTTGTACTGTTGGTAGGCCGATTGAATTTTATGTACATATTACCAGTAAACTTTCATTTCTTACACCATTTTTTTGTTCTTGGCATGTTGAAAACACAATAAAAGACAATAAACCACTTCACAACACAAGAACTAACCTCTTACCACCAGACTTTGTTTTGTTACACAGTTGCAGGGGGGGCCATTCCGGCTTCCCGCGCTAACCTAGTGATCAGCTGTTTTTTCCGCGTGACGTAGACTGGTGGAAGAAATACACGCGAGTCTTGATTTACCATGCAATCTTACCTGAGACAATGTCCTACTTAGCATCTTTCTGCTGTTTACACGAAATATTAACAATAATTGTAATGAGCTATTCATATAGAAAAAGGATTAAACAACAAGATTAAATGGTTTGCGGCAAAAAATAATGGTAAAATTTATTTCTACATTTAATAGAAATGTAAGCAAGTCTGTCCACATATAACATTGACAAAATGGCACAAGATGTAAAATTAAGTCGGAAAGGAGGCGATATTATATATATATATATATAATTTTTTATTATTCGTTAATTTTATATTAATAGAATTATTTCGATTGTTATTAATTTACTTAGAAACCTCTGATGATACTGATATTTTTCAGTGAAACGTGCGTCAGGTGTTAAAAAGAATATACGAAATTATACTACTTGCAGCAGAAACAAATTGAAAACATCACAAATTATATATATATATATATATATATATATATATAATATGCCTGCGTGGGTGGGTGCGCGTACGTGCACACGCGTGCGCGCATGAGTGCGTGTATAAACATTTCTATGTAGTATAATATATTTGAAACAAGCTTCCAATTATTATAATTATAATCAATATCATAATCATTTTCTTTATCTACATTTTCATTGTTATTTCATTGTTACTAGTTTCAGTTAAAAACTGAAGCTAGTACGTTTAGTTGTAAACATAAATACTTTTATCAACGAAATGAAAATGGTTATTTAGTTGATACATACCTTCATAGGTGACTTAAATTTTTGAAGACGAAGCTACCCAGAGCCGACTCTTTGTTGCTGCATACTTTTCAAGTGACTTGAGTTTGAGCTGTTTGTTCAGATGGCGGATTCTGATGAATTAGAGGTCTGTTTGCCAAGTGGAAGCAACCCATTTATTATGATTTTGATGTGACCATGACAGATGTATTGCTTAAAAGCATTATCAGTGCCGTTGAGAGCAGTAATATTCATGTAGCCGCTGTGACGTGTGATATGGGGGGAAAGAATTCAAAAGTCTGGAAGGAATTAGATGTAAACAGAAAAAAATTTCTTCATTAACCCGACTACAAACGATAAGGTGTGGGTTTTCTGTGACGTACCTCATCTTTTGAAGCTGCTTATAAATCATTTTCTAGACCATGGGTTGTTACTTTGCGACGGCACTGAGCTTAAAAAAGATACAATCGAAAATCTATTACAGCAACAGAAAGGAGAATTGACGATTTTACCCAATATTAGTCAGATACACCTTAACGTAACTGGTCGATCTCGTCAAAATGTAAGATTTGCTGCACAGTTGTTTTCTAATCGTACAGCAAAGGCGCTGAAGTATGTTGCAAATAAAGAGCACGAAAGCAGCTTCATCAAACTGGTAAACGATGCATTTGCTGTTTTAAACTCAAGACTTCCAAAAGACCAGAAAACGCCCCTCAGAAGTGGGTACGGCATGAATTTAAGGAGCCAAGAAAATACTTTAAAAAGGTTTTTGGAAGTAATAACTAACATGCGAGTAGCAAGTAAAAAAAGTTTACTACCTTTTCAGAAAGGTTTCGTTATATCTTTAAATTCATTGTTCGGCCTTTATGAACAAATGACAATGATTCATGGGGTGACGTACATTTTGACCGCTAGATTCAATCAAGATTGCCTTGAAAACTTTTTTTCACGAATTCGGGGATTAGGCGTCTTTTATAATAATCCCACTCCCTTTGAAGTGCGCAACAGAATTCGGCTCTTACTTTTAACGGGTAGCACGGACGATATACCGTTATCTGGAAGTGCGTCTGTGGCTGAGGATGGTAGCATTCATTCCACCGAAGTTATGGAATCAAATGACTCTGACGAGGATTTCATCCAGTTTGTTACCAATGAACTATGCATAGACATAGTTGAACATACGTTAATACCAAGTTCTCCGAATAATGACACCGACGAAGCAGAATTGTTAAAAACAGAGGACTTGGCCCCGTCTGCAAGTGACAACGATGTTCCTCAAGATGCCTTAAAATATCTGGCCGGGTACATAGCATTCAAGTGCCGCTTCATTGATGAAAGTCTAGGTGTGAGAGGCGAAACATTGTGTCTTTCCGGGGAACATAGTCATGACTGGATATCGATTATATCAAAGGGGGGGCTTACCCATCCGTCAGACGAGTGGTTACAAAAACTGATTCAGTTTGAGATAGTTTTTACTTCTTTCCACGGACGTACAGTATCAAAACAAGTGAAAGTTATCTCTTATTTGGCCACCTTACTCAAATCTAAATTTCCAGAGGTGGACGAGAAAGTCATTTGTCTGTACGTCAGGACAAGAACATTCATCAGAATCCGCCATCTGAACAAACAGCTCAAACTCAAGTCACTTGAAAAGTATGCAGCAACAAAGAGTCGGCTCTGGGTAGCTTCGTCTTCAAAAATTTAAGTCACCTATGAAGGTATGTATCAACTAAATAACCATTTTCATTTCGTTGATAAAAGTATTTATGTTTACAACTAAACGTACTAGCTTCAGTTTTTAACTGAAACTAGTAACAATGAAATAACAATGAAAATGTAGATAAAGAAAATGATTATGATATTGATTATAATTATAATAATTGGAAGCTTGTTTCAAATATATTATACTACATAGAAATGTTTATACACGCACTCATGCGCGCACGTGTGTGCACGTACGCGCACCCACCCACGCAGGCATATTATATATATATATATATATATATATAATTTGTGATGTTTTCAATTTGTTTCTGCTGCAAGTAGTATAATTTCGTATATTCTTTTTAACACCTGACGCACGTTTCACTGAAAAATATCAGTATCATCAGAGGTTTCTAAGTAAATTAATAACAATCGAAATAATTCTATTAATATAAAATTAACGAATAATAAAAAATTATATATATATATATATAATATCGCCTCCTTTCCGACTTAATTTTACATCTTGTGCCATTTTGTCAATGTTATATGTGGACAGACTTGCTTACATTTCTATTAAATGTAGAAATAAATTTTACCATTATTTTTTGCCGCAAACCATTTAATCTTGTTGTTTAATCCTTTTTCTATATGAATAGCTCATTACAATTATTGTTAATATTTCGTGTAAACAGCAGAGAGATGCTAAGTAGGACATTGTCTCAGGTAAGATTGCATGGTAAATCAAGACTCGCGCGTATTTCTTCCACCAGTTCACGTCACAGCGAAGCAACCAATGGGAGCGTAATTGGCCGGAGTGGCCTACCTTATATTCTAGTTACATTGACACAGTTGTTTTAGAATGAGTCAGCTGTAACATTAGAAAGATTGAAACAGGATTGCTAACATTTGTGCTTCAAATATATGACTAATTTCTAAAATATACTTATAATAATGTGTATATAGCTATACATATAATATATAATATATATATATAATATAATAATGTATATAGCTAAATGAATGTATGTATATGTGTAGCGTTGTATTAAAAATAATAAAAACGTTATAATAAAAAATAATAAAAAAATACCGTACTTAGAATTGTCATAAACTTATAAAAAATGTACCAACTTGTTCAGAAAATGTCAAATAATATTTTGAGATAATAAAAAAAAATTGTGAAATTTTGACCCACTTGGCTGTTCAACTCCCCATGTAAACAGTTAAAGAGTGCAATTGTGAAAGTGTAAGTCCCCAAAATAGTGAGAAACCATATTTATGGTAATAAAATGCTTAATAATCAATAATAAACAATAACTGATTAATGGTGAAACCAATAATAATTAAGCATAAGGTTTTAATGATAGCATTAGATATAAGCACTTCATAATGTGGAATAAACACTGAAGAGTGATGAGGAAACACTATGTGATTAAAAGTGAAACAAATTAGTAATTAAAAATATGTGGGTTATGATAATATTAAATGTAAACAATTAGTAATATGAAATGAACACTGGAAAGTGATGATGACGTGGTTAATTAAGAAAGGATTTTTAAGAGAATTAAGTTTAATAATTGTAAACGATTGTAATTAAAGGGGAGAATCCCATGAAAAGATAAACAGCTAGTGTTAACATGGATTGAAAGTAGAGTTTAATTAGGGAATAAGAAGTTAATAATGTAATAAATAAACACCCCAGATTGTAAGGGAAAACCAATTAAGTAAATTTAAAAGGTGTGATGTTAATTAACACCCAAAAAATAGTAATTAATGAAATGAGTTGTAAACAAACTTTACTTAATAATTGTTAAATAATTGTGTATTTATATTTGTGAATAGGATATGACTGAAGAAATTGTACAGCGCATATGCCTAGATGTTATGTTTTTAATTGATGAAGAATAGGGAATGGTAGCCATATTGTTAACAAAGGCAAAATAGATAATTAAGAAGTTAAGACAATACAAATCTAATTACACTAGAAAATCAGTTAATGTAGAAAATAACAGAACCATACAAATGGGATAATAAACAAAACAAAACACATTAGAATAAAATGAGACATTGTTTGTATAAATTCAGTAAAAATAGTCAATGGCTACTAGTGCCTCTGAAATGCCTAACTGTCAAAACAAATAATTACAAATTGTATAAAATCCACAAGGAAATTAACAAATCTAAGGCAAGTAACTAGCCAAGAATAATGTGTAAATGATGTTAAAAGAAAAACGTTACAATAAGAACTTAAATTAAAAGAAATATGTAATTAACAAATGTTGACATAATTGTACAAAAGTTAATATCTAATAGAACATGACCTTATGAGGTATTGATTTAATCTTTGAAAGGAAAGACAAACAGTAGTGATAATATTTAATACTTAGGAAGGAAGACAGAAGAATAAAATCAATCAGAAAATACACAGTAATTTTGAATAAAAATTAAAATATGATAACAATGGTAATAAACCATGCCTTAGCCAATCAAAGGGTTTAGGTTACCATAGAAACTTGGTTACTAATTTTCCGTTAATTTTCAGTACTCGTATGATGACGCTTATGTAGCAGGGACACAAGATTTTGTATGACATAAATTTTACTTTAAAATGTTAAAAAACTAGTCAAAGGTCAGAAACATATACCAGTGAGAAGGAGATGAAGAGTAATAACATTTAACTGATGTCCAGGAACAATTTAAACGAAAATTAAAAGCAGAAATTCCCAAGACTAATATGAAAAGGACGCCAGCAGCCTAAGTCACTCAAAATTGATGAATTTTCTATTTCCAATGAGCAACGATCTATCACAAACCTTCTGAACTGATAAGTATCATTTAAATACCCAATTTCCAGGAATAAAATCACTTTAAATATTTCTCGAATCTATACAAACTCTCACTATGAATTGAAAATAATGTCTTTCAAGGATTAAATAAAATAAACTTACATAGAAAAACTTGTTAACTAAAAAATAACCTCGCACAAGATTGCGACCTTTTGAAACACCTATTACTACACTGCAGAACAAATTGTAGCACACTTTATACTATTTAAGTACGAATAATGTACGGTAGAGTACTTTTTTATTGTAATCATATTTAATGTTTTCTTTATAATCAAAAGGACTCCAGATTTTGAATAAGTTTACGTATAAAATACAAACAGTAGCCATTACTACATCAAGTAAATCGTCTCAATACCGATTTCGTCAACTTGAGATAAAGCGTTTCATGTTTAATGTCGGAGCAAATTTATAAAATACTAAATAATTATATTATTATCAAATCGCATAATTACCTAACAACCATTAAAGAAACAGTACCGAGTATAACCATTGTTTTATTTCATAGGAAATTGTATTATATGTGTGTGTTAGCGAACTTACAGATTAGACAACTAGTGCTTTCGCTATCTGTGCGATACAGTAAGCAGTACAAAGGCGGGAACCGATTTGAATACTCTGGCCGTCATCGCTGAAAACACCTCTTTAGCACATTATCTCATAAATTTAATTGTTTTCAACAAAAAACTTGGCGCCACCCAGGATTCACAAACCCCTATGAAATTACAGGTAAGGTTTCCACTAGGTTGCACTGATAATTGTGACAACGCTACGGACTTCGTTAGTGACAACCATTGATGTAACGACAAGGTGTGAGACGAACACACCACACTAATACATAAAATACCATATACACGTCTTTACAGAGACACACCAGTCATCCGATAACGTTACAAATTGACGCATCCAACGTGTGGCATTATAACACGGGAGATACACTCTACTACTTTGTTACTTTGTTAATTAAAAAATCAGTGAATGAACATTTTAAATATTTTAGTTTATGGTTCTGACCTTGCTAATTTAGGAAATGAGGTGTGGTAAACAGAAAAATAATGATGAAGAATTGTAAATAAATTTCTAGTGAAATTGATTGTGTTTGTATTGTAAAATGTATGGTATGTAAACAGTGGGTATGTAGTAGAAGTTGTTTTAATAATAATAATAATAATAATAATAATATTTTTGTAGACTAAATAAATAACAAGAATAATTATGAAGGTAATAAATGAATTGTAATTGTTTTGGAGTAAAGTAATTAAAATGTGTTGTGTTCTTAATAATTGATGGAATTAAAATAATTTGAGATGTCTAAATATTTTGATTAATTTAAAATGTTATATAAAGAGATTTTGATTTTATGTGGTTTATACTGGAGAATAAACAGTAATTGAATAAATGTAGAATATGTTGAGTTGTGGAATGTTTGTTAAACCATAATCATATGGTTGTTAAAATGTTTCAGAAGGTACATATGGTTGGACGGGATATTGTGGTGATGACTTGTTTATATTTGGAATTAATGACAGTAATCATGTATTTATTAGATGGAGTGATTGACCATATGTAAGTATCAATTTGATAATGACCTTGAAGTAAAGTGTCTCTAAGTAAAAGAGTTATAATGGCACTAAATGAGTTTGAAAGAAGCTAACTTAGGTAAAATATTATTGAAATGATGTAAAACGAATGTTAATAATAAATTTGAATTTTTGAGAGAATCTAATGGTCCAATAAATGTTAAATAACTTAGAGTATAAATAAAAAGAGTTAATAGAAAGTTCAAGTTATAATGGATAATTTTTTATAAAAAATTATTTAAATGTGAATTGTTTGGTTAAATGTAGCAATGATATTGTTCATGTATATTATGTTATTATGCAAGATATATGGGTAATTTTGGGGGTCGTGTGGTGTTAATCGAAGTGAAATAATCATGGAAAGTAGAGACTGCAGCAGTAGAAGGGTTTAAGTTTAGCTATTAGTTATGCTATTGCAGTGGCGGCATGTGCTACTGCACATAGCGATGAGTGTTGGTGGTAACATCAAGGTATGTTACCATCATCGGAGGCCAAACTGGCATAATATACACTGCACAACTTGTTATATAATTTCATATTATATGTTGATTTGTTGCCGTGCAGTGTATTATGAGACGAAAAAACATGCATGAAATGAAAGTTGATTTCCCCGCCTTTTCGGGCGATTACTGCCTTACCAGCACTAATCGTGGTTTTGGACAACAGCCAGCTGTGGGCAGCAATTGTAAAACTGACCATAGTTGGTTGCCTTTAAAATTGGTGAACTTTGAAATTAACGGGGGGCCACTTAGGGGAAATCCCCGGAACTATGGAACAGCGGCTATCACCTTGTTCGCGTGGGAACAGTAAAACAGGTGACAGACCCGTCTTAAGGTTGTCAATATAGAAACTTCGGAAATTATGATATCTGACACTTTTAAAAATATGTAACGCAGAAGCAAGGACAATGAGATGACAAAATTCCTCCAAAACTTCAGTCCTTGTGGACGCAACTGGACGCCACAGTCCAGGGGGGTCATAGTGTGTGTGGCAGGGGGGTTACTCAGGGGAGTAATGAATTTAAAAAAAAAAAAATTTTTTTTGTAACTTAATGATGGTGACTCGTTACTGAGCTAACTAAATAATTTTGTTTTGATTTGAGAAATGGGTGCAGTAGATGTTTATTATATTGTGTTTATTATGTCTTATTGTGTTATTATTTTATTGTGTTAGAATATACGGATTGTAAACGTGTAATGTATTTCACATGGTGTAATGGTTGGAAACGTAGCTAGAGTAAGGTCAGTCACCTGACCAGGAACATCAGCTGATTACTGGTGTTATATATGTAATACTTCACTGATTTGCAGATTTGTCAAAGTAGCTAAATATTTCAATAATAAATTGTCAATGTGTTTAAGAAATTTTAAATTAAAACGTTCTAATATATTATGTTGTATTATGTTTGAAGGTAAAAAATTTTCAAAGATGTTTCATGTATTTTATGGTAGCTTGATGTAGTGTATGTATGTCAAGGTCATTCACTTGACCCCAAGAGATCAGCTGATGACTGATGTTAGAGACAGAACCATTTTCTGATAATTAATTCACACAAGTAAATCAAATGGTTTTATTTTTTGAATTTAGTAAAAGAGCTATTTTGGTAAATTAAAATTTTTTGGAAAAAAAAATTATTTTTTATGCCTGCCGTATAGATGGTGTTTTGACGTTCAGAATATTTTATGGATTATATGTTAATGTGTTAAATGATTTATGTTATTCATATTGTATGTATTGTAAACAACGGTAATAATAAGTATGTGTACGCGCCCAGTATTTGCCAAAGGCAACCCAGTATGCATGAAAGGGGGAACATATCGGTTGAGGATTTGTTATGGTATAAGGCCAGGGGTTTGATTTTGGGGTGGAATGTTAGAGGGTTAGGTGCACTATGGTGAGTATTTGTCCAATTTTATGGTGTTGGGATTTCATACAGAGAAATCCAGTAATCTCGTTCAGGTGCAGCCATAGTCGCCGAGCTAGGGGGGTAGTTTACCCATGATGTGTTAAGAACTAACGGGGGGTTGGTGGCGCCATATCCTCACCGATCCTCTTAGGGGTTAGCAATGAGAGTTCTTCTGTTTCGGCAGAAGATCTCTCATTGGGGGGGTATTGTAACAGGGCTTTTTAAGGGAAATATCCATTTTTTTAATTTAATAATAATAATGGGACCAAGCTGCGGAGACTTGATTTGTGTAAAACCATATGTGCGACTCGGCACCAAGCAGAGACAGGTACGGACGTGATAAAAGCATTGGAATGCGAACCTGTGCGCGCATGCCTGTATTTTCCATTGGGGAAAAGTAAAAAACTTTGTAGCAAGCCACCACCAACAAAGGAATGTGGCTGTAAGTTTGCCCTCGTGGGCCGCGACAATAATCTTGACCCCAAAGTCTATCAGTGGAAGTTAACAACATGGTTAATTAAACCGGCCATGTGAGCGCCTCGGCCAATCACCGCTCGTGCCTACGGAAATGAATTTGACCGACACACCTCGTAGCGTCACTGAGTCGACGACAAACATAGGCCACGCGTGGTCATCTTCAAAAATCTGTTCGAACTAATTTAAGGTCGGCCGACCAAATATATAGATAAAAATGGTATAAAGCAGTGTAAAACAGTAAAAACTAGTGGACGAAGTGCAGTTTTTAAAAACAAATGGAACAATAATCTTTTCTCACATTAAAACAGTGGACTGGGTGTGATGCGCCATGCGGTCGACGGGGACACCTCTACAATACGTAATCATATCTATTTAAATTCATTTTTCTTTTATATAAAAAAGGGGGGCAGTTTGTATGTGTGCGTGAGTATGGCAAACTGGGTCGTCTTAAATAAAAATTAGAATTAAGTTAGTCGAAGTTTTTTTTGTTTTCAATATATATATATATATATATATATATATATATCTTAGTACTTGAAAAAGGTAATACACCATATAATGAGTTTGCAGCTATCATGATTAAGAAAGAATAGAAAAAGCAATGTAATCAAAGTAGATTTCACAGAAAGTTTTAAAATACAACATTAAGTAAAGAATTTGAAAAAATTATAAAGGGAGAACAAAGAATGTCGCAATATAAAAGAATAAATCCATTACATTATTTTATTTGATAAATGTGTAAATGATTATTTCAAATACCTCATTTCATTTGCTGAACTGATCAGTTCGTCGTACGAGCGGGGTTAGTCCAACATTAGAGATCACATATAACGGCCAACACAAAAGCATTAAAGGTAGGTGAAAGTTTAAATTATGATAAATATAAATATAAATAAATAATATAGTTACAACTTTTCATCATTAATATCAAAACGTTTATTTAATTCGTTAAACTTGCTTTCGAATTTATTACTTTGTTCATTCATATTATGCTTAATATCATTAGACATTGTTCTTATTATTTCACGAAAAAATTTCTCGTTTCGTCATCAGTTTTATTTTCTTTAACTAAACTGGGGGTAGATTGTGCCTCCGCATTACTCATTATAACTGAGTCTGTCAAATTACTGTAATTTGTTATGCTTGGATTTGTCTCTATTCCCGAATCATTCATATCATCTGATTTGGTTAAAGCACTTTCTTTGACTGTATTAGGATTTAAATGAACGTCTGCCTCCCCCGTGAAAGTTACATCAGTCAAACTGACCTTATTTTCATTATTTTCCATTGTATTAAATTTAATTCAACAGTTAATGCAATGAAATATTTAATTCAGCATAATTTTGTAAGTAAAACTTACTCTTCCACTCGATTTGCTACTATGAACACTTTCACTTACACTAGTACATTATAGTACTCAACATAACGAATTTGTGTGGGCACAGAATGTAAGAGAGGGTCATCGATTAAATGAACTACTCTAACACATTGTTATGCTGACTAAATCAATTATTTTGTTTTATTCAAAAAAACTTACTTCTCTTTTACTAACATTATTTTCAACTCCTCAAACTCTGCACTTTCTTTTAACACGCTATTCCCTTTTTATAACATCAAAATAATAAATATAAGATTACAATGGCTTAATTAATATCAACATTATAAATGGTTAATTGCTATAAAACTATTCTTGACCAACCAGTACAGTACTTTTTAATATTTTTGTATTCTCACACGCACACCCACTTTCATTATCGTTATACTTTTTAAAATTCCCTTTTTATTAATAGAGCTCTTTCAAAACTTAATAGATAGCTAGCTAACTGAGCTGTCAATTAAAAGTTATAAATGTGTTTAAGAGGTACTCATCCTCGTAGCCTGTCTCCCCGGCATTGCGTCATTACCATATATTCACTTTTTTGTTCATTTAACGTCCGAAACTATTTTCAAATTTTATCACTGCTGTCTCGTCTCCATACATGTGTTTAAAACTGTTTAATACTCATTTATGAAATCACAATTTAGTCAGCTGACTTGATAATAGCTCGCGAGCACTGATATAGAGAACCGCACGTTAACACACCCGCGCGGCTCTGAATTTGAACGCCGACTGCCGTGTCTCAAAAATGGCTAAAAGCGTCTCTCGGTGTTCACCTGCCTTGTTTCTCCACAGGAAGCAGGTCTCATTGTAGATTTGATTGGTTCATTCTATTAGCGGAAAAGGTCTCGCCTTTACCGTGTGGTGCACTTTGGGTTCGAGTCTATATATTTTTTCCCATAACCTTTCTCGTCCTCTGAGCACATGTCGAATTTTATGTCGCTAAAGGCGACACACATGTGTGCTCGTACGCACAAATACGCACCCTTCTGACAATTAACATTCCTGTGCTTTACCGTACCTGTTACGGAGCTATAGTCAGTGACCAAAAACACCATGGGTAAATAAAAAAATTACCTCAAAGGTTGTCTAAAGATGGTTAACATGAAATGCTTTAAATTATAAACCCCATTTCTTTTGCCCCGTTACACAGTATGATCCAAATTATGACTAGTCGTCACATCCAAAAGTTACAACTGGCAAAATGGATGCGATATGTGAATTCTGTCAAGCCAAAAAATTAAAAACTGATTTCCCTAGGATGTGCTGCTCTAATATACACATTAAAAATTAAACACTTGCATGTGAAGTCGCGGGTTACAGCTAATATCTCATATTACCTTTCAAATATCCAGAGATAAAAAAATCAGTTACTGTAAGGTCTGGTGAATGGGCAGACCAGTTTATGTCAGGAAACCATAAGTTGCCTGAGGAGTATTTTTCAGCAGTATAAAATCAGCATGCTTTTACCAGCCATGTCCATCTTGCTGAAACCAAAGCTTACATCTTCGTGCAAGAGAACATCATCAAGAAACTCCTTTAGTAAAAAGTTTTCCAACATTCCAAAACGGCACTCTTATGACAGTTATAGCAACATCATTAATATTGAAAAAGAAAGGCCCAACAATCCGACACGAGTCACAGCACACCACAATCACTTTGCTACTGTGAATGGTTTTCATTAGACTTTTTCTGCACAGTGCCCATATTTCTGTTACTTATAAAACTATTTAAATGAAAATGAGGTTTATCAGACGTTATGAGATAATCAACCATATTGGGATTTCTATTCACCAATACCAAAACTGTTTGCAAAAGATAATTCCAGCTATTTTATCTCCCTCTCACAACCTGATTTATTATGGATAAAGTTTTAACTCAAAATGCACGCTATGGCGAATTCTCCAAGAACCTACACCCAATACAATAGCACGGTGTCATGCTGGCCTTATTGGGCTTCACAAGAAAACAGCTTGCACACGTTTTACATTTTCAGACACTTGGACTGGTACTCAATGACCAGGTGACTCTGACTCTCACACTGACCCATCTTCACGTCACAATAACACGGTGTTTCTAGACGGTGAATTTTGTATATTAAACTCTCTTCACAACTCATGCTGATTAGGCCTCAATACAACTGAGTTTCTTTTAAAAAGCACTTCTATTTTAAACGTGTTTTGGTACAGACCAACACTCAATGGAGACTAATTCACAAAGTATGTACAGTAAACCCTCGATTTAACGGACTAATTGGGGCTGAGGGGTGTCCGTAAAATAGAAAGTCCGTTAAATCGCAAATTTTGCTTTTTGAGGATATATTTAAATCAAATCGGCCTATAACACTTGAAATTTTAATACTATTAATATCATGCAAATACCGTATTGTTCCAAATACAAGCCGCACTTTTTCTCCTAAAAACATGGTCGCTAATTTGGCATGCGGCTTGCATTCGCGTGCTAACAAAATTCGAAGTTATACCTGACTTCTGTCGGGACGAACGCTTTTGGTATCTATGAGTTGTTTACTGCCTAAGCAACAGCAATTTGCCTGGCTGTAGTTAACTCTGGCGTCTTATTTATGACTACAACCGAATGTTTTAACAGCAAACTGAAGAAAGAATAGGAAGATAAAGTGTAAGTGCGTGTTCGCACCCTTCTGTAGGCAGAATACAAAGGATGAGTAGAGGGGTGTGAGTAACATGTTTCTAAATAACGGGTAAACTACCAGTGTGGTTTTCTATTATAACAGCGACGACATCGCTTATCTGTACTTTGTTTTCATTCGGCGTTTTTGTAGTGCGTTTGTGGTATGAGTGATATTGTGGAGACTAAAGGCACGCAGTCAAATCAAATTAAACATAACCCTAACCCGTACGATGCTAATTATAAATTAATTGTGATACAAAATGTAGAAAAAACATACAATCGCGAAGCCGCAAGGAAATTCGATATTGATGAATCCTGTATTCGACGATGGAGAAAACAGAAGGAACGACTTTCAAAATGCAAATACTGCGCGACGAGCATTCGCGGGACCTCAAGTTGGGCGTTTTGTAACAGTAGAGTCCAGCGTCTGTGAATACATACGGCTTTTAAGAAGGCAAGGACTCCCTGTCACTAGACATGTTTTAAAATTAAAAGCTTTAGAAATCGCAGACGAATTAAAAGTTTCCGGTTTCAAAGCCAGCTTCGGGTGTAAAAGATGAATGCTGCGGTGAAATGGATTTGCGCTTAAATGACGTACATCACTCGCACTAAAACTACCGAGCGACTACGAAGAAAAACTCCTACAGTATCAGCGGTTTGTCATTCATTTACGCAAGAAGCATAATTATTCACTTGAACACACGGGAAATGCCGATGAAACGCCCGTATTTTATATTTACGTATATTTACTGTGGACCAAAAGAGAACCAAATCTGTAACAGTAAAGATTACGGGAAATGAAAAGTTACGTGCCACTGTAATGGTTGCTGTATTAGCTGATGGACGAATATTTCACAGTGAAATAAGATGCATATCAGTGTATATTGTTCAGTGTTAGTCGTCGTGATGTCTTCCACTGAACGTGTGCGACGCCTGCGTCAACGACAACGCTAAGACAGGGATCGTGAATAATTAAATGAATTCTTGATGAATACTCCGTTCTCATCAAATACAATTGAAGATGAGAAAATTTGCGTGTTAAAAAACAAGAAGAAAAGAAACGAAAGAATGCTCCGATAGCCAAGCAATATAGCCAGAACAGGAGAGTCTGCAGTTTATGCACATTATACGTTTCAAAAGCCTAAAAACATTATCATGCTTTGATGTTTCAGTTTTTTTTTTGCCCCGTTTGTCTGTCAAATTCTGTCCGTTAAATCCGAAGTCCGTTAAACCGAGGTCCGTTAAATCGAGGGTTTACTGTACTACCCAGATATACCTATTTCACTGGCACTGGGCAACAATGAAGCAATCAGCTATAATTTAAAAAACAGTCAGCTGTTTATGCCCCACCTTGTATGTTGAAAGAAATATGAAAACACAAAAACAAACAAATATGATTTAATTATTTACTTTAGGTCCGACACACCAAGCTAAAGCAGTCAAAGAAAATTATTTATTTAATAATTGTCTGTATGTGCATAATAAACGCAATTAAAAAATGTTTAATATTATGACAAAAGTACTCCATACCTGGGTCAAAAATTCTGGAGTGATGTCTCTTCTTAGTCGATTCTGTACATCCCCAGCTCGGTTCATAGCTTGCGTGTGAGCATGCCATTCTTTCAAATCTAAATGATTTAACTTACTTTTAACACTGTTTAACTGATCCTTTAGTGTCTGGAACCTGGCTATCTACAGACATAACCAAAATTGTAGTTATTAAACTATCTGTACTTCTGTACCATATATATATAATGAAATTAATTACTCTTCAATTTATAAATATATAAATGCATAAATCTTCAATTTACTAAGATGTTGAACACCAAACAAAAAACAGTTCAACAAAATATAAAAAACAAAATAAATAAGTGCATAGTAAAGTAAAATTATAACAAAAATGAAGTATTTATACATACACAAGAAAAAGCAAGTAATTATTTAATATTGCTACAACAATTACATAACGCTCTCGAGTTTAGAGAGCATTATTCTACATGCTTCTCGGCCAGCTGAGGAGGTACAGTGTCTCGGTCAAGGCCATGCAGTGAAGTAGCCTCTACACTGTTCGAGCACTTGTAACTACGCATATTATGCCAGTACGCCAATAAAAGAATGGAAAATTATTCTAGAATACCTCCGAGATCTACATAAGCAACAGCAGCCGACTTAGTTACTTACATCTGGCACTATTGTAGAGTGCGGATCAAGTGATTGTTGCTGATTAATGGAAAGCGATTATTGGATTGTAATCATCCAACATTACAATATAATCCAAAATTATTGTAATAATAATATTAGTGCAGAACTCGAATAGTTGACATTATTATTATGTGTGGATAAATTTAACTTGAATTAACTTCGCTAGTTGACCAGGTAACATTTCACTCAAGGCCGTGCTCTAGTAGCTTCGAAACTGTTCTGGAGACCACTTGAAATACGCATTATGCTGGCACACCGCAGTAAGGATGGAAAGTTATTATGGAACATTTGCGTGACCTACATAAACAACAGCAGCTGGCATTGTCAGTTCAGTTACATTGAGCAATTTCCTTAGTGTGGATCGAATGGTTGTGGAAGATTAGTGGAAAGAGTTTACTGTACTACAATTAGTATGGAACTCTATTGCTTGACATTATTATTGTGTGTGGACAAATTTAACTTGAATTACTGTGCGACAGTACCTTGTTGATTATAAACAGTTATTTGTGATTCATTAATTCTGGGTAATTAGTGATTCCATTGGTGTCTATGTTTTGTTTCCACTGTACGATACGACAATCAGTAAGTCAGTTGTAACACTGGTTTGCAACAGAAGTGTGACAGAACCTTTAACAGTGGAAACAGAGGACACTTTGTAGAAGAATAGTCTACATTGTAATTAATCTCTAAACATCGATACCAGTCAGATGATGGAAGCTTTCCAGGCGCTTCTACTACAAACAGAAAAACGACAAGTTGAGAAAGCAGAAGAGAGACAGAAACCCCTCCTGCTGGAAACACAAGAGCGGCAGAAAGCACTAATGCTGGAAACAGAAGAAAGACAAAAAGCACAAGTGTTCGAGTCAGAAAATCAACAAGAAGAGAAACGTAAGCAGAAAGCAGATAAAATGGAAGCTGTTTCTGAAGCTATCCAAAAACTGTTGCAAGAACATAATACCGCAGAGCTGGGTCTCCTACGTGGTGACTTGGGTGAATTATGCAGTGATCTGAATGGCCAAGAAGTAAGATTGTATACAGTAGAAAAATCTGTACCAGATATAGAACAATGTCAGTAAAAATAACTGCAGTAGAAGACTCACTTGCAAAAATAAAAGAGCAAATTAAAAATGAAGTTGAGTAGTTAATGAAAATACAGCCAAGCGTTTCAAAACAAATTTGTGAACAAACTGTACCAAAGGTAAAGACAGACAAGGACACAGAAAATAAGAAAATAGAGAGAGTCACTTTGCCTGCAGTTGGGGCAGTTCATGTCAAGGCCCCAACCTTTGTTCAAAGCACTAACTAAGCGTCATATCTTCGTCAATTTGAAGCTGCTGCTAACACAAATAATTGGACAGAGAATGACAAGGCAGTTTCACTCATTCTCACTTTAAAAGGACATGCGGCAGAGCTACTACAGAAAGTGCCACCTGATAGGCAACACACCTATGCCAAATTGATAAAAGCTTAGAATTACGGTATGGTGATAACATTTGAAAGATGTGTAGTGTAGTCAGTTGAGAGCAAGGCAACAGCATTCCGGGGAGAGTCTTCAAGAGTTTGAAGCAAGTATCGATAGACTAATTAGACTAGCATATCCTGAAGCACCCGAAGATTTTTGAATGAGGTTTGCCATGCAGACATTTACTTGGTGCCCGAGAACTATAGCAAGTGTTACAAATGACAAGACACCAGAATAGTGCGGACGCCCTGGTACATACTTTGTAATTTGAGGCCACCATGTCAGCATCTGGTTGGGCAAGTCATAAAGTGCATGCGCTGAACGATCATGATGGCACAGACGATGTAGAGGAAGAACAAGGACACCCAATGGTCAATGCCACAGAATAAAGTAAGAAAGAATGGAAGACCGAAGTGTTATAGATGTGGGAAACTTGGACATCTACAACGAGATTGTCAGGTTAGAGTTCAGCAGCAGGAAAACTAGCAGTAGTCAGTACAATGGGGTATCTGCTGACTAACTGGAGGAACGAAGTCCCTAGACAATACGCAATTTCTACACTTTAGATTAGTAGTTACCAGATTTGTTCAAGAAAGGCCAATCTAGATAAAAGTTGACAAAAGTGCCACAGTCTCCATTGTGCGCCCTGATGTGATGAAAAATCTCAAACCAATCTGGTGCTATTGCAGCTTGCAAACAGCTATTGGACGGTTTAGAAAAATGTTTGGAAAAGTGGAGATACACCTACAGCCTCCGTCGATTTGAGTTTGATCATCAAGTACTTGTTGCAGACATTGTGGATGAAGCAATTCTTGGTGTGGACATTATGAATGCATATGGTTTTCTAGTCGCTTTCAAAAACAGTACCTTGAGAATCGGAAAAGAAGAGGTAATGCTCTCCACAACAAATACATCAGAAAAATCAGTGGATGTGATAAGTCAAGTGGCCGTACCTGTCCCGTCAAACACTGAAAAAATCATCATGGTTAGAACTGAGGTAGATACTAACTCAATCAGATAGAGAGGGCCAACCAGTGCTCTATATTCGAACCCCAGGTAGTCTACACACTGGGCATACTAATTTCCAGAAGTTTAGTAAGACCTGACACAACTGGAAATTATCTATTAGAGTGGCGAATATTTTGGCTCAAGCTGTCACTTTACAAGGCAATACGCATCTTGGTAAAGTGTCTCCTGTGGCCTGGGTAACCAGAATGACGCAACGAAGATCCAGTGCTTTGGGCACTTCCAAATTACCAGAGGAACTTCAGGAACTGCTGAACAGATTTTTAACGATCTTTCAAGTGGTGAGGTAAAAGAACTCAGACAGTTTTCACATGAATAAGATTCTCTTGCAGTTCGGGGCCATTTTTTGGGAAAAACCTCACTTGTACAACATCGCATCAATACCAGGAATAACACCGATACACCAACCTCCTCGAAGACCTCCATTAGCTAAGCAAGAGGAAATGTCTCGCTTAGTAAAGGACATGTTGACAGAAGGAACAATCAAGCCTTTGTCAAGTGCTTGGTCTTCTCTGGTAGTGCAGGTAGCGAAGAACGACAGTGGGTTATGTTTCTGCACAGACTACCAGAGGTTGAACGATGTAACAAAGAAAGATTGCTATCCACTACCTCGCGTTGACAATACACTCGATACGCTGTGTGGAGCTCAGTGGTTTTCCTCATTGGACCTGAAGAGTGGATATTGGTAAGTGGGTCTCCGTCAAGAAGACAAGGAAAAGACAGCTTCTCGACCTCAAGTGGCCTCTTCCAGTTTAAGTCATACCATTTGGACTCTGTAATGCACCAGCAACGTTTAAAAGATTGATGGATCTGGAATGGGAAACCTGCCTTGTTTATTTAGACGATGTCATAGTCAACGGGAAGACTTTCAAAGACCAGTTGGAAAACCTTAAGGAGGTTCTAACTAGAGAATCCACGGTGCCCAATTGAAGCTGAGCCTCAAGAAGTGTTCTCTATTCCAAAAGGAAGTACAGTATTTGGGCCATCTGGTCTCAGCAGCGGGAGTTAGTATGGATCCCAAAAAATAGACATGACGTTAGGAGTTTCTTGGGATTATGCTCGTACTACAGACGTTTTGTAAAAGGCTTCGGTACTATTGGTAAACCACTACATGAGCTAACTGAAAATAAACAAAACTTCCAGCGGCTGAGAGAGTGTGATCAAGCATTCAGGACTTTGAAAAATGCATTATGTTCACAGCCAATTAGTGCCATGAACAGATTAAAAAACCTGACAGCAAAGCAGGCTGTTCACAGTGAGCATAACGAATAATTCAGTTGCAGAAACCTATAACATATCTGGGTTAAGTCAGGAAAACCCAAGTGTATTCTGTATCTCGCCAGAGCAAAATGATTCCTATTCCTCATGTAGGAAAAGACAACATAACCCATAAGGAAAAGAAATAAATCGGGGGA
This sequence comes from Magicicada septendecula, assembly GCA_034769895.1. Taxonomy (NCBI): domain Eukaryota; kingdom Metazoa; phylum Arthropoda; class Insecta; order Hemiptera; family Cicadidae; genus Magicicada; species Magicicada septendecula. The sequence goes on from CM068368.1 coordinate 688,312,022, forward strand.
TAAGGATAAAACCACAGTAATCACTAGCTCTCTTACAAAACTCAGTTACAAGAAGAGTTGAACTGAAGGAGAACTCTCAAGCTACAAAAAAGCTGTAGTTGGATGGAGACAAGAAACAGAAACAAAGAAAAAAAGGATAGTAACAAAAAAGTTAAAATCAGGCAAAGTAAAAGAAGACAGCACTGGAAGAAATGAAAGAATGGCTTTACTGTGGCTACTTTTATTCTCAGTCTACTGAAGGATGGGTGTGCTGTGTAATGTGCAAACAATGGGCAGGGGTGCTCATGTGCTGATGAGGAAAAACAAGATGATGTGTATCATATTTGTTCATTTTTCCAAAAAGACTAACTACTTTTCAACTTTTACTTTATGTCAATATTGTTCCTAACCTAACCTAAGAATGTCAATGTCAATATTCTAACCTAAGAATATTTTTTTGGATTTTGTTGTCCATGATGTGTTCCAGTGTTATCTACAGTCCGAGTGTTTACTAACTATAGTAAATTATCCCAATGTGGAACACTATTATTTTAGATAAAAACGTTAAATTTTTTGTCTTACTGCCTGAACTAATTTTCACTCACCATGAGCTTCATCTGAGGCTGCCACTGGGAGTGGTGACCATCTTGTTTATGATGACCATCATTCAAAAATCATTGTTTTGTGTGTGTGTGCATGTGTGTGTTTTTTGTGTAATATGTCAAAATAGTATGTGTAATTTAAATTGTGTCTGTTCATTAAGGATGTTTCTTTGCATTTTTGTGTTTGTATATTTCTGGTTGTTTGAGCGTCTAGTTCTCGGCCTTTTGTGGGTATGTGTAGCATTTTCATGTTGTTAATGTTTGTGCAAGTGTGGTCTGACTTAATGAGATGGTTTGGAAAGGTGGATACAGTGGTGGAGTGTAATGCTGTGTTCAATGCATCTCTGTTTGAATGTAGATTTTCTTGTAGTCTGAGCAGTTTAATTTGTGAACTCCAGGTAAATCAATTTGTTTAGTTGTTTGTGTGTGTTTTTGACAGTGTATGTTCTGTTTGTATGTAGTTCTGTATGCAATGCTGTATCCTGATTTTTAAAATTTTTTGGGCTATTTTCTCAGTGTGGTTATTGATATACATTAGTGTTATGAATTTTTTGTTTTCTCTCTTTGTCTGTTGTTTGTTTTGCGTTTGCATAGCAGTTTGTTACTTATTATTGTTTTATTGTATCCACTGGCTTCTGCTAGTCACTTCATGTGTTTCGTTCATCTTGATAGTCTCTTTCTTCTCGTGGAATGCTGTTTAGTCTGTGTATGATGGTTCTGAAGACTGATAGTTTGTGTTGCATTGGGTGATTGGAGGAGTTATATATCAGTGTCACTTGTAGTGGATTTTCTGTATATACTGAGTTTGTGTCTGTGTTCCAGTTTTGTAATGGTAAGGTCTAGGAAACTTATGCTATTGTTGTTTTTCATATTCAGCAGTGGAGGTTATGTTCTTGTAGATTTTGTTGATGTAGGTTAATAACTATTCATATTGCCTTGTGTTCCTTTGTACAGTACTAAGATGTCATCAACATATCTATGCCAATATAATATTTTATGTGAGTGTCTGTCAGTGTTTGCAAGGAAACTTGTTTTTTTCAAGTGTTGTAGAAAAAAAGTGTTTGCAAGGAAACTTGTTTTTTTCAAGTGTTGTAGAAAAATTTTCACTAGTATGCTAGATATGGGCGAAACCACAGGTAGTCCATCATTCTGTGTGTAAAATTTGTTGTTATAGGTGAAATAGTTCTGTTTTGTGATTAGGCTGAGAGAGTCCGTTATTTCTGTGATTAGTTCTTTATTATGTGTATTTCTGGTTACATTATCTCATCATTCTCCTAACTAAAACTACAAGTTTTAGATTTTAAAAAACATTCTGCCACTGTCTGCTAGTTACCCATTTGTCATCACCATGAAAAAGGATGTATCGGAAAAATACACTTAGAATTTTAATTTTTTGGTAACAAAAAACTGGCATATAATATCCAAGAACAATATGTAGACTTAAAGGATGGCTAACTCGGTTGTGAAAGCTTCTTTGTTAAATTACACAATAGTCCACACTCAGCGATATAAAGTTATGAGACATCCGGTTTTTAGCACACAATATTTTTATTGGACCTACGACAGGCCTACGAGAAACAAAACAGTAAAAATAAATCGCTATCCCAGTTAATAGCAGTCTCCGTTCTTTATAATTGTTAAAGAGTACCTGTATTAAAAACGTACATTTCAATTCGAAATAACGGTATTTAATTTGTGAACAATTTGTGTAAATAATTGTTTTTCTGAAATTTTATTTCACTCGTCAATGTGTGAAAAACTATTCAGCCGTTTATTCTTTTACAAATAGGGCCTACCTTCCATTTTTCAACAAAACATGTCCATGGCTCTGGAAGTAGACAAACGTCATCCTGACGGTTGAATTTAAACTTCTTAGAAAAATAATTTTCAATTATTTTCTTTAACTTAAAACTATAGTTTTTTGATTTTCCGTAATCTCTGTTCTTAGATTTAAAACACAAAGGTAAACCATAAGTTTCCATTCACTCAATCTGAAACCTTAACCTCGCAAACACAGTTCCACGCACCAACAAGCTTTTTCATGAATAAATTTTATCAATAAAATATGTTTCATGATACAGATTACTTACTTGGTAATTATTTAAATTACATTAACATAACTGAAATTGATAGAACATTTTTTATATGGAAAAAATAAACGACATTATCCCAGTATTAATGAAGTTTTTTGTAAATACATAATTTCATGTCAAAATGTCAAGTAAAATTCATGCTTATCCGATAAGCTGTATAATTTAACAAAAATGTTCATATATAATACCACACTTTGTAACAAACGACGCTAGTTACATACTAATTACGACACCAGAGGCGTGTTCTTCCTTCAGTTCATGAATAGAGGGAATTTAAAAATAATCAGCTTGAAAGTGCCTAACATTTTACGAAAAACACGAAAATAAAACAGCCAGGTTTCTAAACTCCTAAAATTGTTCTCACATCAAGAAAGTTGTATTTAAAGACTTTTTGGAAGCATATATTTAATTTTTCGTGGTAATTGTTTAAGCACCTACTGTACTTGAAAATTACTTTTTACACATGTATGTTGTAAATATTTATATTTTATACCTAAGAGTTATAAATGTTTTTAAGGTTATACTAACCTGCCCCAAATTAATGTATTAAAGTAGTTTTGAACACTGTTTGCTGTAATCTGATCTGAAGTTATTTGCTATCATGGTAAGCAATAGTAGTCTTGGATGTAGAGCTGCAAAGGGAGAGGGGCAAAAGGCAAAAAGTTGCAATATGAATTAATTCACAGATACATAAAAACTTACTTTAGATTGGATGGTGAAGTTAGGTGAGAAATTTTAGAAAAATGAGTGGATATCCGTTCATAATTTTATTTTTGAAAGATGCACAATTTTATGATACGATACATCACATTTCACAGAAATTATTTGTTGTAATTAGTTATTATTAAAAGATCAATTTTTATTTAGATCAATAAATTTAATTCTAAATTCACAAAAAAAAACTTCTTTACAGTGAAGCTATGAAAAACGAGAATGTAAAACCTTCACGTCTGCAAACCAAAGGTTGACCAACTATTTTAATAAAAGGGAATGATAGGGTTTACAGCTTTCTGAAGACCAAGCAGAACTTTAATATCTTTGCACACATACTGTTGTATGTGTATATAGTTATGCAATGTGATTCAAACCATCTTCCCTATTGTACTGTAGTACTGTAGTGTATAAACAGTTCTTAAAACATTAAAACTGCTAAGAAGACTTAGTAATGTGTGGAGACATAGTAGTATAGAGATACTGGAGAGGCCCTACCTTCCCAACACAGTCATTGAAGGAACCAGCTGGGAATCATTGGCCCCTGCTGCCCCCCCCCAAACTTTAAGCCTATGAATAAAGTATTATTCACAAACTGCAGTAAACTGTAATCAAGTACCGTATTTAAAACAAACTACCAATCAAATGTTAACTACACGCAGTTTTCTTATTGTTATTAAAAAAGTCATTGCTCAAATACTTTATTAATATTGTTTGACATTTAGTATAATGCCTTCATAACATATATTTAAGTACTTTTAAATATGTCAATGACAACATAAATATGTTGAATATGTTTACATATGTAAATATAAATATTGTTAACTTTTTCTACTTTAAAACAGAATTCAGGCTTCTTTCATTCTTTCAGGTTTGATGTGTGATGTTATATCAGTAAATTTTTAAGATAAGGAAGTTACCAAGTGTGTAACACAAACTCTTCAACCTTTAAAAAACCTTTTGTACTATAAACACTGATAAAACCTTTGGTAACATAAGCTTATTTAAACTGAAATAGTATATTGTAATAAAATTACTGTATTATTCAACTATTTCAGATCTAAAAAAAAATTACTCCTATGTAATCACCAAAATTACTAAGATGGGCGACTTACAAAGAAAAAGAAAGTCAAATTGCAGTGAACCAGATGTTGCAACTATATTAAAGGAGTTTGAATTAAAGAAACGTAAGCACAGCTGTAAAATATTTATACTGAAATTCTGTATACTTTGTTAATGGTTTACTACATTTTTCAAAATATTTTCATATTCTCAGAATTCTTTCAAAATTGAACCTTGGAAGTCACAAAGAGTAATTAGGTTTAACCAGGTATTTTGTTATCATCATCATCGTTATAATTATCATCTCAAACTGGAATGCCACAAAGAACAACCATGTTCCCATATTTACTCTGTTTCTTACCATATTTTTATAATTCATAATTGTATTCCTTTTACTGTTCTTCAGATTGTTTATAAGTTTCTGCCTTCTTGTAAAATTGCGTTTCCCAGATAGAGGTTTCAAATCTTGCTTCGCCCGTTTCCCTTTTCTTTATTTTGACTATTCAAATAGTCATCTTTGTTCCTGAATTTTCCCAAACAATTCATTACTTGTCATCTTAATAACTTTCTTGTATTTGTATGTTGTGTTATTTTGTTGTATTTGTACAAGCACACGTGCACACACACAGTCACATTTACATTGGGATGGCTAAAAAAATTTGCTGTAATGCGATCACAAAAAACACAATGCCTGCAAAACGAATTAAGAATCAATGTCAGTGGATATATGACAACTTAATAGTGTGATATGATCTCCAAAGAAATGGTATGTAAGTCTTTTACAGACAAATCGTATTACTACATACTAACATTGAAGAATGTAGACATATGCTATATAATAACACAAATAGGGACTTGTCTATATTACATTGTATGGGCTAAAATATTATATTTAACAATGTTTCCTCAAGCCTAATAATTAAAATGTTTTAAAGCGATAACTTTATTAGGCCATTAGTTTCATTGCATGCCAAGAACAGAAAAGCTTTGACATCAATATAAAGTTCTTTTTATATATTTTTTAAAACTAGCTGTATGTATTTCACTTTTTCAGTTCTCATACATGATGAAGTTATTTTCACATTCCACCACTGATTGTCTTTGCTGATTTCACTATTTAACGAATAGTCTATTAGAATTATAGCACAGCAGTGTCTATTGCCCACGCCTAACCTTTTTACATAAATGAGGCTTATATGAAGACTACAAAATTTTGAACCAAATACATGTTAAATAAAAATTAATTTATCCTTGGTAGGAATATAAATAAATTTAAATAATACTGAGTGTCTAATCACAATTGCATGTATATATAAAAAAAGTTCTGCTTCTGCCGTGATTATGCAGATATATGAGGTAGATTCAAAAAGTTCCCAGAATTAGTTTACTTCACAAAAACCTGTATACATTAAAACGTTTTACACTGTAGTTCCTTCAAAGTAGTTTCCTGCTACAGCTAAACACTTCTGCCAATGTTCGTAAAGTTTTTGGAAGCACTCCTGGAACCAATTTTTCAATTCTTAGAAACCTCCTTCAGCTGCTTTGTTGGTTCAGTAATAATGTCACTAGTGTCCTTGTACGTTTTCCCTTTCAGAGATGATTTCTAGCAACAATGCAAGTTAAAATTGGCTGGTGCCAAGTCCCAAAGAATATGGTGAATGCTCAAGACAACAGGTCGCATTGTGGCGTGCAAGGCGATCGATCAGAATTGATCGATGTACCGATGAATTGTGTAACGATCTCGAAAACTCGGTCGTACCTTTGTATAAAATGTTTACACTTGTTTATTATGTGTATAAGTGTTAATGTGGTGTGTTCGCCTCACACCGGTCGTTACAATAATAGTTGTCACTACTGAAGTCTGTAGCGTGGTCCAAATTACCAGTACAACCTACCTGTTCACTCATAGGGGTTGCGAATCCCGGGTGGCGCCAAATTGTTTATATTAAAACAATTAAATTTGTAAAATTACAAGTTAATAAGCGTTGTTAGCGTTGACAGCTGGAGCGTTAAAATGGTTCCCGCCGCTGTACAGGTTGCCGTATTGTCCACTCGTGGAGAGCGCTAGTTGGTTACTGAATAAAAATTGCTAACACACATATATTCTACAACGTCCTATGAAATAAAACGATGGTAATACTCTGTACTGTAATTTTAATGCAAATTCAGTCATTAATTAATATGACAAAAGGATTATAAATGGTTTAATAACAAATTGCTCCGGCTTAGAACATGAGACGCCAATATTTCAAGGTTGGCAAAATCGGATTTAAAACAAATTATTTCAATGCCGTCATGGCCTCTGTTTACATACAATATATTAATCTGTTCAAAATCTGGGGTCCTTTGGATTATAAAATAAGACATAAAAGTTGGTTACATTAAAAAAGTACACTACCATACCTTATACGTACTTAGAGAGTATAATGTGTTTTTACAAATTGTTCGGTAGTGTCGTATTAGTGGTTACAAAGTTCGCACACTAATGCGAGGTTATATTTTAATTAACAAATGTTTTTACGTAAGTTGATTATGCATTAAACCTTTGAAAGAAAATTAATTTTGTGTAATAGTGAGCAATTTTGATTGTTTGAGAAATATTTAAAGTAATTTGGTTTCTGGGAGTAAGGAATCTGTTGGATACTTATCAGTTCAGATAGTGTTGATACGTTGTCATCTGCGGTAGTGGAAATTCTGCAATTTTGGGCTGGTTTTAGGCTTCGGGCATCTTCTTCTATCTCGCCTTGGGACTTTCTGTTATTTAATTTCTTGTGATTTGGTTCCAGGACATCGTTTAACCTTGGTAGTTCTGCATCTATTCGTCTTTGGTTCTTGTTTGTCGATTTCTGAATGTCTTTTTAACTATTTAATGTAAAATTTCAGTCATCACTATCTTGCGTGCCGCTTACCCATGCGTCATTTTTTCAAGTCTAATAAATTTAACGGAAAATTAGTATTCAACGGCCCGTTTCTATGGTAACAGAAATCCTTTGATTGGTTAAGACTTCTTTCAAAAGCATTGTTATGGGATTTGAATTTTTATTCAAATTTATTATGTATTTTCTTAATGATTTTATTCCTCTATCTTCCTTTTGGGGTAATAAATAATATCACTATTGTATTTCTTTCCTTTCAAAGTTTAAAATGATACCTCATAAGGTCATATTCTATAATACATTAACTTTAGTCTAATTATTTGACATCTGATAAATTACATATCTCTCTTAAATTAAACTTTTATAATAACATTTCTCTTTTAATATGATTTACATATAATTACTGGCCATTTACTGGTCTTAGATTAGTAAATTTCCTTGTGAATTTGTTACAATTGACATTTGTGTGTGTCTGACAGTTATACATTTTCATAGCCAAAAGTAGCCATGATGGTATTTTATTTATTTCTTTTAAATTACATTTTAATTCAGCCTGATGGGCTTCACTTGGTGATTATATTTGTTTGTGTTGTGTTTTGATTCTGTTTGTGTTTTAATTACTATTCAATACAGTTTTCATTATACATATTTTAAAATATAACAATTAGGCTTATGGGCTGCAAGTTCCTTTCAGCCATATCCTATTCATAACATTGAAACAAACAATTCTTTATAAGTTATTAGTTACTGTTGGTTTTAACATTAATTTCATTCTTTTGCTATTACTTTGAGTGATAAACATCATCACTTCCATCAAACTCATTAAATTTATTTCCCTTCTAACATGGTGTGTTTTATTCATTGTATACTTAATTTTAAAGCAAAACCTTATTTCAATACTACTATCTTCCTCAATTCCATGTTAATACAAACTGTTTTTACCTGGGCTTTCTCCCTGAATAATATCACATGTTTTACTTATCTCTATTTGAAATACTATTTTTTAATTATTCTTAATTATATGAATGTTCACAAGCTCACTCATATCATTGACAGGTTTATCAATGATTTATTAAGTGTTTTCTTAATTATTATTACATTTTTATTACTGAAAATATCTATTTTCACATATCACCTTCACCTTTAATTAACAGAGGTTTATCACTGATACACTCACTATTTTTGGGGTATTTACACTTTCACTATTGCACTTTATTTTGGTTCACTGTTTATATTAAGTGTTACTTAGTGGGTAATCCCTATATTTATTTCTCCTATTATTTCTCACTATTTCTTTATAACATAATTCTTATTATTAATGACATTTGGTTATTTACCTTTCATTAAATCTAACTTTAATAATTGTGTTAGTGTACTTTTCTACACTACTTTACTTTTTAATTGTCTTTTGTTTTAAAACAGGTATATAAGTTATTTCATTTACAACAATACTATTTGTTTCATTAGTGGATAATTATTTGGGGTTTATTTACAGTATTCTACCTTTGAGTATACCATTTCTCCCTTTTATATGTGGTGTTAGTTCCTCCTTGGTTTCAACTTGTCTCCTCTTCATTCTTCCTCTTCTTCTTCTTCAACTTCAATTGTCTTCATTTTGATTCGGTTCTCCTCTTCTCATCTGGTTTTATTTCTATTTAGTCGTAGGAATTCGTTCAGTTCCTTTAATTGTCTTCTTTGGTTCTGGTTTCTTACCTTCCTTTGTTAGTTCCTATTTGTTTGGTCAATCACCTTTTTTCTTGTGTATGTTTCGTGGTTCCCTTCCTCTTCGTTTTCTGTTGTTGGGTCAATCACTTGGGTTGGGTAATATCGTCGTTCGTCGTGTCATAATATTTATATTTTATTTATTTTTAAACATTTTATTTTATATGAAGTATTTTTACACTAAGAATTATCTTTTTTATCCCTGGTACTGGGGTGGCTTATTTGTGTTGTAACAATTGTCATGCAAAAGAATCATGTTTTTTTTTTCTATTTTCAGGGTGCTCCTTCTGATTGCATCCTATTATTAACTCCTAAAGGCAATGCCTTGTCGCTGTAGCGACGTCACTCTATCCCTTGCGATATTCTTCATTTCTTCATAGGACCCACTATTCACGACACTCATTGTGCTGCGGAAGTATGCAGTTCTTGGTCTTCCTTTGGGCTTCTTCCCCACTACTTTGCCCTCAAAGATGTTAGTTAAAAAAGCACTATGTCTGATCACATGCCCTATCAACTTAATCTTCCTCACCTCTATACTCCTAAGCAGTGTTCTATTCTCATTTATTTCCTCTAAGATCTGTTCATTCGTCTTCCTATCTGTCCAACTAGTTTTTGTCATTCTCCTCCAAATCCACATCTCCATTGCCTGAAGTCTGTCACTCTCCACTTTCCCTAAGGTCCACGATTCACACCCGTAAGTTAAAACACTCCATACAAATACCTTAACAAACTTTTTCCTTGTTTCAATACTAATATGGTTGCTTGTTAATAAGTTCCTTTTCCTCTGGAATGCTTGTTTTGCCAGAGCTACTCTCCTCTTAATCTCTGCCAAACACTTATTCCCACTTGTAACTATGCTACCCAGGTAACAAAATTCAGTAACGTGCTCCAATATTGTGTTGTTCAACATAATGGTTGATTTAATGTCTTCTCTTTTTTTACTTAGAACCATTATTTTAGTTTTCTTAACATTTATCCTCAATCTCCAAGCGTGAAGAATTTTGTTAAACGTAGATTGCATCCTGTAGATGATAAAAGGATGTCAAAGTACATTTCCTTGCTTGCTGTTTGACTTTGTGGAATGAATTCATAGTGCACCAGTCCCTGCGAATAAAAAAAATTCTAACATAAGTTTTCCTTTACTCTTGTCTAAACGAAATGTCTGTGTCTGAGATAATTTTGTTTTCCTTTCTGATTGTACACAAAAACCACATCTCGTCTTCTGTGATTATACTGTTCAGAAAATTTTTATCTTCATCAGTTATAGTGTAAAGTCTCCTGCCAGTATCATTCATATTTCTTTCTGATCTGCACACAGAATTTTTAGAACAATGTGTTGGCAAACTCAATGCATTTTCCAGCCATTATGGAGAATACTGTGACAACTTCCAACTGATATTTCAACTTCTGATGCTACTTACTCAATAGATTTCCATCTATCATCATGAACAATCCTTTGAACATGCTCAACGATTTTGTCACTTGCCACCAGAGTAGAAGGGTGCCCACAACAAACATCATTGTCAACACTAACACGCCCTCTCAGAAAAGCTTGTGCTACTTATATACTTGCATTTTTTCATTGCTGATTCACCATATGCTTTTTTAAGTAACATCACTGCTCTGATAGAAATTTTTGAAGCAAAACAAAAATTTATATTTGTATGCTGTTGAATTACTGACATATTTAAAACTATTGATGTCATATGCATGTTAAAGAAACACACAGCTGTACCACTGTTAGATAGGAAAACAGAGCATGAGGGCCAGCCATGTTGTAACACCATGAACACTGCAACTTATGAAACAATAATTCCCCTAATGTGATTATTATTTTAAACATGAGGCCCCGATTCTGGTAACTTTTTCAAGGTACACAAATGGTAGTCAATAGCCAGGTATATACCAAACCACCAACTGTATGCTCAAGGTGTCTGTTGTCACTATCAATGAGAATATTGTAATGCCACTGATATAACACGGGTGGATGCGCATAATAGTATGTGTGATGCTGATCACACATTACATAATCTGCAGTATGACACAATGTTTACAAATTCTCGATCGTTCCTAATTAATCTTAAGGCAACTGTACTTTTTCATAAACATTATAAACAACAGGCGATGTTCTTTACCAATTTAAAAAGACAAGATGGGGGCACCAGTTATAGCTGAGTCATGTGTGTAATGGAATACATTAATAGTACGAGGCATTCATTGTTTAGTCATTGTGGTATTAGATAGCATTTAGAGACAACTGTAGACTATTGTTGTGACAGTGTGTATTGGACAATTGTATAATCAGAACTATTGTAATAAAAGCATTTTGTTTTTGTTTCATTACAGAGTTATTAAAGTTTGCATTGATTTGTCTGGCTGTTGTAATATCATTTTACTTGTGATTGTTGTAATAATATGTACACACAGCTCTTATATCTATTGCTTCATCAGTTCATTTTATGTATTTCCATCATGTATGTTATTAAAATATTTTATTTTATGGAAACCAAACAAACTGATAATTTAAACTAGTCTTACTAGGTAGGTACTGAACACCGATTCCCTAATGTCATATTTTTATTCTGTGTGTGTAATTGTCTTGTTATTGTATTATATTCTTTCTTTAGAAAGTAGTCTCTTTAGTATAATAAAAAAGAAATCAAACACAAAAAATATTTAACGAAATTAACATTCTCTTATTACAGTATATACTTCCAGGCTAATGACATAAAGACTATAATTTATGATAAATCATAACAATTTAAAGTATCTGCACTTAAAGTAATGACATATTATGTTACAATACAAAAAGCCACACCAATACCAGGGAAAAAACTATGAATCAACTATATTAAATGTTTAACAAATGAAAATAAAATGACTGTGACGCGACAAACGACTATGACCCAACCCAAGTGATTTACTCAATAAAATGAAATCAAATGAGAAGGTAAATGAAAAGGAAACAAACAAAATATAAATGAAATAAAATGAGAAGATATAATAAGACACAAACAAATGATATAGAAAAGGAAATGAGAAATAGTAAAATCAAATGATAATTATTAGAATCTAATAAATAATAAATGTAAATGATAATTATTAAAATCAAATAAAGTAAAGACAACCAAAGTACACTAACCAAAGAAATAGAGATTAAATGTTATAAATAACTCTATAATGATATGAAACTTGTTAACAGTATAACTAACCATTATGAAGTGAGAGATAGATAGATAGTGAACATGATTAAGTGAGAAAAGAGAAATTAATGTTAGGGAACACCCACTAGTAACACTCAAATACTATAAAAAAGTGCAAAGTGCCAGTGTAAACCCCCAAAATAAATAGAAAACCCTACTGATAGGTATAGACACCTAAAAACCAGTGATAAACACTACAGTTTAATGATGAAAAGTGCTAGAAAATAAGAATATTGTTGTTATTAGTATTAAGAGTGATTGTAGATTAGGAATACAATGGTATTCAGGGAAAAAATCCCATGAGGAGTCAAAATATTAGTGTTACCATGGTTAGATAGTAAAGTTTAGAAAAGAAAAATATACTAAAGAATAGAAAAGCAAAATAAGTAAAACATCCTATGTTCAAAGGGTTAATTTGTTAGATAAAGTAAATGGTGTGATAATGTTAGTCACCAAAAAATAAATAAGAATAAACAAAATATAAACAAGATTAGCATAGTAACTTTTAAAAGATTTGTTCAATTAAGTTTATGAGAAGGAATATGACTGAAAGAGGTATACAGACCATAAACCTGAATGTTGTGTTATGTTTTGTAAATAATAGACAAGTTATAAAAAAGGGCAATATAGATAAGTAAAGAGATAAATCCTTACAAACCTAATAATACTGGAAAAGCAATTAGAAAATAATAGACAAGCCATGATTTTGTAAAATAATGAGAACATACAATTATTATAAAACAATCCAAATCAATTCAAAAAGTAAACAAATCATTTGTGACACAAAACAAATCATGTACAAGGTAAAATAATATTTAATTTGTATAAAATAAGAAAATATAGCCAATTACTACTTAGGCCTATGAAATGCCTAACTGTATAAATCCAAAATCAACAAAGTATAAGAAATTAACTATAGTATTAGAAAGTCCAAGGCAAGTAACTAGTTAATGATAATTAGTGAATCATATTGAGATGTAAAAGTTAAATTAAGGACATAAAATAAGAAAGAAATGTAATTACATAATATTAACATAATTGTCAAAACATTAATACATAAGCAAACCCTGCTTTGAGGGATGTCAAAATGATCTTTGAAAGAAAATATGAACCGTTGTGATAATATCTCATGCATAGACAAGAAGACAGAAGAATAATAGCAATCAGAAGATATTGAGTCATTTTGAATAAAAATTCAAATATTATAACAATGGGCTTAAGTTATGAATAGCCAATGAGAGGCGGTCTGTTGCCATAACAACCAAAAGTTATTTATTATTATTCCGTTAGAAACTGTTAGTCCATTATTGAAGCTCAAGACAAATAGACGCCAAGCCGTAGATGACTCAAACTTTTAATTTAAAACAATAAAAAGTAACCAAATTTACTAACATGAAGAACCAAGCAGTCTAATGAGGAACTAGTCCATTCAACCGAGGCCACAGACCAGATTATTAAATTCCAAATTAATAAATTTCGATCAACTTATCCGAAAAAGATGCCAGGCTTAATTAAATTCAAAAATGATGGAAGACTGATGACAAAAGATGACCCAACCTATTTCGAAATGAATGACTCTACACCTTATTCAACTGATTTGATAAGTATTGCTGAATTACCCGAATTTATGGAATAAATTCTTTTTAACTTTTTCTCACAACACTATTAACTCTCACTATGAACTGATGATCTAATTTCTTTCAAGGATTAATTAAAAATAAAACGATAAATTTATATGAAACTAGAAAATAACCTGTATAAAAATTACGAACTTTTGACACACACTTTTTAACACTTCAGGAACAATTGTAATTACACCTTATAGTAAATAAGTACCAGTAATGTAAGGTAGTGTACTTTATTGTAATCATATCAATATTTTTTTCATAACCACAAGGACCCAGAATAATTGAACGAAATTAAAATAAACTGTTGTAGACGCCATGTCTGACTAAATCGTTCTGAAGCATTCGCCAAACCTTGGGAATTAATTGTCTTATATACTGCCGGAGCAAATTTGTTTAAAATCCAGATATAATTGTGTATAATATTAAATAACAACCAATTACAAGTTAATAAACTAGTACGGAGTTGTAACCACTGTTCTTTATTTTATAATAAATTATATTATATGATTTGTGTACATTAGCGAGGAGCGACAGTGACGGTAAGTGCTAGGTATCGGTAACTCTGCGAACTACCAGCTATATGAATCAACCCGCACATGGCGGGAGTAATTTGAATTCACCATACCGTCATAGAACGAACGCTCGATAGTCCTATTTTTTAATTGTTTTCAGATTAAACAATTTGGCACCACCCGGGAAATACAACCACACATTAAAGAACAGGTAAGGTTCCCACTCGCGAGTACTGGTAATTCGTGAGATCACGACATACATCGTCAGCATAAACATAAAGTAACGACTACAACGTGTGAGGCGAACACACGAAATACACATCTACAAAGACGATAAGAGTCTTCTCGTTACAATATGAATATATTGTTACAGTCTAACTGATCGTCGTATGCTACAGTGGAAAACAAAATACAAGACACCAATTAAGTCACTAATCACCAGCTTTAATTATCACAATTAAACACTTTGTATTCAACAAGATAGTCTCTTTGAACAAATCAAATAAAAATTACAAACAGAATTATCACTGTTGCACACCATTATAGAAAAATTATTCCGATTAGTGCTTTCAAGCTTCTCAGCTCATCGTCAGCTGATTGTCAGGTTATTTCCGATCTGACAAATGAGCTGAGAAGCTTGAAAGGGCTAATCGGAATAATTTTTCTATAGTGGTGTGCAACAGTGATAATTCTGTTTGTGATTATAACCACTAACACAACTTTCTTAATTAAACTTCAAATAAAAATTGTTCACATGTAATAAAAGTGTCAACTGATAAGAGTCCCACACAATTATAAAACACATAACATTTTGCCACAATACTTTGAACCCTACCGGAATAAATGCTACTGAAACTGAAACTAAGTGCTGCTGAATGCCTATATTTATACCCTGCTGAAATTCCAGAATAATCCATAATACTCATCAGCGCTACTAGACACTAGAGCGTTGATGATTGCGGCCTCGAACACAGCGCGTGCCGACCGGTGGTTCTGGAACAATCTTGTTAATGTCTGTTAAGAATCATGTACGCATACAACATTACAGCTGGTTCCACTAGAATAGCCGAGAAACATGTAGAATGTTCTGTAATGTCGTAACACTGCTCCTCCTTATGCCTGTTCATCCTGAACTGGCAAACCGTCTCTGAAGTAATATTTAGCTAGGCGATCTAGGTGGACAACCTTGAACTTTCACTGTACTTCCTGTTGAATCCGATAGACAACATTGTTGATTCTTTTTTTCACAGTGTAAGGTTCTTCCCAGTTAGTCTGAAGTTTCGGTGAATGACAACGACGGTGCTTTGGGTTGTACAACCAAACCTGATCTCCTTCTTGGAAACGCACACTATTGCTGCGAATGTCATACTGAGTTTTCATTTTATCACTGGCAATCTTCAGCTGTCCTCTTATCAAGTGATTCATCTCTCACAATTGGTTTTCTAATTGCAAGGAATAGTTCTGTCTGTGGCACTTGAGACTCAGTCTCAGGTGATCTGAACATCAAGTCCCCAGGAAGACGAATCTTCCATCCAAACACCGATTTTGCTGGAGTCATGCCAGTTGTGTCATGTACCCATAACCTATACACCATGAGGAATAGTAGTATACGTTAGTCCCAGTCTGTTTGGTTCTCGTCAACAACTTTCGAAAGATGCTGCTCAAGTGTCCTATTAAACCTCTCAACCATTCCGTCTGACTGAGGATGGAGAGGCATTGTCCTGGTCTTTCGAATTCCGAGTAGACAGCATAATTCTTTAAACACTCCTGACTCGAAATTTCCCCCTTGAACCGTTGGATTTTCATAGGGGCTCCATAACGGCAACAGAAGTTGTGAACTAACGCCTTTGCCACAGTGGTAACCTCCTGACTTGGAATTGCATAGGCTTCCACCCACTTAGTAGTCACCTATAATCATGATGTACCAGTTTCCATAGTCAGTAACTGGGAAAGGTCCAGCAAAGTCTATGGCAATTCTCTCAAAAGGCAGTTCAACGTTATACTGCTCATTTTTCCCCTACTTCTGGTTTGTGGGCCCTTGCTTGCAGCACATATTTCACATGTTCAAACCCATTCCTCTACGCTGTAGCAAAGATGAGGCCAATAGAATCGCTTCCGTATTTTGTCAAGGGTTTTGTTAACCCAAGATTGCCTCCAGATGTTCCATCATGCATCTCCTACAAAACAGACTGCACTTTACTTCGGGGAACTATCAAATGCATGACCACGTCTCGTCCCCCACTTTCCCAAGTCCTTTTCAGCAATCCGTTTTCTGAGGTAAGAGATTCCTATTGTGCCCAGTAGCCCTTCAGCACTTCGGAACCATGGCAGATATCTTCCCAATCCGGGTAGCGACCTTCCTCTTTTGTCATCAAGATCGGTCCAATGTCTTCATCAGTCATCAGTTCTCCTCGACAATCTTGTGTCATCCAGCCGTCTGCCAGGAAATCTACAGTGATGGCTTGAACATGTTCGCTTGCATTTTGTTCTTCCTTTCTAAGGCAATGTCGGCAGTCTTCCGGGCACGGTCTTCATGATAAGCCATCCGCATTACCATGCAGGCGCCCCCGCCGATGTTGTACCTTGAAGTTGTACTCTTGCAGACGTTCGAGCCACCTTGCCAGCTGCCCTTCCAGATTTTTAAATCTTAAGAGCCATGCAAGTGCCGCATGGTCGGTGCGTAGTGAAAATTCCCTTCCATAGAGGTATTTATGGAAATGCTTCAAAGCTCGGACGATTGCCAGCAACTCTCTTCTTGGAACGCAATAATTTCTCTCTGGTTTAGAAAGTGTCTTGCTGTAATACGCTATTACTCGTTCTTCACCGTTTTGCACTTGAGACAAAACTGTTCCTAGACCAGTATTGCTGGCATCTGTGTCTACAATGTACTTGCCTTCGGAAGCTGGAAAAGTGAGAATTGGCTGCAAACATAATGCAGTTTTCAAAGTCCTAAATGCCTGATCACACTCTCTTGACCACTGGAAATTACATTTATTTTCCGTTAGCTCATGTAGTGGTTTAGCCATAGTAGTGAAGCCTTTCACAAAATGTCTGTAATATGAGCATAACCCCAGAAGCTCTGAACTTCGTGTTTACTCTTTGGAACTGGCCAGTCTCTTACGGTGTCCACTTTATTAGGATCCATGCGAACACCCACTGCCGAAACCAGATGGCCCAGATACTGTACTTCCTTCTGGAACAGAGAACACTTCTTCAGGCTCAGCTTCAGTTGTGCACCATGAATTCTTGATGGAACCTGCTTAAGGTTTTCCAAATGGTCTTTGAAAGTCTTCCCAATGACTATGACATTGTCTAAATAAACAAGGCAAGTTTTCCATGTCAGGCCTCAGAGTACCAGATCCATCTATCTTTCAAATGTTGCCAGTGCATTACAGAGTGGAATAAGCCACTTGGGGTCGAGAAAGCAATCTTTTCCTTGTCTTCTTGATGAAGACCCACATGCCAATATCCACTCTTCAGGTCCAATGTGGAAAACCACTGTGCTCCGGACAGCGTGTCGAGTATATCATCAACGTGAGGTAATGGATAGCAATCTTTCTTTGTAACGTCATTCAACCTCCGGTAGTCTACGCAAAAACGTAATCCACCATCCTTCTTCGCTACCAGTACTACCAGAGAAGACCAAGCACTTGATGAAGGCTCAATTATTCCGTCAACGTGTCCTGTACGAACTGAGACATTTCCTCTTGCTTAGATAATGGAGCCCTTCAAGGAGGTTGGTGTATAGATGTTGTGTCTCCGGTATTGATGTGATGTTGTACAAGAGAGGTTCTTCCCAATGACTGGCCCCGAACTGCAAAAGAATCTTTAAATCCATGTAAAAACCATCTGAGTTGTTTTACCTCACCACATGAGAGGCTGTTAGAAGATCTGTTCAATAATTCATGCACTTTCTCTGGTAATTCAGAAGTGTCCGTAGTACTGCATCTTTGTTACGTCATTCCGGCTACCCAGGCCACAGAAGTCAATTTGTCCAGGAGCGTATTGCTTTGTAAAGTGACAGCTTGATCCAAAATATTCGGTACTCTAATAGGTACATTTCCGGGTTCATCAGGTTTTACTAAACTTCTGGCAATTAGTATGCCTGGTTTGCTGACTACCTGGGGTTCGAATATAGAGCAATAGTTGCCCCTAGTATCTACCTTGGTTCTAACCATGATGATCTTTTCGGAGTTTGGCGAAATAGTTTCGGCCACTTGATTTATCATGTCCATCGATTTTTCTGATGTATTCATTGTGGAGAGCATTACCTCTTCTTTTCCGATTCTTGAGACATTGTTTTTGAAGTCAACTACAAATCCATATGCATTCATAATGTCCACACCAAGAATTGCTTAATCCATAATGGCTGCAACAAGTATTTGATGATCAAGCTCAAGTCAACCGAGGCATAGGTGTATTTCCACTTTTTCCGAACACTTTTACAGGTCATCCAGTAGCTGTTCGCAAGCTGCAACAGCATCAGTTTGGCCTAAGATTTTTTACCACATCGGGGTGCACAATGGAAACTGTTGTGCCTGAGTCAACTGTAATCGAGGGCCTTTCTTGAACGAATCCGGTAACCATCAAGCTTCCTCTATTTTTCTTAAGTGTAGAAATTGCGTATTGTCTAAGGGGTTTGTTCCTACAGTTAGTCAGCACACACCCCATGTAACGGTACAATTCTGGTACCCTAATAATTTTGGGAAACTATTGTTCCAAGGCATAATTATTGTATTTTATTTTATATCCCCTATAAGAGATTGGTACAGTTTTGGTGAGAATTTTCAATAACGCAATATTGTGTTAACAGGATTTGTGTCGAATTCAGTGGAAAATTACAAAAGTAGCAAAAAACTGTTTGTCATAATAACGAGTAAACAAGCCTAGCCCATGATTACATCAGACGAAAGAATGCGATGCGCATACATACATACAATTGTAAGCCAGAGGCTTGGCCGTTCGAACAAAGAACCAGTGATGTAATTTTGCCCCACCTCTGCAATGCTTAGTGGTGAAACGTTGTCATTTTCGTCCAGACAGTGAAGCCTGCTGGCCGGCAAATTCACCGAGTGTGTATATCTAAATTTTACACCACCAAACGTTTAAATATGTAACAATATACAAACAGGGCTGATACCGATTGTGCGGTGATACATTTGAAAGCGTGTGATCTAAGATGGGATGCTACATATTTGAAAAAAGTGTGATCTAGATGGGACGCTACAGATTCGGGAACGTGTGGTCTAAGATGAGACATTTCAGATTCGAGAGGGTGTGATCTGCGATGGGACGTTTTCAATAGTACAGCTAAGTACAATTGGCTGCAGCCTAATTATATAAAATATTTGTATTCAAAAGGATACGTAAAATCTTTATTAATATGATCAAAAGTAATCAAATATAAAATCTTTATCACAATGAGCTCATAATAAATAAATTGTACCAGAGAGTGAGAGAGAGGGAGTGAAAGAGTGGATAATATTCTATATTAATAAGTGCTGGGTTGTGCCACTATAGATATATATAAATATTTAACATGTTTCTTAATATTATAATACATGTCTGTTTTTGGAGGGATAAAGTATGTAAGGGTGTAATATTTGATAAACGCATGGCGTAACCTGTAGTCTTTTCAATATGTACGTAGTTTTTCCTTTTATATAAATAAAAGGGTAATGTCAATGGTAACAAACAGAAACACGAGTGAATTATTTCAGGTAATATATTCCTCGACTCTGGTTCGTATAACACGAATTCTGACCTTAGGTAAGTATACATATTTGTTGTATTTCAATTTGCAACATGGCGCCCGATATCTTAATATACACCTCAAATTAAATGTAACCGATAAATAAAACAGCAATAAAAGTTATAATTACAAATGGCTTTTGCGAACAGGGGCTCTACATAAGACTTAATTTTATGTGGAGTATACCTATTGGAGAAACGGAATATTTACCTGAGATAATTGGGAAAGTACGTAAACACGTGCGAAAGGTAGGGTTAAGTTACGTTATAGACCTATATGTGTTAGATATATAATAAGCAAAATGAATACTGGTGAAGATGATAATGTAGACGAAACAGTTACGAGTGAGATGGACGTTAAATTAACCCCAATTAGTCAGATCAGTGAAACCAGAGACACTGAATTAAATCCAGTTCCATTAACAGCTATCTCAACGCGAGATGAAAACAAAACAGATGAAACAACTGCTGCCATGATGCAGTTACTATTACATAAATTTGATGAACAGAGTAGGAAGTTTGATAAATTAGACAAAAAGTTAGATGAGCAAAAAAGCGATTCTAATGTTAAATATACTAACTTGAATGACAAATTTGATGAACAAAGTGTAAAGTTTGACAAAATAAAAAACGAAATTAAAAGACAAAATTGCCACTTTGATGAAAGAATTAACACAATAGAAACACGTTGTGATAATATCCAGAAACACACAGTAGAAATAGTTAATGAGAAATTTAATATTAAAATAAGTAATTTGGATAACAAAATTGATCAAATTTATGAGACAGTTAATGATACAGTTAAAAACCAGATAGAGTCACAAAATAAAGAAATAGAAAAAAAATGTTTAACTTATGTAGAAAGTCAAATAGAGATTAAAACAAATTATGAAGTGAATAACCAAATAGAATTGAAAACAAATGTTTTGCAAAGTCAATTAGAGAAAGTTGAATCGAATGTTGTGGACATTACAAAAAATATTGAAACTATAGATAATACCATATCAGAACATGAAAGAAATACCAAGAGTAGAATAAGTATTTTACAAAGTAAGATCAAAGAAATAGATGATTTAGCTATACAAAATAATACTGATGTGCATGATAAATATAATTTAATTGCTAATAGTTTAACAAGTGTGAAAAATGAGTTACGGGGGGAAATTCACAAAAATATTTCGAGTATTAATGATAGAGTAGTAGTGACTAGGGATTTATATAATGAAATAGAACTACAAAATTTTAGCCATGAAAACAGGGTGATACATCCCATGCGTTTTTTGAATCAGACACGGGATTCAATATTTCATATTTCAGTAGCAGTAGTTGGGAAGTAAAATTAACCAAAATAGTAAAGTGTTTCAAAGGTAATTCAGTAATATGGGCTGAGGCTCATAGGTTAGAATGGGATTGTTATGACACTTTTGAAAAAGCTTTTAAGGGCAAATATTGGACGGAAGAAGAACAAGAAACTTTAAGAAGCCGCATTATGGGAGCGGGCAATTTCATGGGACATAACCCTAATAATAATAATAATAATATCACAATATATGTGACAAAATTATATAATGAGGCAAAATACTTAGAGCCACCCATACCGTTTAAATCATTTGTTAGATACGTGAGTAAGCACTTACCAAGAGAAGTGCAGGTTACGTTAATGACAAAAGAAATAGAAACTCTGAACGAGCTAGAAAGAGTTTTAGATATACTACAGAGTATTAATGATCATGAAATGGGTAGATGACCCATACCACATACTATAAATAATAATAACACCGAGTTTAATCGGCAAAGGAATTATTATAATGGAAATAATAATCATAATAAACATATGTATCGTACTGATTTACAGCAACCAGGCGAGTGGAGTTGTTCTAGGTGTAGGACAGGGAACCGTGCACACATGCAACATTGCTACAAATGTAAGGTACCAAGAAACGAACCAAGGAGTAGTAACAACCCCAAACAGTTTGTACCTACAACCCGAGGAGCACCGAGTACCCAAGGAACTCCAAACCATAATCAGGGGCCGACAAGGGGACACCAGGTACCCACCGCCAGTAACAGCAGGCCACAGCCGGAAAACTGAAGTCAACAGTGGTAACTAGGTCCCGACCACTGTTCAGGGAAGCTCATGAGGTCCGACCAATAGAAGATGTCCAATCTAACGTCATAAAAACAGATATAATAGCTGACTTGTTGGAGGAGGAAAATAACACAACAATGGAGGTGAGAGTTGGACTCACGGAAATCCAGGTAACAATAGAAAATAGGAAATTTAAAACACTTGTTGACACGGGGAGTGAGATTTCAGTAATAGCCGAAAACATTTTAAGTGAGTTAAAAGAATTTAAAAAGAATATTCCAGTTCTACCCGTAGCAGGGGTTACAGTAATAGGAGTCACAGGGGTACGTAGTAAACGTGTGACAAAACAAATACATTTAAGTTTTTCAATTGGAGATATGAATTTTGATAATACATTTTTGGTAGTCAAGGGGTTAAGTTTAGACATCATTTTAGGAAATGATTTTTTACAAAGAAATAAAGCTGTAATAAATTTTAAAAAGAAGGTGTTAGAGCTAGATGGGGGTGATCGGTCTGTTAAAGTTAATTTTGAAAATGTGATGAATAAAGTTAAAACAACTGGTGTGAAATTACTACAAAAGCAAGTAGTTGAGAATAATATAGATACTAAAATAAATTTGTGTAAAGAGGGTGAGTATTTTGAAGATGTTGATAATGAAATGAGCAATATTAATAATGCAGTATGGGAGATAAGGGAGGATGAATTCTGTAGTGGGGGTGAGGTGATAAGGGGTGGCCAACGTATAGCGTTATGGCAGGTAATAGCGCAGTTTAAGAGAGTGTTTGCCAATATTCCAGGAAGGGCAAAAAATTATGAATGTATGTTACAGATTAGGGAACACACACCATTCATGCAGCGGAGCTATCCAGTGCCTTACTCTAAACGACGAGCAGTGCAAGAAGAGTTGGATAATATGATGGAAAGTGGAATCATAGGGAGGTCAGTATCTCACTACTCAAATCCATTGGTGGTGGTAATTAAAAAAGATGGAGGAGTAAGATTGTGTTTAGATGCGAGGAAGATAAACCAGATCATCATACCAGACCGGGAATCACCGGAATCAATTAATGAAATATTTCAAAAGTTTAGTGGAGTGAAGTTCATGACATCATTAGATCTGACGGCCAGATATTGGCAAGTACCATTAGCAGAGGTAAGTAGGCCATACACAGCATTTTTATTTAATGGGAAAAATTATCAATTTAGACGACTACCATTTGGGCTAAATACCAGCGTAGCTAGTTTCATTAAATGTTTGGATAGAATTTTGAGACCAAAAGATTTAGATTTCCTCACAGTGTACGTGGACGACATTTTGATAGCATCACAGACTTTTGAAGACCATTTAGAACATTTAAAGTATGTGTTAGAAAAATTAGAAGCGGGAGGATTAACAGTAAATTGGGACAAATCCAAATTTTTACAAACAAAGATTAATTTTTTAGGATTCATTATTACGTCGGAAGGAATTTCCGCCAACCCGGACAAGGTCGAATCTATTATGCGCTTCCCTGAACCACGAAACATCAAGCAACTTCAGAGTTTTCTTGGGCTGTGCAACTTTTATAGAAAATTTCAAAGTAACTATGCACACATCACAGCAAAGTTAAGTGCTGTATTGCAAAAGAACAGGCAATGGAAGTGGGGAGACGTGGAGTGTGGAGCTTTTGAAGAAATAAAAAGAAAATTTAGTAAAATGATTATGATGAACCATCCGGATTTTGATAAAGTGTTTTATTTGCAGACGGACGCCAGCAATGTAGCAGTAGGTGCTGAACTGTATCAGGAGGATGACGAGAGGAAACATCTAACTATTGCATTCACCAGCCGATCATTGTTGCCAGCCGAAAAGAATTATACCACAACGGAGAAAGAATTGCTCAGTATTGTGTTCCCAGTTGGCAAATTCAGAACGTACATCTTAGGCAACAAAACAATTATTCGAACGGACCATAAGGCGTTGTCGTTCCTCAACACTTGTAAACTTGCTCACAGCCGTTTAACCAGGTGGGTACTTGTTTTGCAGGAGTACAACTTCGAGTGGGAGTATATCAAAGGAACAGAGAATAAGGTACTCGACACTCTTTCCAGAGTAGATTGCGAGAATAATAAAACAGGTAGGGATTTAAAGGAAATTGAAATTTTTCAGATTAGCAGAGAAGACAGGATCTTTGGAGAAGAGTTGAAGGATATCAAAACCATGCAGAGAGCAGATGGTAAGTCGGGGAAAATAATAAACAGTTTAGAGACGGAGTTGGATGAATCAGAGTACAATCAATATTTTCAAATTTACAAAGGGTTGTTGTTCAAGAGGGTAGTAGGGGGTGAGCGTGACTGGAGATTAGTAGTGGCAGCAGGGTTGGAAGAGAAGATTATTTGGGATTGTCATGTAAGATATGGTCATTTTGGGGCTAAAAAGTGTGTGAATGTTTTAAAAGAATCATGTATTTTCAGGAATATGGAGAGACGAGTGAGACAGCTGTTGAGGAGTTGTGATTTGTGTCAAAACTTGAAGGTGGTAAACTACACAGTGGAAGGTGAGTTGAATTATATTAAGGTAGAAAGACCTTTCGATTTAGTTGCTGTGGATTTGTTTGGACCATTGCCGAAGGGTAGAGGCGGAGTAGTTTATATATTTGTATTGCTTGACACTTTCTCAAAATATGTAAAATTGTATAGCGTGAAAAGAGCTACCAGTAAGGTATTGAGTGAAAAGGTGACGAAAGATTATATGATTAACGTGGGTAAGCCAAAGGTAATTTTATCCGACCATGGGCCGCAGTTCATCAGTGGAAGATGGTGCCAGACCTTAGGATGGGAAGGCATCCTGACGAAGCATACGGCTGTGTATCATCCCCAGTCCAACCAGGCTGAGCGTGTAATGAGAGAAATAGGCAGGATCTTCAGAGCCTATTGTCACGCTAAGCACAGCGAGTGGCCGTTGTATGTAAGAAAGGTAGAAACTTGGCTAAACAGTACCACCCACGAGTCCACCGGCTATACACCTCATGAGTTGGTAAGAGGAACACGCCCACCAAGAATTTTAGAACAACTGTTCGATTATCCACCTGAGAGCAGGACAACTGATGTGAACATTAAAATCCGGTTGGCTAACGAAAACTTAATAAGCAAAGGAGAACAGAGAAAACGTAGACACGATGCAAGAGGTAAGTGGGTTAAATATAATATAGGACAAATGGTATTAGTAAAAAGGCATGACTTATCGAGTGCGCAAGACAAAGAAATCAAGAAGTTTTTCCTACTCTATGAAGGACCGTATGAGGTAGTAGAGATTAAAATGCAAAATTCATATGTATTGCAGAACAACGTGACTGGAGCGATAGTAGGAACACACAATGCTACAAGTTTAAAATTATACTGGTCATCTTAGGGATTATATTGTTGTTTTGTTTTGATATTAGTGAGTGTATGAGTATTAATTTGGTATATATTATTTTTCAGAAGGGACTCTCCCCCATTTTCGGGTGATCACAGACTCACCACCTCTGATCGTGGAATTTGGTAATCTGGAGGCGGACCATGGTTGGCGGAACTGCCAACTGGAGTGAAAGCAACGATGGTCTTACTCCACAAATTGGTGCAAGTAGAAATTTAATTTTATTGTTGAACGGGGAGGGGGACCCCTTGTTTCGAGGGATAAAAAAAAAAAAATGTTGGTTTTATTCTAAAAATTATAGCATAGAACATCCAAAATTGTGTAATATAAAGCGTTAACTGATTAAGGAGTTATTTTCCTGTATAACCTAGAAATATAAGATGATCCATTGTTGTACTTGTTATGCAGTATTGTTTTTGAAAAGTGAAAGTTGGAACTTGAAAAGTGTCTATACTCAAATTTAATTATGTAAATAAAGAAAGAAATCAACCGTTTTTTGGAGATAACATTTAAATTATGTAAATTATGTTTATCTTTGTCAAGTGATAAATAAAATTTTATGTTGAAGTAACAACCTTAAGTGGTTAGAAGAACATAGTGATACTATGGTGATGTATTGAGACTGCTTTATGAACAGTGATAATATGATTATTATGTTTATAATGTATGTTAGTCTTGTAAAGATTCATATATATGTAATATGTATAAATTGTTAGTTTTAGGGTAGTTACAAATGTGACTACAACGTGTCGTACTATTGCGATTCCCCATATTTCGGGCGATTACTGTCTTACCAGCACTAATCGTGGGTTTGGACGACAACCAGCTGTGGCCAGCAATTGTTAAACCTGACCATAGTTGGTTGCCTATGAAATTGGTTCAACTTGGAAATTTAATGGGAGATTCAGGGGAATCTAAGATTATTTGTTTGCATAGGCTACTTCACCTCAGTAGGGGTGGTAGACCTTAGGGGCATATTATAAGGATAAAAGTAGGGGTATATACCCTGAAGTTTTATAAAGCTGAAGCAAGGATGGGAGAGAGAGAAAAGAAAAAAGTGCTCACTCCTTCTGCCTCAGTCCTTGTGGAGGCAACTGAACGCAACAGTTCAGGGGGGGAAATAGTGTGTGTGGAGGAGAAAGAGGGGTAAATATTGTTAACAGCGCCAGATTACTTACTGTTAACGACAATAATATTAATAATAATAATAATAATAATAGTAAGATTTTTTATATAAAATGTTTGAGTAAGAGGGAGATTATGGTAATTCTGGATTACATGTTTCATTTGTATAAAGATTTGTGTTTCTTCTATAATTATATTAATTATGAAAAAAAAGGGTTAATTATTATCGATGGGAATCGAAAAAATTTTATAATGTCAAGGGTAGTCAATGAAGAGAATGGCACTTCTATATAATTCTTGTTGAGTTGAAGCAAACCCAGTGCTTCTTAACACAAACCAGCACATAGCTAAGGGGAAACAGATCAGTTAGGGATATAGCATTATACCAAGCCACTATTTTAATATTTTTGATTTATTGTTTCAGTGTTTGGTGATGTTGTGACGGCGGTCCTGAGCTGGCCAGCGCGTCAGAGCAGGAGCGTTACGTGCCTGATTGGCCTTATGGTGTTGGGATCTCGTAGGAGAAGTCCAGTAAGGTCATGCAGGTACGGTCATCATCATCGGACCACGGGTGAGTTATTGTATTTCTTTTCACAGAAATAGCAAGGGGGTTGTGGCGACATATCCTAGCTGATCCCTTTAGGAAATACGAATGTGTCAATGAAAGTCTGTATGCTTCGGCATAAAATCTTTCATTGAGGGGGTTTTGTAATGGTACAATTCTGGTACCCTAATAATTTTGGGAAACTATTGTTCCAAGGCATAATTATTGTATTTTATTTTATATCCCCTATAAGAGATTGGTAAAGTTTTGGTGAGAATTTTCAATAACGCAATATTGAGTTAACAGGATTTGTGTCGAATTCAGTAGAAAATTACAAAAGTAGCAAAAAACTGTTTGTCATAATAACGAGTAAACAAGCCTAGCCCATGATTACGTCAGACGAAAGAATGCGATGCGCATACATACATACAATTGTAAGCCAGAGGCTTGGCTGTTCGAACAAAGAACCAGTGACGTAGTTTTGCCCCACCTCTGCAATGCTTAGTGGTGAAACGTTGTCATTTTCGTCCAGACAGTGAAGCGTGCCGGCCAGCAAATTCACCGAGTGTGTATATCTAAATTTTACACCACCAAAAGTTTAAATATGTAACAATATATAAACAGGGCTGATACCGATTGTGCGGTGATACATTTGAAAGCGTGTGATCTAAGATGGGACGCTACATATTTGAAAAAAGTGTGATCTAGATGGGATGCTACAGATTCGGGAGCGTGTGGTCTAAGATGAGACATTTCAGATTCGAGAGGGTGTGATCTGCGATAGGACGTTTTCAATAGTACAGCTAAGTACAATTGGCTACAGCCTAATTATATAAAATATTTGTATTCAAAAGGATACGTAAAATCTTTATTAATATGATCAAAAGTAATCAAATATAAAATCTTTATCACAATGAGCTCATAATAAATAAATTGTACCAGAGAGTGAGAGAGAGGGAGTGAAAGAGTGGATAATATTCTATATTAATAAGTGCTGGGTTGTGCCACTATAGATATATATAAATATTTAACATGTTTCTTAATATTATAATACATGTCTGTTTTTGGAGGGATAAAGTATGTAAGGGTGTAATATTTGATAAACGCATGGCGTAACCTGTAGTCTTTTCAATATGTACGTAGTTTTTCCTTTTATATAAATAAAAGGGTAATGTCAATGGTAACAAACAGAAACACGAGTGAATTATTTCAGGTAATATATTCCTCGACTCTGGTTCGTATAACACGAATTCTGACCTTAGGTAAGTATACATATTTGTTGTATTTCAATTTGCAACATGGCGCCCGATATCTTAATATACACCTCAAATTAAATGTAACCGATAAATGAAACAGCAATAAAAGTTATAATTACACCCATTGACTGCTGCTCGTTTCCTTGCTGCTGAACTCTAACCCGACAATTTCATTGTAGATGTCCATGTTTCCCACATCTATAACACTTCGGTCTTCCATCCTTTCTTACTTTACTCTATGGTGCCGCTCTGTGGGTCTCTGTTCCTTGCTCTTCTTTCTCATTGTCTGTGCCACTGCGATCTTTTAGTGTGCGCACTTTATGACTCGTCCAACCATACAGTGACTTGGGGGCCTCAAATTGCACAGCATGTACCAGGGCGTCCGCACTATCCGGTGTCTTGCTATTCATAACACTTGCTGTAGTTCATTATCTCAGACACCATCAGTAAATGGCTGCATCACAAACCTTGTTCAAAAATCTTCTGGCACTTCAGGATAGGCCAATCTAAATAGTCTGTCAACACTTGCTTCAAACCCTTGAAGACTCTCTCCGAAATGCTGTCACCTTGCTCTCATATGAGTGCAGTACACACATAGCAAATGTTTGTCACCATACCATAATTCTAGAGCTTTTATCAATTCGGCATAGGTGTTCTGGCCGTCAGGTGGCACTTTCTGTAGTAGCTCTGGGGCAGGTCCTTTTAAAGTGAGAACAAGTGAAACTGCCTTCTCTTTTTCTGTCAAATTATTTGCGCATGTGGCGGCTTCAATTTGCCTAAGTTACGTTGCCCAGTGACTTCTCTATTGTATTTTCTGTCTTTATCATTGGTACAGTCTGTTCAGAAATTTGTTTTGGTTG
Organism: Magicicada septendecula; assembly: GCA_034769895.1. Classification (NCBI taxonomy): domain Eukaryota; kingdom Metazoa; phylum Arthropoda; class Insecta; order Hemiptera; family Cicadidae; genus Magicicada; species Magicicada septendecula. Next base: position 688,341,433 of record CM068368.1, read on the forward strand.
TATCTTCATGAACTGCTCAACTTCACTTTTAATTTGTTCTCTTACATTTCCCATTGAGTTTTCTACTGTAGATATTTTATTTGACATGGATTCTTCTATGACAGATATTTTTGTAGACATTGATTCTTCAACACTCGAGACAGATTTTTCTACTTCAGCTATTTTTAATGTCATTGATTCTTGTACCTCGGATATTTTAGTAACTTGTTTATTAAGCTCACCTCATAGGAGACTCAACTCTGCAGTGGTCTGTTCTTGTGTCTGCTTTTGCTTCTGTATTAACCTTTGATGTCGTCTGTTTCGCGCTTCCATTCCTCTGCCTGTTGACCTTCCGACTTGAGCATCTCTACTTTCTGCCATTCTTGTGTTTCCAGCATTAGTGCTTTATATCGTTCCTCTGCTTCTTCTCTTTGCTGTTGGGATTCTTCTTTTGTTTCTTCTGCCTCCTGTCGTCGTTCTAATTTTGGTTGTTCTTGTGTCTGCCGTAGCAGCGCTTGGAAAGCTTCTATCATCTGACTGGCATCCATTGTTTACTGATTAATTACAAATTACAGTAGTCTTGTATAAAGTATCTACTGTTTCCACTGTTAACAGTTCTGTTGCACTTCTGACCCACTGTTACGATGGTCTAACTGATTTTCGTATGGTACAGTTGAAAACAAAATACAAGACACCAATTAAGTCACTAATCACCAGCATTAATTATCACAATTAAACAGGTTGTAATCAACAAGATAGTCTCTTACAACAAATCAAGTAAAAATTGTTCATATCCAATAAAAATGTCAACTAATTGTAATGGGGCATTTAAAGGGAAACATCCATTTTTCAATTTAATAATAATTTTGGGGCTAATATGTTTGGGCCCCATGTAGGTCCATGAAACGTGATTCACGTAACACTCTGTATGCAACTGGGTAACAAGCAGAGGCAGGTACGCGTTGAAGATAACGCGCTGGAATGTGAACCTGTGCGCGCATGCCTGTACTTTCCGTTGGGGGAAAGTAAAAACTTTGTAGCGAGCAACTAACTACCAAGGAATATAGGTGAACTAATTCCACTGGTAATAACACGTGACCATCCATTAACATATCATGTGATGCGGGTTGGCGAATCACGGACCAAGTTGCCGTGTATCAAGAAGGCGGGGCTTCATATAGACACCAAGAAAACTGCGTTGTGTTTGATCATCCCTGAGGCCGGCTGGCTGAATAATGGACATGCGCTCCGAAAGAAAGCTTGATTAAGTGTAAAATGTAATATAAAAAAACATATAACAGTGCAGAATTAAAGTAATTGACAAATGTTTTAGACAAATTTAACAGGGACAACATTTCGGTCAACCAGTGTTTAAAAAGGATCTGACTGCAACACGTGCTCTGCCATATAAAACAGGGAAGTAAAACGACCATATTTTTTTCTTGAAAATGACACTAAATTATAAAGAGATTTCTTCTGTATAAAATGGGGTTTTAAAACGGTGTGAATGGAGTGTGTAGCAAACTGGGATGTCTAATTATTATTATTATTATAAGTATGTTTAGAATCTAAAATTGTTAGCTGTAAGTAATACAACAAGTCTTTTTTATGTATAACAAACAAATGAAGAAAGAGAAATTAACAATGAACGAACGTAAAAGTAAATAGTTAAATAAATGTGGAACAAATAGTAGTTTTTTGAAGACAATGAGTAATACATAAATTAAAGTTATCATCCAGCAGTTATTATCGATGTAACGTAAAAGAATTTGTTGATGTGGGAGTTTTAATATCATCTGACAAAAAAGATAACAATAAAATGTGTTAATTAGACCTATAAGTATGTGTTTGTCATTGCACTACCTGTTATTTTTCTCTGCCAAAGTACATGAGACGACACCCTGGTAGATTAGCAATAAAGGTAAGTGGGACAAATTTAAATATTTCAAACACTAATTAACTCGTAATACTTCATAATAGAGTCCCGCACAATTATAAAACATTTAACACTTCAGCACAATACTTCGAATGGCACTGGAATAAATCACCACTGAATCTGAAACTAAGTGCCGCTTAATGCCTACATTTATACCCCGCTGAAATTCCAGAATAATCCATACTATGCGTCAGTGCTACTAGAAAACACTACAGCAGTGGTTCCCAAACTTTTCAGTCCGCGGACTCCCCCAAATTAAAAATTTCACGGACCCCGTCCGAGTTCTGAAATGAAACAAACAGTAAATATGATACAAACTTTACATTTTAATTAAAATTTATTAAAATCAAAATACTCTTAACTTGGAAAATGATAATATTAATGGTATCAAATATAGTTTAATGTGAACAATGAAGCTGCTTTTGAATGATTAGCTCTGAAATATTGGGTTTAATGTCTGATAATTTCAATATTAAGTCTTTAATTTTCGGTTGTGTAACCAGCGTTGCGAACCTCAGCTCTATCTTTCCAGCCACATGTGTCGAAATCCAGCTACATGGAAAAACGTTTTGCTTAGATAAAGTGCGTATAAGCAAGATACAATGCTTATACGTGGACTAAAACAGCACGATCAGTTCTGCGTTGATGCGGCGCTCTGGTCAGTTCGGGTGATAAACAGATCTGCTACACAGCATGGTTTAAAGACATTATTAAAGCCATTAGTTTCAAAATACTTTTAAATTACTAATAGTTTGAATTAAAAAAAAATACTCCAATCTTCTACTAATTGTTTTAAGATTCTAAAATTTAGATTTTAGAGCATAAAAAAACTGGAAAAAAATATCGGGATATTCTATTTTTTCTTAAAAGTGTCCGCGGACCCCCTGAAACATTGTTGCGGACCCCACTCTGGGAACCTCTGCACTAGAGTGTAATTGATTGCGGCCTTGAACACAACACACGCGGACCAGTGTTTCTGGAGCAATCTCATTAATGCCTGTTAAGAATCATGTACGCACACACATTACAGCTGGTTCCACTAGAATAGCCGAGAAACACGTAGCATGTTCTGTAATGTCGTAACAATATGTTTATATGAAATACTTTATAAGAAAACACTCAATTTAAATGATGTATTTAAACAGACCTAAACAGTTTACAAGGTAGAAATAATTGAGTCAACTTATGGTCTACTAATGTACAAGCAGTATAAGGTTCATTCCCAAATTAACTTTTCCTGTCCATTCTGTGCTGATTTCTGTTGCGCACAACAAGTAATACACATATAATTTATGCTATTTTGATAATTAGATATTGTGGGATATGATACTGATGCTGTTTTATGTTTCAGATTCTCAGTATAAATATAGAGATACATTATCTGTGCACATAGTAGGTATATGTTGTAACAGATGGGGATATTTCAGGGATAAAGGAGAGAGGGGAGAGTAAGCATGTTTGTGTGTATTTTACCCGTAACACAGGACACTGGTTCTGAAATAAAATACATGTGAACACAATTTTTATTATTTATTTGGTCTTAATATTGCAACACAAAGTTTCACCTATTATCATGATCACCAACATACATTTGTATCTCATGTAACACACCAGAAACATTGATTAAATTATTTATTTCACAGTTTCTCTAATAAATCACAAGTCTGAAAAGTAATTTGGATTTAACTTGGGAAAACTTCACCAGTCATCATTGTTAACAAATTTTTTTTTAATGCTCTTTTTTATTTTTCTCTCCACAACAATCATTTAGCCTACATTATTTGGAAAATCGTAGTATCAATCAGACACAGTGTATCAGCTAACTGCGTTTCAAATTACATCATACAAAAACGCAGTCTACTTATGTTACAGGTGACAAACTATAGTAATACATACTGTTATGACGATCGTCGTAGGTACAGTGGAAAACAAAATACAAGACACCAATTAAGTCACTAATTTAATTTTCACAGTTAAACAGTTCGTAATTAACAACACAGTCTCCTACAACAAATCAAATAAAAATTGTTCACATGCAATAAAATGTCAACTAATATTAAAACACAATTGTATTACAATATACCGCCCAATCGTAAAACACAACACTTCACTAATGAGCACTTGAACGCACACAGTATTGCCTGACAATAAACTCGAACCGCACTGTAATATATCGCGACTATAACCAAAAACTAAGGCCGCTGATGCCTTGTATTTATACAACGATCACAGACCAAAATATTCCAAAATGCGTGTTAGCGCCAGTGTACAACGTAATCAATTGCGGCCTTGACACAGTCAGCGAGCGGCCGCTCGAATTCTGGCACAGTCTAGCAAATGCGTCGAGTCACGTATGCTACACGCATTACATTCCGGATCCCTCTGGAACATTTGATAAACACGTAGATTGTTCTGTGATGTCATAACACTGCCCCCTCCTTAAGCCTGTTTGTCCTGAACTGGCAAACCGTCTCTGAAGTAATACTCGACCAGGCGATCTAGGTGGACGTCCTTGCAAAAAATAATTCTCCGGTTCTTCGAATTCAGTTTCGTGTGATCCGAACATCAAGTTCCCAAGAATGCGAGTCTTCCACTCAACCACTAGTTTTGCTGGAATCACTCCCGTTGTGACATGTACTGATGACCTAAACACCACTGGCTGATCCAAGTCTGTTTGTTCTCATCAACAACCTCTTGCGTAACTTCATCTTCAGCAACTTTTCCTTCGGGTGCTTCTAACAGCTCAGGAACAAGCAAGAGTCTTGTCTCAACACCCATACTTAGCTTTCTAACTACTTCTTTTGTCGTTACACTTATTTGTACTTCCTCTGCCAGTTCTTCCTCCATTTCCGCTTGCAATAGAGAGGGTTCCTCTTTGTAACAGGACAAAAAAAAGGTCTGTTGTCATAATTCTGGGGTTCAAGGATTTTGTATTGTACTTTTTATTATATTCATACACATAAAGCATGGTTAGGTCAATTTCCCTATGTCTGCATAAACAACGCAATTTCATCGATACGATTCAACTCAAGGCCGAGGGCGTACGTGTAAAAGAAGATGTATTCAATGGCGGTTTTGATCGACACAAGTAAATTGGTATGACAAATATTGACACACATCACAGCGATGACGAGGAACAATGCCGTCAGCTGATGCGGACAAATAGTTGATCGCAATTGATCCCCTCCACATGTCGACAATTCGACACAATGTCTGCCCACTCTGAAGAACTTTGTCATGGCGACAACACGTAAAATTTTCTCTGGTCCAAAATAACCAGTTAAAAGTGTGCAACTAATTTAAAATGTAATAATCAATCAATAGTGAACAGTTAACAGTTTAACCATGTAAATTCAGTGAAATAACAGACAAAGAACAGACAGTACGAACAACAACTGAGTACGCCAGCCAACGGCCGGATCATGGAGAACGTCTGGACTGCAGAACAACTACAACCTTCAGGAAAGTCCTAATTATTATTATCATTTATATTTTTTAAAATTAGAGCTCTGAATAATCATGAATAGAATTTTCAATACAACAAAATTAGTATCTGTAACAGTAGTATGTGAGGGAGCGAGTGAAAGTGAATGCCGGCTACCATTAAACTAGGCATTGGTTTATGGGGTATAAAAGGGGTTATGCTAATAAATGAATAAATAAAATCGCAATTGCAAGGTAAAGAATGTTTCTTTTGTACTATTATGTTTAAGTACATGATCTAGAAAATTAATAACGATAATTGATGAGTAAGAGTGGAACTGCATAGCCGCCATTTTGTGTAATGATCCAAGTTGATTTAACTCTTTGTAATGTAACTGAGCAACTATAGAGATTATTAAACCAGTGTGTTATTCGCAACAAATGTGTATGAATCGTTATTTCAATAACCCAGGCTGCTTCCGTCTCTCGTTTAATGATACCTTGGGACCCTTAGGTATAAAACATCCAGTGTAGACGATTTGAACACATGGCAACCGGAAGTATGGTACTTCACTCAAGAGTTATGCAAATAAAATACATTATTATGGTAAGTACTCATAATTATAAATATCAAGAGAGGAAGGTAGGTAACAATGGCAGCCCGCAGCAGGGACTTTATATAATAAATTGTTTTATATAAATGAACCAGAGTACGGAAGCAGATGGGTAGCGAAATATACGTAACACAGAAGCAACATAGGTTACCAGTATAGGTTGTGTTATTGTCGGAGGAAAATACAAAACAACAACTAAAAATAAAATTTATTATTAGTACGATCAAAATGGCAAACAATAACGAAACAAGTATAACAGAATCAGAAATGATGGGTGACAGTATTCACTCGACACCAGCCCCAACAAAAAGAGTTGAGGAGAATGATATAATAAGAATGATGAAATTACTTTTTAACGAACAGAGTATTAAGTTTGAAACAAAATTAGACAATTTTAATGATAAATTAGATGAGCAAAACACAAGATTAGACAATTTCAGTGATATGTTTAACCAGTTTGGTGAACAATTCAGTGATATAAAAAAGGAAATAAAAAAACAAAATTGTCATATTGATAAAAGAATAAATGAGATACATGCACGGTTAGACGAGATAGAGTTAGAAAATAAGAAAGTAATAGACAATTTGAACTTAAATAAAGATAAGGCAAGTAGAGGAGAGAGCTGTAATAGTAAAAATAAAAATATGATATTAGAAAATGGTTATGTAAACATGGGTAGTGATAATGAGAGTTTAATGGGAATTGAATATGATAATGATGAAATGTTAATGTATAGTAATAAATCAGAGAGAAGGAGGGTGAGTATAATTGTAAAAGAGTTGCAGGGGGTAGATTTTTCCCTTAATGATGGAGTAGGGGGTGAAGTAAAAACTTCACATGTGTTGAGGAAGGACGAGAGTGCCTTTATTGTATATTTGGGAGACATATGGTCTACAAATAAAGTTGTCCCGAGGTTTTTTAGTGCACTTCACAGGTGGTGCAGTAATTGTGAATTAGTGTCCCCTGCAAATGTAGGAAGAGAGAATGTAGCTTGGTGTGATAGAGAGAGATATATTGAGAGTGTAGAGAGGTGTTGTGAGAGGTATTATGAGAAAAAGAGAGAAATAGAGATTTTTAAAATAAGTAGAAAGTACGAAGAGTTTATGGAAAGATTAGGAGTAGGGATGATGTATAATAAAAATAAGAACTTACCTTGTAATGAAGCTGATATAGCAGAAGGAGAGGATGATAATGAAAATTATGACTTTATAACGTACCTAGTGGTGACTAATAATACAGGAGGTGACAGGACAATAACCAATCATGACAGATTATATGAGTTTGCGGAAAATGATGAAAATGTGAATGGTATATATATTTATTGATGATGATATTTTGTAGTAAGGGTAGTGGTGTAAGGAGTGACCAGCGTGCAGCGTTGTGGCAGGCGGAGCAATTTAGGTTAAGGGAGTGTTTGCCGATATTTGGTGGAGGGCAAATGGTTAGGTGTGTGTATGGCCAGGTAGGGAACACACATCCTAGTACAAAGACGAGCGGTGCCAGAGGATTTAAATGGGATTAGTGAAGGTGGTTATTATTGAGATATTGGTGTCATAATATATTAATGATTGTTAGTAGCGGTTGTTAGAAAAGGAAGAAAGGTGAGTAAGGTTAAATAGACAAATGCCAAAATAAGATATAGAGATAATAGTGAATAACAGTGTCACCCAAATGAATTGATGAAAGGGTTAGAAAAAGAAAATTCATAGTAGAAAGATTAATGATAAATTTGACATTTTTGTTTTGTATAGAATCTAATGATAAATGAATGTTAAATAATAAAAGTTGAATAGAGAGTTGATAAAAATAATAATGTCTTATCAAATTTTATACAAGTTATTTACATGTGAATTGTTCAATGTTAGTGTTTAATGTTTTATGATGTACAATGTTTTATTGAGTTTTATTATGTTGATGGTACAATAGTGTGTGTGGCTGGGAGGTTGCTACAGGGGTAGCAACGACAACAAATATTAAATGTTAAAGAAATAATAGTGATATTGGTGTTGGTTAGCAAGTATATAATTATGATTCTGTTGTAAAGAAATTATAAGCATAAAGAAAGTTGAGTAAAGAAAATAAAGAGTTTTGAAGTGTTTGCCAGAATAGGTATATTTTTGATTTTATATAAAATGATAGAGATAGTGGTTGTTACTTTGAAGATTAAAAGGTTGTCTTAGGTGTTATGATTAAAATAATATGTTTTCTTGTGGTGAGAGAAGTAAGTTGATGTTGACTGGAGTCAGAGAATTTTTGTAAATGCAGGAATGTTGAAAAGTGGAAATGGATTTTTCTGTCTTAAATCTTGTCTTTTGTTATTTGAAAAACTTATTAATTAAGATAACCAATGTCTAGTAACATAAACCAATGCATCTAAGGGGAGACATATCAGTTGTGGATATGGAGATGGATAAGGCCACTATTTTAAAATTTTGTATTGCATGTTTCAGAGTTTTGTGGTGTTGTGACAGCGGTCCTGAGCTGGCCGGTGCGTCAGAGCAGGAGCGTTAGGTGCCTCATGGCCTTATGGTGTTGGGATCTCTCCTGAGAAGTCCAGTAAGGTCAGACAGGTACGATCAGCATCATTGAACCAAGGGTAAGTGATTAAAATTTTTTTTTATAAACACTACAGGGGGTTGTGGCAACATATCTGGGCTGATCCCTTTAGAACGTGTGAATGAGTCAATGAAAGTTTTTATGCTTCGGCATCAAACCTTTCATTGAGGGGGTTTTGTAACAGGACAAAAAAAGGCCTGTTGTCATAATTCTGGGGTTCAAGGATTTTGTATTGTACTTTTTATTATATTCATACACATAAAGCATGGTTAGGTCAATTTCCCTATGTCTGCATAAACAACGCAATTTCATCGATACGATTCAACTCAAGGCCGAGGGCGTACGTGTAAAAGAAGATGTATTCAATGGCGGTTTTGATCGACACAAGTAAATTGGTATGACAAATATTGACACACGTCACAGCGATGACGAGGAACAATGCCGTCAGCTGATGCGGACAAATAGTTGATCGCAATTGATCCCCTCCACCTGTCGACAATTCGACACAATGTCTGCCCACTCTGAAGAACTTTGTCATGGCGACAACACGTAAAATTTTCTCTGGTCCAAAATAACCAGTTAAAAGTGTGCAACTAATTTAAAATGTAATAATCAATCAATAGTGAACAGTTAACAGTTTAACCATGTAAATTCAGTGAAATAACAGACAAAGAACAGACAGTACGAACAACAACTGAGTACGCCAGCCAACGGCCGGATCATGGAGAACGTCTGGACTGCAGAACAACTACAACCTTCAGGAAAGTCCTAATTATTATTATCATTTATATTTTTCAAAATTAGAGCTCTGAATAATCACGAATAGAATTTTCAATACAACAAAATTAGTATCTGTAACAGTAGTATGTGAGGGAGCGAGTGAAAGTGAATGCGGGCTACCATTAAACTAGGCATTGGTTTATGGGGTATAAAAGGGGTTATGCTAATAAATGAATAAATAAAATCGCAATTGCAAGGTAAAGAATGTTTCTTTTGTACTATTATGTTTAAGTACATGATCTAGAAAATTAATAACGATAATTGATGAGTAAGAGTGGAACTGCATAGCCGCCATTTTGTGTAATGATCTAAGTTGATTTAACTCTTTGTAATGTAACTGAGCAACTATAGAGATTATTAAACCAGTGTGTTATTCGCAACAAATGTGTATGAATCGTTATTTCAATAACCCAGGCTGCTTCCGTCTCTCGTTTAATGATACCTTGGGACCCTTAGGTATAAAACATCCAGTGTAGACGATTTGAACACATGGCAACCGGAAGTATGGTACTTCACTCAAGAGTTATGCAAATAAAATACATTATTATGGTAAGTACTCATAATTATAAATATCAAGAGAGGAAGGTAGGTAACATCTTGACCAGACCTGTTGACTTTTTCTTCGGCCAATGCCACTTGCTTAATCGAATGGTTGGTAGACCCTGTCATTTTAGCCATGGAAAGCTGTATCTTCTCTTGGCCGACCCTCAGGACATTCTCTCTTTAAGTCCACAACGAATCCATAGGCATTCATAACGTCCATGCCAAGAATCACTTCATCGACAATGTCTGCAACGAGCATTTGGTGGCTAAACTCGAGAAGACTCAGGCGTACACGTATGTCTACCTTCCCTAGCACCTTGACGGGGCTTCCAGTCAGTCTGTATTGTACAAGAGCTAATTAGAGGGTGGCGGTTGCTGACTAAGTCAGGGCGCACAATGGAAACTGTTGGGCCCGTGTCAACTGTAAATGATGTTGGTTTACCTTCCGCAAATCTATTAACAATCAAGTTTCCACTGATCTTATGTAGCGTGGAAACTGTGTGCTGTTCTGGGACTTTACTTCTCCAATTGGTGAGATCACTCTCTTCTCTCAGTATCTTTTCCCCACAGTCTATCTGTAGATGACCACGTTTTCCACAGTTGTAACATTTCGGTCTTCTGTCTTTTTCCCATGGTTCAAATTGTTGCGACTCTCTTGAACTTCTGAATGGTTTGTCCGACAACATTGTTTTTCTGCACCCATTGTAATGGCAATGTGATACAGAAGATCTTTTGACTGCAATGTGATGGCACAAAACCATTAATGTAGCGGGATGCTGACTTGGCAGCTTCAAACTCTAGGGCGTGAACAAGAGCTTCTGAGCTATTTCGGTGTCTTGCCATTCGTAACACTTGCTACAATCACAATCTCCGATGCCATCCATAAATGTCTGCACTGCAAACCTTATTCGAAAATCTTCTGGTGCTTCAGGATAGGCCAATCTAATCAGTCTGTTGATACTTGCTTCAAACTCTTGAAGACTCTCCCCGGAACGTTGTCGTCTTGTTCTCAACTGAGCGTAGTACACATCTCGCAAATGTTTATCACCATACCGTAATTCCAGAGCTTTTATCAACTTGGCATAGGTGTTCTGGCTGTCAGGTGGCACTTTCTGTAGTAATTCTGCCGCAGGTCCTTTTACTGCAAGAACGAATGAAATAGCCTTGTCTTTCTCTGTCCAATTATTTGTGCATGCAGCAGCTTCAAATTGGCAGAAATACGTTGCCCAGTGACTGCTTCCATCAAAGGTTGGAGCTTTGACATGAACTGTCCCTACTGGAGGCAAAGTGACTTTCTCTACTGACTTATTTTCTGCGTCATTCTCTGTCTTTACCATTGGTACAGTCTGTTCAAAAGTTTGTTTTGGTTGTATCTTCAGGAACTGCTCTCTTATGTTTGCCATTGAGATTTCTACTGCAGATATTTTATTTGACATCGTTTCTTCTATGACAGATATTTTTGTAGACATCGATTCTTCAACACTTGAAACAGATTTTTCTACTTCAGCTATTTTTAATGTCACTGATTCTTGTATATCCGATATTTTAGTAACTTGTTTATTAAGCTCACCTCGTAGGAGGCCCAACTCTCCAGTGGTTTGTTCTTGTGTCTGCTTTTGCTCCTGTATTAACTCTTTGATGTCTTCTGTTTCACGCTTCCGTTCCTCTGCCTCCTGCTTACGTTTTTCATCCTGTCATTTTTCCTCTTCTTCTGCCTCCTGTCTGCATTTCTCATCATGTCGTTTTTCTGCTTCTTCTCTTTCTTGTCTTCGTTCCTCTGCTTCCGGCTTACGTTCTTCTTTTTGTCTTTCTTCTGTTTCTAGCATTAGCGCTTTCTGACGTTCCTCAGCCTCTTCGCTTTCCTGCCTGCGTTTTTCATCCTGTCGTTTTTCTGCTTCTTCCGCCTCCTGCCTGTGTTTCTCATCCTGTAGTTTTTCTGCTTCTTCTTTTTCTTGTCTTTGTTCTTCTTTTTGTCGTCTTTCTGTTTCTTCTGCCTCCTGTCGTTGTCGTTCCTCTGTTGCAACAGCAGCACCTGGAAATTTTCCATCATCTGACTGGCATCCATTGTTTTCCGATTAATTATGAATTACACTCGTCTTGTACAAAGTGTCCACTGTTTCCACTGTTAACCATTCTATCCCAGTTCTGACACCACTGTTACGACGGTCTACTTGGTCATCGTAGGTACAGTGGAAAACAAAATACAAGACACCAATTAAGTCACTAATTACCAGCTTTAATTTTCACAGTTAAACCGTTCGTAATTAACAACACAGTCTCCTACAGCAAATCAAATAAAAATTGTTCACATACAATAAAATGTCAACTAATATTAAAACACAATTGTATTACAATATACCGCCCAATCATAAAACACAGCACTTCACTAATAACCACTTGAATGCACACAGTATTGCCCGACAATAAACTCGAACCGCACTGTAATATATCGCGACTATAACCGAAAACTAAGGCCGCTGATGCCTTGTATTTATACAACGATCACAGACCAAAATATTCCAAAATGCGTGTTAGCGCCAGTGTACAACGTAATTAATTGTGGCCTTGACACAGTCAGCGAGCGGCTGCCCGAATTCTGGCACAGCCTAGCAAATGCGTCGAGTCACGTACGCTACACGCATTACATTCCGGATCCCTCTGGAACATTCGATAAACACATAAATTGTTCTGTGATGTCGTAACAATACTTTATGTATACATGTAAATATTATGTTGGGTGTTATCAAGTTTTACATTAATTTTTCAGTTACATACATAAATTTCAATAATCTGATATGTTCAAATTTTATTCTTTCACTTTGACAAAAATAATTAAAAATGGCAAAAGGTAAAGAAACGTAAGTGCAATACTATAATGATAAGGTATATGACAATAAGAAGATATAATATTCATTGTACAAGGGCTATTCCAAAATTAACCTCCAATTAGCTGATAAACACAAACTGGTTGTCACAGCAACATACGACATGTGCAGTAGTGATCAGTATCCTTTTGTCTGTTGCTAGGGCCTGTGTAAGGCTGTACACTGAATGGCCCAGTGTGGTCAGCAGTCTTCCCAATAAATCATCACTGGATCAAAGGCTTGTATGAGACAGTTATTGTAAAAGTGATTTAATTAGACAGTTAACCCTTCATAAGGGGCCTGCTGTCATGGGCCTAGCATTGCATAGGGCAGACTCCACATACTCAAAGGGTTGCACCTCAGGGAAGTGCACAGTATAACCATACAATTGTGCACATGCCCCACTGGCAGCTTAATTGCAGACTGGTACACCACCTCACTTAGTCTGCAAGGGTGCCATCATGTCCTGTAGATAAAGATCTAGTTGGCTACCCAGTACTTTGAAAACCAATGGGAATCTCATTAATGATGTCACCTCTTGACTGGGTACTTTGGAGGCACCCTTTTTCAACAAGGAGTTAGAAAAGACAGTGCAACAATATGTAACAAATGGCTGTATGTGGGTAGTGATTATGTGGGGATGTAATACAGATATGTATGTAATGTTTGAATATATTTAAAAAATCTTTCTTTACTTCTGTATTTATTCATTGGACAACTGGAGGTTAATCTTAGAATAGTCCTTGTAATACAGGCAAGGGTGCATATGAATGCAGATTTCAACAAAAAGTGTGTCACAGGTGAAAAGAGACATGAAGTAGATGCCTGTAAACTGTTATCTAATAGGCCACGATTAATTCAAAAATCAAATACACAATAGTTTATATTTTATTAATATTCAATGCTTTTTCAGGTAAGGGAAAAGTTAACAAAACCATAGTTAAAAATAAACAAGTAACAAGGCTTAAATCAAAACTTAAGTCTGAGAAACAATCTAAAAATTTATTGCTAGAAGCTAATGAGCCAGATACATCAACTCTATTGATAAGGAAAAACTGTTCTCAGTCAGTATCAAAAGCAAACCAAGACAAAAAGGTATGGCAGCCTCCAATCAGAACACCATCTGACAAAGACATGTCTTTCAGTTGCAAGATTCAAGAAGATTATGATAATGATTACAACATTCAAAAAGTAAAAGCCACAGAAAGCACTAAAAATTGTCACATAAAAAGTACTGATTTAGGTCCCGAAAATATAATTGAAAACAAAACAACTGGCAGTCCTATGAAGTCCAATGAGGTTGGACAACTTCATGAAAAATCTTTACAAAATCACTTTGAAGATGTTGAATTTGATACAATAAATGAAAACAAAGAATCTAATAAAAATGCAAATGAAATGTCACAAGAGGCAGCACAATATCATATATGTGATGACAACTTGCTGAAGGACAAAAACACTTCTCATGTAGAAAATGGATTAACAGTATCATTATCATCATCACCTGCACAACTGGCCTCTGACGATGTACTGTATAATAAGCAGAGTCCTCACTTGGAAAGCCAGAAAAGTAACTCGTTAGAGACTACATGTACTAAACTTACACAATTGAGTGGAAAAAATCTTTTACATGAATCTTCAGAGGATACCTCAGAGAAATTATACAGCCTGCTATGTGCAGAAAAAGAAAATACACAAAATGGTATACATACCTCAGATGAGAACATAATAACCATTTCACCTTTTTCCCCTAATGCCGCACAAAACAGTAAGCAATATTTGTATGACAAAATACAAGAAAAATGTCTAAATAACAGAAGCCAAACAAAAATAGCAAAAAATAGTGCACAATATGAAGATGAATATGATGATGAAGACATAACAATCACTCATTCTCAGTTAAATCATATTGAAAATGAATTTTCAAAAAATAGAAATAGTACTGTTCCAACAAGTGTACATAGTTGTTCTAATACCACTAAACAGTCACTATATTTACAGTACTATGCTTCACCTTCATTTAAGGTTATGTGGAACAAAAAGATAGAAGAGGATGGAAAGAAGTTACGACAAATTGTTCAGGAACTCAGAAAAATAAAGTAAGTTTGCAACTCTTAATTAATTAATTTTATACTTTTGAATTCCAAAAATAAAAAATTAATGTGACTGATTAATTTGAAATTACAAACTATAAACAATTTAACAAATCTTTTATTCCTGATTTAAAGCAAATTCTATATTACCTCTAAATAGGTTTACTTTATTTTGAATATCTCAATGAGATTCAAGTCAACATTTTGTCAATATTAAACCATTACCTACTCCCATCATTCTGATATATTACTAGATCACATGGTTGTCCTTGGAAGTGAGTTGCTTTTTGACCTCAAAATATTCAGACAACATTGCATTCAGTACTGAGTAAAATGAAACTACTGTCTGGCCGCGATTTGATGATTGAGCATTGTGTAAGGTGGTAGAGCATGGCCGGGTACTACGGTAGGCTAAGTGGGGGTAAACCAAATGGCTAGTATACATATTTCACCCTACCTCGCTTACAAGCGGCCGTGTGGTGGGGGGAGCAGTCTCGATCATCCAGTCGTGGCCAGACAGTACATGACTTTGTCCTTTAATATCTGCTAAGACGTAACCTGACCAAGTCAACAATACTCATTACAAAATAGAAAGCTTCAAAATAATATCCATTAATGGATGAGAAAAATCCACCTAATAGTTGATAAGTGGGTAACCCAACAGAAATCTCAATATCTGTAAAAAGAAGGTGGGCATAAAGAAGATGATAGAAAATGAGGCAGCTGTCTTTTCTACAAGATGTTGTAGAGCAAGAGAAATGCCATGTTGAATTTAATAGTGAACCTGAAAATATTCTTAAAGAGAGGAGAGAAAATAAGGAGAGAGTAAGATGTCTAAACATGAGTGCAAGGCAGAGCAGAAAGAAGTACCGTATCAAGACAGAAGAGCAAATATCAAGAAAATTGGAAAAGATAAAAAGTGAGAAGTACTACTTAAAATGACAGGATAGAGTGAATCCTCTGGAGCGAACGATAAAACAAGGAAAATTTTGTAAATGAATTTCCCAGAAAAGATACAAAAAAAAACATAGTAAATGAATACAGTAAATGATGTAGTAGGGAAATGCTAATTATTAAGTAAACTTTTCTACAAAGATGCATAGGCATTTATTACCTCACTCATAAACTTTAATAGTTTTCATTGTTATAAGAAATTGAAGTGCAAAAATGATCTGCAGAATGGTACTTGCACTTGTAGCAATGTAATTAATGGGATTTTATTTATCTCACTTGATGATCCAACAAACTATAAAAGATACGATCTGTAAGGTGAGGAACAAGCGTACAGAAGCTACCTGTCCAACTGTCTGAAGCTGAGGACACAAACTGCCCAAAGACATTCTAGAACTTTACGACATAGATTTAGGTTGACGAGGCAACGTCACAAGACTGGGTAGAGCATCAGGTATGGTAGTACCTAGTTAGTATGTTCTCAACTAATAAAATCTCCTTTTCTCATTTCATCAGATCCATCATCCAAATTTATCTCAAGTGTAACTGTGGAGGCATTCCATATGTGCACACCTATGTAAATAGTTGTCAAAATCTTTTCCATGAGCTTGGGAAATCATCGAAAAGATGTAACAAACATAAATGAAGTATTATTTTAACATTTATGTTTGTTGGTGACCTTAAAGTAACAGTGATATATCACAATACACTACTTTGCTTAGTAATTTTTAAAATCTCACTATTCAGCACTTTTTATAACAATATTATGTATTTAATTTATAACTGAAAATTAAATAGACTCTAGTCAGTGTTTTATGAGCACACTTTGTTGTTATAGTGAGTCACTGTTCAAAATCAGAAATGAAGTATGGCCATCAAGAAATAACTTTTCTTCTTTGCCAGGAATGAAGTGATTTACGTAAACTATTAAGAGAAACTGGAGCTCTTTATTTAACTTATAACAGTATATAATGTCACCCAACAATTCTGTAATCCTAGAAGAAACACTGGTGATTACACGTATTTAAATTATCAGTTATCACACACACACACACACACACACACACACACACACACACACACACACACACACACACACACACACACACACACACACACACACACACACACACACACACACACACACACACACACACACACACACACACACACACACACACACACACACACACACACACACACACACACACACACACACACACACACACACACACACACACACACACACACACACACACACACACACACACACACACACACACACACACACAATTTTCATGATATGGTAGTTACTAGCAACAAAAGTGCATTATATTTTAATGTGTCACAGTTATCAAACAATTTTATGTTTCAATTTTTATATTGTTAGGTTTATTTTAATTAACATACCACATTTGATAGTAAAAATATTAACTTAATATGGAAAAATGTAATAATTATAACGTGTGTATCACAATTCAAATGTTTTTCTAATGAATAAAAAATTCACAAAAAAATTTTCATTATGTTAATTCAGTAACTGTTATGCTTTTCTACTTATCAACAATGATAAGTTTTCTGTAGCTAAGTTCCTGTAATTTTCATTTCAGAGTGAAAAACTTCTGTTGTTCATAGTACAGTTGACTGTACCTACAAGTTTCAAAACAAATTTCTCATGTTTTTACTGTAACAGTGCTTGATAATTATTGACTTGAATACAGTCATACCCCGCTTAACGCGAGTGATACGTTCCTCAGCGATTCGCGTAAAACGAAAATCGCGCTAAGTGGGGTTTCCTATTTTTTACCGACCAATACCTCGTTGTTTTAGTTGTTACTGCTTTTATATGATTTTCCTTGTCAAAATGTGTTATAAACATAATAAAATACGTATGTACATACAAAGGTTGTGATAAATAAATATTCATAACACGAAATCTCGAAAAAGGTATTTTAATTTAAAAGCTATATATACATACGTACATACAAACGAATATGTACAAAAATAATTTATACAAACATCTATCTAATTCACTTACAACTGATCACAAAGAAGATCCTTGAGAAGTTCCGGGTTGAGGTTCCTCATGTGGCTTCTCAGTCGCAGCCTTTTTGAAAAATGTGTGTAGAGTTGGTTGTGATGCTTTTCGTTTCCTCTCATTTAATAGTTGTTGATAACAATCTATTCCATCATTGACAACTTTTTTGACTTTCGCGATTCTCTCCCAATCAACTTCATTTTGCTCTATGAGGTTTAATCATGTCTGAATTAACATTAAACCTTCCTGCAAAATTTTAGTTGACAAAATTCGCGGTGTTTCTTCAAGAACGATCTCTTCTTTTTCCACTTCATCTTGAGATTGTAGATCCAGAAGTTCTTCGTTTGTCAAAGGCTGCGCATCGGATTCAATCAATTCCAAATGTCTTGTTTTTCTATGGAGTCTTCACTTAGCCTCCCTGTGTTGGCTAGCTGTGTGATTATCATTCACTAAATTTGAAAAAACTTTATTTTCTTCATTTTTGGGCACGTCCGGCCACAGTTTTTTCCAACAACCATTCATGCAATGTTGCGTAACTTCTTCCCATGAAAGATCAATATTTTCAATGGCTTTCATAATGTTAAACGTGTAACGGTACAAACCGATATGGGTCTGTAATTTAAAGTTTTTTCAGTTTTATATAACCAGAGTATATTTTTGGTCACGGACTGTAGCTCTGTATAAGGCACAGCATGTTACAAAGAATGTAAGTTATCAGCAAGGGTGCGTATTCACGCGTATGCGCGCACGTGTCGGCCAACGTTCACACGGAAATGTCACGTCTCAAAAAATTCCTTCTCACCCGGTACTAGATGACGTAAACTCCTCGAGAGATGCTCGTCCAATGAAAACGCAAGTTGCCAATGGGCAGTACGATTTTTGGCCATCTTGAAAAGGTCCATCGTCATACAATTTCGGAACCGGCCGGTTCAATGTACAGGCTTGCGAGCCGAAAAAGTTATATAAAAAATATCAAAATGTGATTTAACTAGAAATTTAAAGTGATCTAAAACTGTGGGACATCTATTAATTTTCAGTGATATCAAAATTAAACCGGGAGAACGAAATTCGGACAAGCAAGTGACAAAAAATATACTGAGTGCAACCCGTGGTCGACAGGAACGTCAGTTAAAAGTAACAGTGGAATTCAAAATTAATCATGAAAATTTAAAAAATAATACGCGCAAAATCTAAATTAAAAGGGGGAAAAAGCATGAGAGTGTGTGTGTGGCAAATGCTGGGTTGCCTTTAATTAATTTAATTAATAATTTAATTTAATTATAAGGAGCAAGAGAAGTTAAATTTTGTTGTTGGTTAAATGGGGCTTCACCTCAGTGTTGAATTTTGTTTAATTTAAATGATGGAGAGTAGATTTAGGAGTCATAATTTTAATTGATTCACAAAAGAAAAGGTGATGATTAAACAAAATGTCTAATAAAAGTTGAGTTAGTTAAAAAATTACAATGAGAGTCGAGTTCATTAATAAAATAAACCCTAAATCACGTTTATAGGCCACGAGTTCGAGTGAGAACCCTGGAACCCGAGAAGGTAAGAAGTGTCTTTTATTAATTATTATGTAGTAGAGTGTTAGTAAAATAACAAACGATTTCCACCATTCTTTCATTGACTGCTTGTCTGCTGAATCTGTTTCATGAATTAATTGGCCGAATGTGCGGCACAAATAATACGCTTTAAAAGCAGCAATTGCTCCCTGATCCATAGGCTGCAATAATGAAGTTGTATTGGAAGGAAGAAACACAACATCAACAGGAAAATCAGTTTGGAGGCTTTCCAAGGTAACAGAATGACCGGGCGCGTTATCCAGAACTAACAGGGCTTTATGTTCTAAGTCGTTCTCATCACAATATTTTTTTACTTCGGGGATGAAATGGTTAAGGTACCAATCATTAAACAGCCATTGTCACCCAAGCCTTCTTGTTTGGTGCCCATATGACGGGCAAATTTTCTTTTTTATAAAATTTCATCGCTCGTGGATTTTCTGAGTGGTATACCAAAAGAGGTTTTAATTTCAAATCTCCACTTGCATTACCCCCCAATAGAAGTGTAAGCCAATCCTTGGCCGCTTTGAAGCCGGGGGCCTGTCGCTCACTTTTAGAAATGAAAGTAAGGTAACTTTTTCCAAAACTGCCCTGTCTCATCCACATTGAAAACAAGGTTAGGGGGATAGCTTTGACTGTTCACCAAATCCTTAAATGTGGAAGGATATTTATCAGCTGCTTCCATGTCGGCACTTGCTGATTCACCTTGAAGTCGAAGGCTGTGAAGGTTTGAGCGACGTTTGAATCGATCAAACCAACCTCGACTTGCTTTAAATTCAATGGTCGAAAATTCTTCCTCCTTTTTTTTAATGTCATCAAACAGGGACTTAGCTTTAGCAATGATAACAGCCTGGTTTAAAGGCATTCGCCGCTGGTTCATGTCTTCAACCCAAACTGACAGTAGGTGTTCCATTTTTTCCATAATAGAGGATCTAGACCGATTCAATTTTGTAGCAGCAATAGATGTACCCGTGGACTGACTGGATAGCACAATTTTTTCTTTAATTTTTACAATTGTACGTACGGTTGGCTCCGATATGTCAAACTCACGACAGACTTCTGTGGCACCAACACCCGACTCCATATGATTTAAAATTTTCATTTTAACTTCAAGAGTCAACGATTTATGTTTAACTGCTAATTTCGACATTTTATCAGCGCACATTGTTAATCTGTTCTAATTGAATGTTCAAACTAAACTGAAAGGAAAACGTATTCCCATTGTGTAGAAACAATCATGGAGGGGGGGAAGAGTGAATGGTTTTCCAGGAAATTGGCCGAGACTTAAGTTCAACAAGGGGCCCTAAAAAGGATGGATTAACCCAAACTACCATTCCAAGAATGTAAATTAGTACTGTACGTATACAGTAAGTAATGTTTATTTGGCTGAGACAAGATAAAAAGAAACGTGAATACATTTCTGGCGGGAATGGAAGATGCATTTTGCAAACTAATGCCTACGTCACACACGTCCGCCTTTTCTACAAACATTGTGCACAGTTTAATCTGAGTTGTGGCATCAGGAACTCAGAAATGGTTAATAAACGTCAGCCACTGCTGTGTGTAGTGAAAATGTGTTGCGTCTATTCAGCGTCACCATGGGTCTCCAGCACAGAGATACGATTTCTCATTCGTCAGAATCCCGCCAACAAGAGTATTCAAGGTCAAATAACATTTATAACGTGTAATGGCACAGCCATGTATGTTTACAAAACGTACTACTGTTTTGGCTGACACTTATATACAAACCTAATGCAACCTCTTATTTATCTGTACAAATCAGCTGTCTGTTTTTACATTTCCACCAAACGTGTTGGTAGGCTGACGTGTTCGTACTCCTTAAAAAATAATACAGTAATGTAATTATGTGTTTATTTGTCATTTTCAAAATAAAATACGCAAACTTTAGTTGTTAAATTCAAAATTTACGTATTCATTACATTTACGATGATATGTATATATACAATATTATTGGTACTGTATATGTAATTGTTAATATGTATAATAAATATATTCTTAAAAAAAAAAGCGTTATAGCGAATTCGTGGTATGTGGGGTCGCGCAAAGCGGGGTATGACTGTAGTCTTATTTCTGAGTAGTAGGTTTTGGTTTTTGTGGAGATTTTGGTACCGGTACTCTATTATAAGAATATCAAAGCTTTGTAACGGTACATAATTGTATGCTAGGAAGGATAATTCAATTCAGTTTTAATTTGAAAGCAGGTAGTATTCACCTGTGAGGTGCCCCATTGTAACATGCAATGTTATGGCAGACTATTTATGTTTATGTCTGAAGCCTGTAGCCTGCCCAACCAGACGTATTATGCAATAGCTTGCCAGCAGCAGTCTCTGTGTGAATCACAGTAAGAGCTTTGTCACCCTAGTGTTTGCATCAGACAGTGACAGCAGATAGTCGTCTGCACGTTACAAGTAAAACGGTGGCCTCAGGCGCAAGATAGGCCGAAAATAATATAATTGGCCTATCCAGCACAACGAGTAAAGTGTGAACAATGTAGTGGTCTTAAAATAAACAGTGTACGACTTCATATTACCATATGGGGAGATATTCAATCAAAGCATTGAAAGTTTAATTAAAGACACAGTAAACTCAGTATAAACAGTTGCGGGAGTGTGTGCGAACTAAGAAAGCGGTCAACTAGTTAAAAAACTATCAGTGCTCGTACCGATAAAGTTACGTGGACCGACACCATTATTAAATATGAACAATATGGTTTTAGTAACCAGTAAAACTCAGTAACAGCAGAGATAAAATTACTTTAATGAGTATACATCGACTTTCGAAGTGAGGGATAAAACACGTGCATCACCAGTTGGAGCGAAGCCACTACCAGGATGAGTACCATATTATCAATTCAGAACTTTTAACTACTTTAACATTTAACTATATTGTAACATTTACATTTACAGACATTTTACTAAACAACAGAGATCTCTAAGGGAAGAGATATAAAGTAAATAAATAAAAATAAAACGTACTGGTTCATAAAAAATATAAATAATTTGTCGCAGGCTAGTCGAGTAAGAAATGCTCATTTTACTAATTCGTTTGATTTCATATGTTACTAATATGAAGATTATATTCATATACCCGAAAACAAAGTAGAACTTTGTTATCAAAGTAAAACAAAATAATTAATTTGTCTAATAAACCAGAAGCTATTTGTTTAAATATAAACTGTGTTATTATATTTTTACCGACCTTCCCCAAATAATCCTTTCTGCAGCTGTTTTCGTCTGTAGGACTCTGGAGAAGGCACCCTAAGGTAAGAGTTTGTTTAATTCGAATAATATATATTGAAGTCATAAATTTGAAGTAATTCATATAGTTTCATTGACGCCCGAGAACAGGGACTCGAGTATTTTATTATATGACGTAAAATTTATGTTGTTTCATTGACCCCGAACTAGGGACTCGAATATATTAATAATTACATAGAATTTATATTGTTTCATTGGCCCCCGATCAGTGACGGCGAGTGTAATTTTTCATAACATGAGCCAGACCTAAGTAAGCTGCAGAACGGGTTATTTGGGAGTGAGGGCGATTGTGTAGTTAGTTTATACAATATAAACAAATATACAAAATGTTAGAAATGCAAGTAAGCTTAAGTGTAAAAAAAAAAAAATGGAGAGTAACAGTGACAAAGTCAACAGCATTGACTTGACCAGTACAAGTACAGATAGTCAAGTAAATATGATAATAACCGAAACGGTAGTAAACAAGATAAGCTTAACTGAGTCAGTGATATTGAATGATGTTGCGAGTCAATCGACGCCGGTTCAGGCTAAAAAAAGAGGATAGTTATAAAATGTTTGAAAGATTACAAGCAATGTTAGAGGTAAATTTTAACGCCATAAATAGTCGTTTTGACATGAATTATACCAAGTTCAATGAACAAAATAAGAAATTGGATGCTTTAAATAAACGTTTTGACACAAATGATGCTAAATTTGAACAATATAAAGAACAGAATATGAAACTTGAGAATAGCATAAACGTAAAGCTTGACGAATTAACTAATTCATTGTGTAGTATTGAAGAGCGAATTAACGAAATATGTAGTGAAACGAAAAGAAAAACAGGTGAGTTAAGAGAGAGTGTGTGTGTGGTAGACGGTAAAACAAACATGTTAGAATCTAACCAAAAAGAACTTGGACAACAAGTAATTACAATAAATGATTTAAAAAGCTTTGTAAGTAAAGCGGGTAATAAAGTGTAACTACTCATTTAATTCCTATTAATAATTAATTCTTACCTTAGGGTTTTCCCAGAGTCGTACAGACGAAACTGCTGCAGAAGGGATTATTCGAGATACAAGGGGTAAAGATCAAATACACAGTTTGTGCTAAAACAAATTGCCTCTGGTTTATTATGCAAAATAACTACTTCGTCTCTCTTTCATGACATTTAAATTTCTTATTTATTTTCGTTAGATTAAATTCTCGTTGAATGAGTAACAATTTGTAAAAATCAAACAAAGTAACAAAATGAATATTTCTTAATTAACTAGCTTATGACAACTATGGTATACCACAACTATTTATTTTTAGCAATGAACCAATACGTGATGTAGCCACACACTCACACACATTCGTTCTTTGACTTTGTCGTTCTATTTAAACCCCACTTTGAGATCTCTGAGGTACATTTAGATTTACAATTTATTTATGTTGAATTATACTCTGGAGAAAAAGGTAAAATGATATTGGTTAAAACTCAGTTAATACTTAACGTCTGAAGAACTCCGCTGTTTTGCACTTCTGCTGTGAATGCACTGGTTTTTTTTTCTTTGGTTAACACACCATAAATTAGTTTTGACACTGTTTACCCGCGGTACTGTTATTGATTATTTCGTATTAGGTTGATGCGCCACTATTATTTTAATCCACTTTAGAATAACATTTCTTTTTATTTTGTCGGCCGACATAAATTTTCGAACACTTAGCTCGTTTAGGTTGACCGCGCGGCCATGAGTTGCAACTGGAACTCGGCCGCACGTTTTACTGTTTGTACAACTTTTAACACTGTTAATACGTTGAAAGATAGGCCTACTCTTAATTACGGCCTATCTTGCACCCAAGGCCACCGTTTGAATTTAAATCACCAACTTTACTGTCTGATGCTGCTTACTACTGTTCACTCTCTGATGACAAACTGCATACTGTGATTCACAAAAAGCCTGCTGCTGAGCCGGTTACGCAATACGTCTGGGCAATTGTTTAGGCTAACTGTATGTAGGTTGTACTGGGGCTCCTCACAGGTGAAAGTTAACAATTTATTAATTACTGAATTAAAATTAAAACTGGGTCACACACTTCTGTACCGTTACAATACCCCCCCCCCCCATAAGAGGTTGAAGGCCGAAGCGTTCAAACTCTTATTGCCTAAACCCTAAGAGGATCAGTGAGGATATGGCGCCGCAACCCCCCTGAGCACTCTACTAAAATCATGGGTTCTTACCCCCCCTAGTCCGGCGACTGTGGCACATTCAATTAAAAAATCAACATACGGCCTTCCATCACTCCATATCCCACAACTGATTTGTTTCCTCTTAGCCGTACTGGTTCATTGACAAAGCACTGGCTCATTTTTTATTATAAAATATCTCTTAACCCTAGAAAATAGTATTAACGAAACAATATAGGATATATACAATACAGGAGTACATATAAGTTCCAGTCAAAATGACGCATTAATTATACAGAATTGCATTTACACAGAATTTCCTTCAGTTTTCAATTTTAAATGAATATTTTAATCATTATGTTTTTTTATCAATTATTTATTTTACCATTACAATCAAAATTCAGATCAAACTAGATTTAAAGTCATATTAAAAATTATCTTTTCAATTTATTTAATTACCTTTCATTAAATTTAACTCATATTTTTTAATTAACAATTTCAAAATTAATTACATTTTTCAAAATGATCCGACATAAAATATTACCTACATTATTCAAAAAATTTACATTCCTTTCTTCACATATGGAATTTCTTTTTATTTCATAATAGGATTTTCCTACTGGCAATGATTCAGCAGACTACAACACTTTTGTTATTGTCAACTCAGCTTCAACACCTCTGGCTGTAAACATTAGTCAAAACATACAACACACCTGTTTACATAAACGGTCGTCTGCCAGACTGGTGTTATAAACACTCCTTCAGTCTAAACATTCTGCTTACCTCACCTCTAACACCTGTACTGCACTTTTCAATTTTTTATAAATCTTTTAGTTAACAATTGTAATAATATAATAATTTTTATACAATTAATTTCACTATAATATATTTACAAATCTTTATCATTATTATTTCAGTTTTATCACACTTCAATGTCCAAGGTTGCGAGGTCTGAACCGTAAAACAAAATATTTACAATTGTTCCTTTATGAAGTTCAGCCTCCATCGTCAAAAATTAGTCTGGTCTTTATGTAACACTTTTCAATTTTATTGATACGCCACATATGGTTATTTTTTGTTTTATAACCACAAGAACTTATTTTTTCCATTGTACCAAAACAATAATCTATAGGGTTACCCCCCAAAATTATCTTATCATAAATCAAGTTGACATCAGTATTATTTGTAAAGTCTCCGTCAGTGTTTTTTGTTATTACCATTGCATTATTATTACCATATTCTGCTACTATAGGTTCATTAACAGGCAAATATTTGTCATCAATATACACATTGTTTGTCACACAAGGTATGTTTTTAATTCTACCAGTTCTCTCACTATTTAAACTCTGTATTAACTCTTCATAATCTCTCTTCCCCATAATATATTTCTACCATTCTCTCTCTCTCTCATAATCACTTTCATCACCACAACATTTCATAATCTCACTCCATCCAGAGGGCAACACAACATTATTACAACATCTGGCTTTACCAGATACACAAAAATAATTTCTTTGACATTTAAAAGACCTTTTGTCTTCTACAAAAACTAACGAGGAACCTTTGTCCTCCAACACTACTGGTGAAACCTTTTCTTCACCTATCTCACAAGAAAAATTTGCCCTCTTTTCACCCTCTACACTTAAACTGTCTTCACACTCTCTCTCATTCTCATCGGCATTTGCTAACAACACTTCATTACTAAACTCTACTTCAACAAAATCTTCCTTATCACTCTCAACATTAATCTCCTTGTTCTCTACTACCACGTTTTTACACATATCATTATAATTCTGATTTGTTTTACATTCAAAATTTTCGATTACCTTTTGTATTTGTTTATCAATTTTTTCTGACACTTGTTCTTTAATAGTGTTGAAACATTCATCCATCTCATTTAGACGTTTATTCATACTGATTTCGAACTTAACATTTTGTGTATTCATTTCACATAAACGCTTATCAAATTTTTGGTCAATATTATTTATATCACCCTTTAACTCATGGAATTTGCTATTAATTGTATTAAATTTAACATCAGAATCACTCTTCTGTTCATTGAAAAGCAATTGCATCATTTTTATCATATCATTATCCTCAGATTGTTTATTTTTATTCATTACGGGTGGGGTTACCTGAATCCCTGAGTCATCTATTTCATCTGACTTACTTGATTCTCTATTTTGAACTGGGATTGGGGTCGAATGGACCTCCAACCCACTCATGACCGTTGATTCGGTCAAACTATTATTTTCCATTTTTGTTTTATATTATTTTTACATATATAAATATGCCCGGTTTTGCTTTCACAGTCTACAATTTACAACCTCGCCCCACTCCCAAATAACCCGTTCTGCAGCTTAATTAGGTCTGGCGAATATACGTTATAAACCCTATACTCGAGTCCCTGTTCGGGCGCCATTTGTAACTACTCATTTAATTCCTATTAATAATTATTTTTACCTTAGGGTTTTTCCCAGAGTCGTACAGACGAAATTGCTGCAGAAAGGATTATTCGAGATACAAGGGGTAAAGATCAAATACACAGTTTGTGCTAAAACAAATTGCCTCTGGTTTATTATGCAAAATAACTACTTCGTCTCTCTTTCATGACATTTAAAATTCTTATTTCTTTTCGTTAGATTAAATACTCGTTGAATGAGTAACAATTTGTAAAAATCAAACAAAGTAACAAAATGAATATTTCTTAATTAACTAGCTTATGACAACTATGGTATACCACAACTATTTATTTTTAGCAATGAACCAATACGTGACGTAGCCACACACTCACACACATTCGTTCTTTGACTTTGTCGTTCTATTTAAACCCCACTTTGAGATCTCTGAGGTACATTTAAGATTTACAATTTATTTATGTTGAATTATACTCTGGAGAAAAAGGTAAAATGATATTGGTTAAAACTCAGTTAATACTTAACGTCTGAAGAACTCCGCTGTTTTGCACTTCTGCTGTGAATGCACTGGTTTTTTTTTCTTTGGTTAACACACCATAAATTAGTTTTGACACTGTTTACCCGCGGGTACTGTTATTGATTATTTCGTGTTAGGTTGATGCGCCACTATTATTTTAATCCACTTTAGAATAACAATTCTTTTTATTTTGTCGACCGACATAAATTTTCGAACACTTAGCTCGTTAGGTTGACCGCGCGGCCATGAGTTGCAACTGGAACTCGGCCGCACGTTTTACTGTTTGTACAACTTTTAACACTGTTAATGCGTTGAAAGATAGGCCTACTCTTAAATACAGCCTATCTTGCACCCGAGGCCACCGTTTGAATTTAAATCACCAACTTTACTGTCTGATGCTGCTTACTACTGTTCACTCTCTGATGACAAACTGCATACTGTGATTCACAAAAAGCCTGCTGCTGGGCCGGTTACGCAATACGTCTGGGCAATTGTTTAGGCTAACTGTATGTAGGTTGTACTGGGGCTCCTCACAGGTGAAAGTTAACAATTTATTAATTACTGAATTAAAATTAAAACTGGGTCACACACTTCTGTACCGTTACAATACCCCCCCCCCCCAATAAGAGGTTGAAGGCCGAAGCGTTCAAACTCTTATTGCCTAAACCCTAAGAGGATCAGTGAGGATATGGCGCCGCAACCCCCCTGAGCACTCTACTAAAATCATGGGTTCTTACCCCCCCTAGTCCGGCGACTGTGGCACATTCAATTAAAAAATCAACATACGGCCTTCCATCACTCCATATCCCACAACTGATTTGTTTCCTCTTAGCCGTACTGGTTCATTGACAAAGCACTGGCTCATTTTTTATTATAAAATATCTCTTAACCCTAGAAAATAGTATTAACAAAACAATATAGGATATATACAATACAGGAGTACATATAAGTTCCAGTCAAAATGACGCATTAATTATACAGAATTGCATTTACACAGAATTTCCTTCAGTTTTCAATTTTAAATGAATATTTTAATCATTATGTTTTTTTATCAATTATTTATTTTACCATTACAATCAAAATTCAGATCAAACTAGATTTAAAGTCATATTAAAAATTATCTTTTCAATTTATTTAATTACCTTTTATTAAATTTAACTCATATTTTTTAATTAACAATTTCAAAATTAATTACATTTTTCAAAATGATCCGACATAAAATATTACCTACATTATTCAAAAAATTTACATTCCTTTCTTCACATATGGAATTTCTTTTTATTTCATAATAGGATTTTCCTACTGGCAATGATTCAGCAGACTACAACACTTTTGTTATTGTCAACTCAGCTTCAACACCTCTGGCTGTAAACATTAGTCAAAACATACAACACACCTGTTTACATAAACGGTCGTCTGCCAGACTGGTGTTATAAACACTCCTTCAGTCTAAACATTCTGCTTACCTCACCTCTAACACCTGTACTGCACTTTTCAATTTTTTATAAATCTTTTAGTTAACAATTGTAATAATATAATAATTTTTATACAATTAATTTCACTATAATATATTTACAAATCTTTATCATTATTATTTCAGTTTTATCACACTTCAATGTCCAAGGTTGCGAGGTCTGAACCGTAAAACAAAATATTTACAATTGTTCCTTTATGAAGTTCAGCCTCCATCGTCAAAAATTAGTCTGGTCTTTATGTAACACTTTTCAATTTTATTGATACACCACATATGGTTATTTTTTGTTTTATAACCACAAGAACTTATTTTTTCCATTGTACCAAAACAATAATCTATAGGGTTACCCCCCAAAATTATCTTATCATAAATCAAGTTGACATCAGTATTATTTGTAAAGTCTCCGTCAGTGTTTTTTGTTATTACCATTGCATTATTATTACCATATTCTGCTACTATAGGTTCATTAACAGGCAAATATTTGTCATCAATATACACATTGTTTGTCACACAAGGTATGTTTTTAATTCTACCAGTTCTCTCACTATTTAAACTCTGTATTAACTCTTCATAATCTCTCTTCCCCATAATATATTTCTACCATTCTCTCTCTCTCTCATAATCACTTTCATCACCACAACATTTCATAATCTCACTCCATCCAGAGGGCAACACAACATTATTACAACATCTGGCTTTACCAGATACACAAAAATAATTTCTTTGACATTTAAAAGACCTTTTGTCTTCTACAAAAACTAACGAGGAACCTTTGTCCTCCAACACTACTGGTGAAACCTTTTCTTCACCTATCTCACAAGAAAAATTTGCCCTCTTTTCACCCTCTACACTTAAACTGTCTTCACACTCTCTCTCATTCTCATCGGCATTTGCTAACAACACTTCATTACTAAACTCTACTTCAACAAAATCTTCCTTATCACTCTCAACATTAATCTCCTTGTTCTCTACTACCACGTTTTTACACATATCATTATAATTCTGATTTGTTTTACATTCAAAATTTTCGATTACCTTTTGTATTTGTTTATCAATTTTTTCTGACACTTGTTCTTTAATAGTGTTGAAACATTCATCCATCTCATTTAGACGTTTATTCATACTGATTTCGAACTTAACATTTTGTGTATTCATTTCACATAAACGCTTATCAAATTTTTGGTCAATATTATTTATATCACCCTTTAACTCATGGAATTTGCTATTAATTGTATTAAATTTAACATCAGAATCACTCTTCTGTTCATTGAAAAGCAATTGCATCATTTTTATCATATCATTATCCTCAGATTGTTTATTTTTATTCAAAATATCACTATAATATTGACGACTCGGATCACTATAATATTGACGACTCGGAAAACTTTGTGTTCCGAGTCGTCAATATTATAGTGATATTTAGTTAAGTAACGTACACGTCATGGACAACGAAATCCAAGTATTTTTATTCATTACGGGTGGGGTTACCTGAATCCCTGAGTCATCTATTTCATCTGACTTACTTGATTCTCTATTTTGAACTGGGATTGGGGTCGAATGGACCTCCAACCCACTCATGACCGTTGATTCGGTCAAACTATTATTTTCCATTTTTGTTTTATATTATTTTTACATATATAAATATGCCCGGTTTTGCTTTCACAGTCTACAATTTACAACCTCGCCCCACTCCCAAATAACCCGTTCTGCAGCTTAATTAGGTCTGGCGAATATACGTTATAAACCCTATACTCGAGTCCCTGTTCGGGCGCCATTTGTAACTACTCACTTAATTCCTATTAATAATTAATTCTTACCTTAGGGTTTTTCCCAGAGTCGTACAGACGAAAGTGCTGCAGAAAGGATTATTCGAGATACAAGGGGTAAAGATCAAATACACAGTTTGTGCTAAAACAAATTGCCTCTGGTTTATTATGCAAAATAACTACTTCGTCTCTCATTCATGACATTTAAAATTCTTATTTCTTTTCGTTAGATTAAATACTCGTTGAATGAGTAACAATTTGTAAAAATCAAACAAAGTAACAAAATGAATATTTCTTAATTAACTAGCTTATGACAACTATGGTATACCACAACTATTTATTTTTAGCAATGAACCAATACGTGACGTAGCCACACACTCACACACATTCGTTCTTTGACTTTGTCGTTCTATTTAAACCCCACTTTGAGATCTCTGAGGTACATTTAAGATTTACAATTTATTTATGTTGAATTATACTCTGGAGAAAAAGGTAAAATGATATTGGTTAAAACTCAGTTAATACTTAACGTCTGAAGAACTCCGCTGTTTTGCACTTCTGCTGTGAATGCACTGGTTTTTTTTTCTTTGGTTAAAACACCATAAATTAGTTTTGACACTGTTTACCCGCGGGTACTGTTATTGATTATTTCGTGTTAGGTTGATGCGCCACTATTATTTTAATCCACTTTAGAATAACAATTCTTTTTATTTTGTCGACCGACATAAATTTTCGAACACTTAGCTCGTTTAGGTTGACCGCGCGGCCATGAGTTGCAACTGGAACTCGGCCGCACGTTTTACTGTTTGTACAACTTTTAACACTGTTAATGCGTTGAAAGATAGGCCTACTCTTAAATACAGCCTATCTTGCACCCGAGGCCACCGTTTGAATTTAAATCACCAACTTTACTGTCTGATGCTGCTTACTACTGTTCACTCTCTGATGACAAACTGCATACTGTGATTCACAAAAAGCCTGCTGCTGGGCCGGTTACGCAATACGTCTGGGCAATTGTTTAGGCTAACTGTATGTAGGTTGTACTGGGGCTCCTCACAGGTGAAAGTTAACAATTTATTAATTACTGAATTAAAATTAAAACTGGATCACACACTTCTGTACCGTTACAATACCCCCCCAATAAGAGGTTGAAGGCCGAAGCGTTCAAACTCTTATTGCCTAAACCCTAAGAGGATCAGTGAGGATATGGCGCCGCAACCCCCCTGAGCACTCTACTAAAATCATGGGTTCTTACCCCCCTAGTCCGGCGACTGTGGCACATTCAATTAAAAAAGCAACATACGGCCTTCCATCACTCCATATCCCACAACTGATTTGTTTCCTCTTAGCCGTACTGGTTCATTGACAAAGCACTGGCTCATTTTTTATTATAAAATATCTCTTAACCCTAGAAAATAGTATTAACAAAACAATATAGGATATATACAATACAGGAGTACATATAAGTTCCAGTCAAAATGACGCATTAATTATACAGAATTGCATTTACACAGAATTTCCTTCAGTTTTCAATTTTAAATGAATATTTTAATCATTATGTTTTTTTATCAATTATTTATTTTACCATTACAATCAAAATTCAGATCAAACTAGATTTAAAGTCATATTAAAAATTATCTTTTCAATTTATTTAATTACCTTTCATTAAATTTAACTCATATTTTTTAATTAACAATTTCAAAATTAATTACATTTTTCAAAATGATCCGACATAAAATATTACCTACATTATTCAAAAAATTTACATTCCTTTCTTCACATATGGAATTTCTTTTTATTTCATAATAGGATTTTCCTACTGGCAATGATTCAGCAGACTACAACACTTTTGTTATTGTCAACTCAGCTTCAACACCTCTGGCTGTAAACATTAGTCAAAACATACAACACACCTGTTTACATAAACGGTCGTCTGCCAGACTGGTGTTATAAACACTCCTTCAGTCTAAACATTCTGCTTACCTCACCTCTAACACCTGTACTGCACTTTTCAATTTTTTATAAATCTTTTAGTTAACAATTGTAATAATATAATAATTTTTATACAATTAATTTCACTATAATATATTTACAAATCTTTATCATTATTATTTCAGTTTTATCACACTTCAATGTCCAAGGTTGCGAGGTCTGAACCGTAAAACAAAATATTTACAATTGTTCCTTTATGAAGTTCAGCCTCCATCGTCAAAAATTAGTCTGGTCTTTATGTAACACTTTTCAATTTTATTGATACGCCACATATGGTTATTTTTTGTTTTATAACCACAAGAACTTATTTTTTCCATTGTACCAAAACAATAATCTATAGGGTTACCCCCCAAAATTATCTTATCATAAATCAAGTTGACATCAGTATTATTTGTAAAGTCTCCGTCAGTGTTTTTTGTTATTACCATTGCATTATTATTACCATATTCTGCTACTATAGGTTCATTAACAGGCAAATATTTGTCATCAATATACACATTGTTTGTCACACAAGGTATGTTTTTAATTCTACCAGTTCTCTCACTATTTAAACTCTGTATTAACTCTTCATAATCTCTCTTCCCCATAATATATTTCTACCATTCTCTCTCTCTCTCATAATCACTTTCATCACCACAACATTTCATAATCTCACTCCATCCAGAGGGCAACACAACATTATTACAACATCTGGCTTTACCAGATACACAAAAATAATTTCTTTGACATTTAAAAGACCTTTTGTCTTCTACAAAAACTAACGAGGAACCTTTGTCCTCCAACACTACTGGTGAAACCTTTTCTTCACCTATCTCACAAGAAAAATTTGCCCTCTTTTCACCCTCTACACTTAAACTGTCTTCAGACTCTCTCTCATTCTCATCGGCATTTGCTAACAACACTTCATTACTAAACTCTACTTCAACAAAATCTTCCTTATCACTCTCAACATTAATCTCCTTGTTCTCTACTACCACGTTTTTACACATATCATTATAATTCTGATTTGTTTTACATTCAAAATTTTCGATTACCTTTTGTATTTGTTTATCAATTTTTTCTGACACTTGTTCTTTAATAGTGTTGAAACATTCATCCATCTCATTTAGACGTTTATTCATACTGATTTCGAACTTAACATTTTGTGTATTCATTTCACATAAACGCTTATCAAATTTTTGGTCAATATTATTTATATCACCCTTTAACTCATGGAATTTGCTATTAATTGTATTAAATTTAACATCAGAATCACTCTTCTGTTCATTGAAAAGCAATTGCATCATTTTTATCATATCATTATCCTCAGATTGTTTATTTTTATTCATTACGGGTGGGGTTACCTGAATCCCTGAGTCATCTATTTCATCTGACTTACTTGATTCTCTATTTTGAACTGGGATTTTGGGGTCGAATGGACCTCCAACCCACTCATGACCGTTGATTCGGTCAAACTATTATTTTCCATTTTTGTTTTATATTATTTTTACATATATAAATATGCCCGGTTTTGCTTTCACAGTCTACAATTTACAACCTCGCCCCACTCCCAAATAACCCGTTCTGCAGCTTAATTAGGTCTGGCGAATATACGTTATAAACCCTATACTCGAGTCCCTGTTCGGGCGCCATTTGTAACTACTCATTTAATTCCTATTAATAATTAATTTTTACCTTAGGGTTTTTCCCAGAGTCGTACAGACGAAATTGCTGCAGAAAGGATTATTCGAGATACAAGGGGTAAAGATCAAATACACAGTTTGTGCTAAAACAAATTGCCTCTGGTTTATTATGCAAAATAACTACTTCGTCTCTCTTTCATGACATTTAAAATTCTTATTTCTTTTCGTTAGATTAAATACTCGTTGAATGAGTAACAATTTGTAAAAATCAAACAAAGTAACAAAATGAATATTTCTTAATTAACTAGCTTATGACAACTATGGTATACCACAACTATTTATTTTTAGCAATGAACCAATACGTGACGTAGCCACACACTCACACACATTCGTTCTTTGACTTTGTCGTTCTATTTAAACCCCACTTTGAGATCTCTGAGGTACATTTAAGATTTACAATTCATTTATGTTGAATTATACTCTGGAGAAAAAGGTAAAATGATATTGGTTAAAACTCAGTTAATACTTAACGTCTGAAGAACTCCGCTGTTTTGCACTTCTGCTGTGAATGCACTGGTTTTTTTTTCTTTGGTTAACACACCATAAATTAGTTTTGACACTGTTTACCCGCGGGTACTGTTATTGATTATTTCGTGTTAGGTTGATGCGCCACTATTATTTTAATCCACTTTAGAATAACAATTCTTTTTATTTTGTCGACCGACATAAATTTTCGAACACTTAGCTCGTTTAGGTTGACCGCGCGGCCATGAGTTGCAACTGGAACTCGGCCGCACGTTTTACTGTTTGTACAACTTTTAACACTGTTAATGCGTTGAAAGATAGGCCTACTCTTAAATATAGCCTATCTTGCACCCGAGGCCACCGTTTGAATTTAAATCACCAACTTTACTGTCTGATGCTGCTTACTACTGTTCACTCTCTGATGACAAACTGCATACTGTGATTCACAAAAAGCCTGCTGCTGGGCCGGTTACGCAATACGTCTGGGCAATTGTTTAGGCTAACTGTATGTAGGTTGTACTGGGGCTCCTCACAGGTGAAAGTTAACAATTTATTAATTACTGAATTAAAATTAAAACTGGATCACACACTTCTGTACCGTTACAATACCCCCCCAATAAGAGGTTGAAGGCCGAAGCGTTCAAACTCTTATTGCCTAAACCCTAAGAGGATCAGTGAGGATATGGCGCCGCAACCCCCCTGAGCACTCTACTAAAATCATGGGTTCTTACCCCCCTAGTCCGGCGACTGTGGCACATTCAATTAAAAAAGCAACATACGGCCTTCCATCACTCCATATCCCACAACTGATTTGTTTCCTCTTAGCCGTACTGGTTCATTGACAAAGCACTGGCTCATTTTTTATTATAAAATATCTCTTAACCCTAGAAAATAGTATTAACAAAACAATATAGGATATATACAATACAGGAGTACATATAAGTTCCAGTCAAAATGACGCATTAATTATACAGAATTGCATTTACACAGAATTTCCTTCAGTTTTCAATTTTAAATGAATATTTTAATCATTATGTTTTTTTATCAATTATTTATTTTACCATTACAATCAAAATTCAGATCAAACTAGATTTAAAGTCATATTAAAAATTATCTTTTCAATTTATTTAATTACCTTTCATTAAATTTAACTCATATTTTTTAATTAACAATTTCAAAATTAATTACATTTTTCAAAATGATCCGACATAAAATATTACCTACATTATTCAAAAAATTTACATTCCTTTCTTCACATATGGAATTTCTTTTTATTTCATAATAGGATTTTCCTACTGGCAATGATTCAGCAGACTACAACACTTTTGTTATTGTCAACTCAGCTTCAACACCTCTGGCTGTAAACATTAGTCAAAACATACAACACACCTGTTTACATAAACGGTCGTCTGCCAGACTGGTGTTATAAACACTCCTTCAGTCTAAACATTCTGCTTACCTCACCTCTAACACCTGTACTGCACTTTTCAATTTTTTATAAATCTTTTAGTTAACAATTGTAATAATATAATAATTTTTATACAATTAATTTCACTATAATATATTTACAAATCTTTATCATTATTATTTCAGTTTTATCACACTTCAATGTCCAAGGTTGCGAGGTCTGAACCGTAAAACAAAATATTTACAATTGTTCCTTTATGAAGTTCAGCCTCCATCGTCAAAAATTAGTCTGGTCTTTATGTAACACTTTTCAATTTTATTGATACGCCACATATGGTTATTTTTTGTTTTATAACCACAAGAACTTATTTTTTCCATTGTACCAAAACAATAATCTATAGGGTTACCCCCCAAAATTATCTTATCATAAATCAAGTTGACATCAGTATTATTTGTAAAGTCTCCGTCAGTGTTTTTTGTTATTACCATTGCATTATTATTACCATATTCTGCTACTATAGGTTCATTAACAGGCAAATATTTGTCATCAATATACACATTGTTTGTCACACAAGGTATGTTTTTAATTCTACCAGTTCTCTCACTATTTAAACTCTGTATTAACTCTTCATAATCTCTCTTCCCCATAATATATTTCTACCATTCTCTCTCTCTCTCATAATCACTTTCATCACCACAACATTTCATAATCTCACTCCATCCAGAGGGCAACACAACATTATTACAACATCTGGCTTTACCAGATACACAAAAATAATTTCTTTGACATTTAAAAGACCTTTTGTCTTCTACAAAAACTAACGAGGAACCTTTGTCCTCCAACACTACTGGTGAAACCTTTTCTTCACCTATCTCACAAGAAAAATTTGCCCTCTTTTCACCCTCTACACTTAAACTGTCTTCACACTCTCTCTCATTCTCATCGGCATTTGCTAACAACACTTCATTACTAAACTCTACTTCAACAAAATCTTCCTTATCACTCTCAACATTAATCTCCTTGTTCTCTACTACCACGTTTTTACACATATCATTATAATTCTGATTTGTTTTACATTCAAAATTTTCGATTACCTTTTGTATTTGTTTATCAATTTTTTCTGACACTTGTTCTTTAATAGTGTTGAAACATTCATCCATCTCATTTAGACGTTTATTCATACTGATTTCGAACTTAACATTTTGTGTATTCATTTCACATAAACGCTTATCAAATTTTTGGTCAATATTATTTATATCACCCTTTAACTCATGGAATTTGCTATTAATTGTATTAAATTTAACATCAGAATCACTCTTCTGTTCATTGAAAAGCAATTGCATCATTTTTATCATATCATTATCCTCAGATTGTTTATTTTTATTCATTACGGGTGGGGTTACCTGAATCCCTGAGTCATCTATTTCATCTGACTTACTTGATTCTCTATTTTGAACTGGGATTGGGGTCGAATGGACCTCCAACCCACTCATGACCGTTGATTCGGTCAAACTATTATTTTCCATTTTTGTTTTATATTATTTTTACATATATAAATATGCCCGGTTTTGCTTTCACAGTCTACAATTTACAACCTCGCCCCACTCCCAAATAACCCGTTCTGCAGCTTAATTAGGTCTGGCGAATATACGTTATAAACCTATACTCGAGTCCCTGTTCGGGCGCCATTTGTAACTACTCATTTAATTCCTATTAATAATTAATTTTTACCTTAGGGTTTTTCCCAGAGTCGTACAGACGAAATTGCTGCAGAAAGGATTATTCGAGATACAAGGGGTAAAGATCAAATACACAGTTTGTGCTAAAACAAATTGCCTCTGGTTTATTATGCAAAATAACTACTTCGTCTCTCTTTCATGACATTTAAAATTCTTATTTCTTTTCGTTAGATTAAATACTCGTTGAATGAGTAACAATTTGTAAAAATCAAACAAAGTAACAAAATGAATATTTCTTAATTAACTAGCTTATGACAACTATGGTATACCACAACTATTTATTTTTAGCAATGAACCAATACGTGACGTAGCCACACACTCACACACATTCGTTCTTTGACTTTGTCGTTCTATTTAAACCCCACTTTGAGATCTCTGAGGTACATTTAAGATTTACAATTTATTTATGTTGAATTATACTCTGGAGAAAAAGGTAAAATGATATTGGTTAAAACTCAGTTAATACTTAACTTCTGAAGAACTCCGCTGTTTTGCACTTCTGCTGTGAATGCACTGGTTTTTTTTTCTTTGGTTAACACACCATAAATTAGTTTTGACACTGTTTACCCGCGGGTACTGTTATTGATTATTTCGTGTTAGGTTGATGCGCCACTATTATTTTAATCCACTTTAGAATAACAATTCTTTTTTTTTTGTCGACCGACATAAATTTTCGAACACTTAGCTCGTTTAGGTTGACCGCGCGGCCATGAGTTGCAACTGGAACTCGGCCGCACGTTTTACTGTTTGTACAACTTTTAACACTGTTAATGCGTTGAAAGATAGGCCTACTCTTAAATACAGCCTATCTTGCACCCGAGGCCACCGTTTGAATTTAAATCACCAACTTTACTGTCTGATGCTGCTTACTACTGTTCACTCTCTGATGACAAACTGCATACTGTGATTCACAAAAAGCCTGCTGCTGGGCCGGTTACGCAATACGTCTGGGCAATTGTTTAGGCTAACTGTATGTAGGTTGTACTGGGGCTCCTCACAGGTGAAAGTTAACAATTTATTAATTACTGAATTAAAATTAAAACTGGATCACACACTTCTGTACCGTTACAATACCCCCCCAATAAGAGGTTGAAGGCCGAAGCGTTCAAACTCTTATTGCCTAAACCCTAAGAGGATCAGTGAGGATATGGCGCCGCAACCCCCCTGAGCACTCTACTAAAATCATGGGTTCTTACCCCCCTAGTCCGGCGACTGTGGCACATTCAATTAAAAAAGCAACATACGGCCTTCCATCACTCCATATCCCACAACTGATTTGTTTCCTCTTAGCCGTACTGGTTCATTGACAAAGCACTGGCTCATTTTTTATTATAAAATATCTCTTAACCCTAGAAAATAGTATTAACAAAACAATATAGGATATATACAATACAGGAGTACATATAAGTTCCAGTCAAAATGACGCATTAATTATACAGAATTGCATTTACACAGAATTTCCTTCAGTTTTCAATTTTAAATGAATATTTTAATCATTATGTTTTTTTATCAATTATTTATTTTACCATTACAATCAAAATTCAGATCAAACTAGATTTAAAGTCATATTAAAAATTATCTTTTCAATTTATTTAATTACCTTTCATTAAATTTAACTCATATTTTTTAATTAACAATTTCAAAATTAATTACATTTTTCAAAATGATCCGACATAAAATATTACCTACATTATTCAAAAAATTTACATTCCTTTCTTCACATATGGAATTTCTTTTTATTTCATAATAGGATTTTCCTACTGGCAATGATTCAGCAGACTACAACACTTTTGTTATTGTCAACTCAGCTTCAACACCTCTGGCTGTAAACATTAGTCAAAACATACAACACACCTGTTTACATAAACGGTCGTCTGCCAGACTGGTGTTATAAACACTCCTTCAGTCTAAACATTCTGCTTACCTCACCTCTAACACCTGTACTGCACTTTTCAATTTTTTATAAATCTTTTAGTTAACAATTGTAATAATATAATAATTTTTATACAATTAATTTCACTATAATATATTTACAAATCTTTATCATTATTATTTCAGTTTTATCACACTTCAATGTCCAAGGTTGCGAGGTCTGAACCGTAAAACAAAATATTTACAATTGTTCCTTTATGAAGTTCAGCCTCCATCGTCAAAAATTAGTCTGGTCTTTATGTAACACTTTTCAATTTTATTGATACGCCACATATGGTTATTTTTTGTTTTATAACCACAAGAACTTATTTTTTCCATTGTACCAAAACAATAATCTATAGGGTTACCCCCCAAAATTATCTTATCATAAATCAAGTTGACATCAGTATTATTTGTAAAGTCTCCGTCAGTGTTTTTTGTTATTACCATTGCATTATTATTACCATATTCTGCTACTATAGGTTCATTAACAGGCAAATATTTGTCATCAATATACACATTGTTTGTCACACAAGGTATGTTTTTAATTCTACCAGTTCTCTCACTATTTAAACTCTGTATTAACTCTTCATAATCTCTCTTCCCCATAATATATTTCTACCATTCTCTCTCTCTCTCATAATCACTTTCATCACCACAACATTTCATAATCTCACTCCATCCAGAGGGCAACACAACATTATTACAACATCTGGCTTTACCAGATACACAAAAATAATTTCTTTGACATTTAAAAGACCTTTTGTCTTCTACAAAAACTAACGAGGAACCTTTGTCCTCCAACACTACTGGTGAAACCTTTTCTTCACCTATCTCACAAGAAAAATTTGCCCTCTTTTCACCCTCTACACTTAAACTGTCTTCACACTCTCTCTCATTCTCATCGGCATTTGCTAACAACACTTCATTACTAAACTCTACTTCAACAAAATCTTCCTTATCACTCTCAACATTAATCTCCTTGTTCTCTACTACCACGTTTTTACACATATCATTATAATTCTGATTTGTTTTACATTCAAAATTTTCGATTACCTTTTGTATTTGTTTATCAATTTTTTCTGACACTTGTTCTTTAATAGTGTTGAAACATTCATCCATCTCATTTAGACGTTTATTCATACTGATTTCGAACTTAACATTTTGTGTATTCATTTCACATAAACGCTTATCAAATTTTTGGTCAATATTATTTATATCACCCTTTAACTCATGGAATTTGCTATTAATTGTATTAAATTTAACATCAGAATCACTCTTCTGTTCACTGAAAAGCAATTGCATCATTTTTATCATATCATTATCCTCAGATTGTTTATTTTTATTCATTACGGGTGGGGTTACCTGAATCCCTGAGTCATCTATTTCATCTGACTTACTTGATTCTCTATTTTGAACTGGGATTGGGGTCGAATGGACCTCCAACCCACTCATGACCGTTGATTCGGTCAAACTATTATTTTCCATTTTTGTTTTATATTATTTTTACATATATAAATATGCCCGGTTTTGCTTTCACAGTCTACAATTTACAACCTCGCCCCACTCCCAAATAACCCGTTCTGCAGCTTAATTAGGTCTGGCGAATATACGTTATAAACCTATACTCGAGTCCCTGTTCGGGCGCCATTTGTAACTACTCATTTAATTCCTATTAATAATTAATTTTTACCTTAGGGTTTTTCCCAGAGTCGTACAGACGAAATTGCTGCAGAAAGGATTATTCGAGATACAAGGGGTAAAGATCAAATACACAGTTTGTGCTAAAACAAATTGCCTCTGGTTTATTATGCAAAATAACTACTTCGTCTCTCTTTCATGACATTTAAAATTCTTATTTCTTTTCGTTAGATTAAATACTCGTTGAATGAGTAACAATTTGTAAAAATCAAACAAAGTAACAAAATGAATATTTCTTAATTAACTAGCTTATGACAACTATGGTATACCACAACTATTTATTTTTAGCAATGAACCAATACGTGACGTAGCCACACACTCACACACATTCGTTCTTTGACTTTGTCGTTCTATTTAAACCCCACTTTGAGATCTCTGAGGTACATTTAAGATTTACAATTTATTTATGTTGAATTATACTCTGGAGAAAAAGGTAAAATGATATTGGTTAAAACTCAGTTAATACTTAACTTCTGAAGAACTCCGCTGTTTTGCACTTCTGCTGTGAATGCACTGGTTTTTTTTTCTTTGGTTAACACACCATAAATTAGTTTTGACACTGTTTACCCGCGGGTACTGTTATTGATTATTTCGTGTTAGGTTGATGCGCCACTATTATTTTAATCCACTTTAGAATAACAATTCTTTTTTTTTTGTCGACCGACATAAATTTTCGAACACTTAGCTCGTTTAGGTTGACCGCGCGGCCATGAGTTGCAACTGGAACTCGGCCGCACGTTTTACTGTTTGTACAACTTTTAACACTGTTAATGCGTTGAAAGATAGGCCTACTCTTAAATACAGCCTATCTTGCACCCGAGGCCATCGTTTGAATTTAAATCACCAACTTTACTGTCTGATGCTGCTTACTACTGTTCACTCTCTGATGACAAACTGCATACTGTGATTCACAAAAAGCCTGCTGCTGGGCCGGTTACGCAATACGTCTGGGCAATTGTTTAGGCTAACTGTATGTAGGTTGTACTGGGGCTCCTCACAGGTGAAAGTTAACAATTTATTAATTACTGAATTAAAATTAAAACTGGATCACACACTTCTGTACCGTTACAATACCCCCCCAATAAGAGGTTGAAGGCCGAAGCGTTCAAACTCTTATTGCCTAAACCCTAAGAGGATCAGTGAGGATATGGCGCCGCAACCCCCCTGAGCACTCTACTAAAATCATGGGTTCTTACCCCCCTAGTCCGGCGACTGTGGCACATTCAATTAAAAAAGCAACATACGGCCTTCCATCACTCCATATCCCACAACTGATTTGTTTCCTCTTAGCCGTACTGGTTCATTGACAAAGCACTGGCTCATTTTTTATTATAAAATATCTCTTAACCCTAGAAAATAGTATTAACAAAACAATATAGGATATATACAATACAGGAGTACATATAAGTTCCAGTCAAAATGACGCATTAATTATACAGAATTGCATTTACACAGAATTTCCTTCAGTTTTCAATTTTAAATGAATATTTTAATCATTATGTTTTTTTATCAATTATTTATTTTACCATTACAATCAAAATTCAGATCAAACTAGATTTAAAGTCATATTAAAAATTATCTTTTCAATTTATTTAATTACCTTTCATTAAATTTAACTCATATTTTTTAATTAACAATTTCAAAATTAATTACATTTTTCAAAATGATCCGACATAAAATATTACCTACATTATTCAAAAAATTTACATTCCTTTCTTCACATATGGAATTTCTTTTTATTTCATAATAGGATTTTCCTACTGGCAATGATTCAGCAGACTACAACACTTTTGTTATTGTCAACTCAGCTTCAACACCTCTGGCTGTAAACATTAGTCAAAACATACAACACACCTGTTTACATAAACGGTCGTCTGCCAGACTGGTGTTATAAACACTCCTTCAGTCTAAACATTCTGCTTACCTCACCTCTAACACCTGTACTGCACTTTTCAATTTTTTATAAATCTTTTAGTTAACAATTGTAATAATATAATAATTTTTATACAATTAATTTCACTATAATATATTTACAAATCTTTATCATTATTATTTCAGTTTTATCACACTTCAATGTCCAAGGTTGCGAGGTCTGAACCGTAAAACAAAATATTTACAATTGTTCCTTTATGAAGTTCAGCCTCCATCGTCAAAAATTAGTCTGGTCTT
Organism: Magicicada septendecula; assembly: GCA_034769895.1. Taxonomy (NCBI): domain Eukaryota; kingdom Metazoa; phylum Arthropoda; class Insecta; order Hemiptera; family Cicadidae; genus Magicicada; species Magicicada septendecula. The sequence goes on from CM068368.1 coordinate 688,385,438, forward strand.
TATGTAACACTTTTCAATTTTATTGATACGCCACATATGGTTATTTTTTGTTTTATAACCACAAGAACTTATTTTTTCCATTGTACCAAAACAATAATCTATAGGGTTACCCCCCAAAATTATCTTATCATAAATCAAGTTGACATCAGTATTATTTGTAAAGTCTCCGTCAGTGTTTTTTGTTATTACCATTGCATTATTATTACCATATTCTGCTACTATAGGTTCATTAACAGGCAAATATTTGTCATCAATATACACATTGTTTGTCACACAAGGTATGTTTTTAATTCTACCAGTTCTCTCACTATTTAAACTCTGTATTAACTCTTCATAATCTCTCTTCCCCATAATATATTTCTACCATTCTCTCTCTCTCTCATAATCACTTTCATCACCACAACATTTCATAATCTCACTCCATCCAGAGGGCAACACAACATTATTACAACATCTGGCTTTACCAGATACACAAAAATAATTTCTTTGACATTTAAAAGACCTTTTGTCTTCTACAAAAACTAACGAGGAACCTTTGTCCTCCAACACTACTGGTGAAACCTTTTCTTCACCTATCTCACAAGAAAAATTTGCCCTCTTTTCACCCTCTACACTTAAACTGTCTTCACACTCTCTCTCATTCTCATCGGCATTTGCTAACAACACTTCATTACTAAACTCTACTTCAACAAAATCTTCCTTATCACTCTCAACATTAATCTCCTTGTTCTCTACTACCACGTTTTTACACATATCATTATAATTCTGATTTGTTTTACATTCAAAATTTTCGATTACCTTTTGTATTTGTTTATCAATTTTTTCTGACACTTGTTCTTTAATAGTGTTGAAACATTCATCCATCTCATTTAGACGTTTATTCATACTGATTTCGAACTTAACATTTTGTGTATTCATTTCACATAAACGCTTATCAAATTTTTGGTCAATATTATTTATATCACCCTTTAACTCATGGAATTTGCTATTAATTGTATTAAATTTAACATCAGAATCACTCTTCTGTTCATTGAAAAGCAATTGCATCATTTTTATCATATCATTATCCTCAGATTGTTTATTTTTATTCATTACGGGTGGGGTTACCTGAATCCCTGAGTCATCTATTTCATCTGACTTACTTGATTCTCTATTTTGAACTGGGATTGGGGTCGAATGGACCTCCAACCCACTCATGACCGTTGATTCGGTCAAACTATTATTTTCCATTTTTGTTTTATATTATTTTTACATATATAAATATGCCCGGTTTTGCTTTCACAGTCTACAATTTACAACCTCGCCCCACTCCCAAATAACCCGTTCTGCAGCTTAATTAGGTCTGGCGAATATACGTTATAAACCCTATACTCGAGTCCCTGTTCGGGCGCCATTTGTAACTACTCATTTAATTCCTATTAATAATTAATTTTTACCTTAGGGTTTTTCCCAGAGTCGTACAGACGAAATTGCTGCAGAAAGGATTATTCGAGATACAAGGGGTAAAGATCAAATACACAGTTTGTGCTAAAACAAATTGCCTCTGGTTTATTATGCAAAATAACTACTTCGTCTCTCTTTCATGCCATTTAAAATTCTTATTTCTTTTCGTTAGATTAAATACTCGTTGAATGAGTAACAATTTGTAAAAATCAAACAAAGTAACAAAATGAATATTTCTTAATTAACTAGCTTATGACAACTATGGTATACCACAACTATTTATTTTTAGCAATGAACCAATATGTGATGTAGCCACACACTCACACACATTCGTTCTTTGACTTTGTCGTTCTATTTAAACCCCACTTTGAGATCTCTGAGGTACATTTAAGATTTACAATTTATTTATGTTGAATTATACTCTGGAGAAAAAGGTAAAATGATATTGGTTAAAACTCAGTTAATACTTAACGTCTGAAGAACTCCGCTGTTTTGCACTTCTGCTGTGAATGCACTGGTTTTTTTTCTTTGGTTAACACACCATAAATTAGTTTTGACACTGTTTACCCGCGGGTACTATTATTGATTATTTCGTATTAGGTTGATGCGCCACTATTATTTTAATCCACTTTAGAATAACAATTCTTTTTATTTTGTCGGCCGACATAAATTTTCGAACACTTAGCTCGTTTAGGTTGACCGCGCGGCCATGAGTTGCAACTGGAACTCGGCCGCACGTTTTACTGTTTGTACAACTTTTAACACTGTTAATGCGTTGAAAGATAGGCCTACTCTTAATTACGGCCTATCTTGCACCCGAGGCCACCGTTTGAATTTAAATCACCAACTTTACTGTCTGATGCTGCTTACTACTGTTCACTCTCTGATGACAAACTGCATACTGTGATTCACAAAAAGCCTGCTGCTGGGCCGGTTACGCAATACGTCTGGGCAATTGTTTAGGCTAACTGTATGTAGGTTGTACTGGGGCTCCTCAAAGGTGAAAGTTAACAATTTATTAATTACTGAATTAAAATTAAAACTGGATCACACACTTCTGTACCGTTACAATACCCCCCCAATAAGAGGTTGAAGGCCGAAGCGTTCAAACTCTTATTGCCAAAACCCTAAGAGGATCAGTGAGGATATGGCGCCGCAACCCCCCTGAGCACTCTACTAAAATCATGGGTTCTTACCCCCCTAGTCCGGCGACTGTGGCACATTCAATTAAAAAAGCAACATACGGGCTTCCATCACTCCATATCCCACAACTGATTTGTTTCCTCTTAGCCGTACTGGTTCATTGACAAAGCACTGGCTCATTTTTTTATTATAAAATATCTCTTAACCCTAGAAAATAGTATTAACAAAACAATATAGGATATATACAATACAGGAGTACATATAAGTTCCAGTCAAAATGACGCATTAATTATACAGAATTGCATTTACACAGAATTTCCTTCAGTTTTCAATTTTAAATGAATATTTTAATCATGATGTTTTTTTATCAATTATTTATTTTACCATTACAATCAAAATTCAGATCAAACTAGATTTAAAGTCATATTAAAAATTATCTTTTCAATTTATTTAATTACCTTTCATTAAATTTAACTCATATTTTTTAATTAACAATTTCAAAATTAATTACATTTTTCAAAATGATCCGACATAAAATATTACCTAAATTATTCAAAAAATTTACATTCCTTTCTTCACATGTGGAATTTCTTTTTATTTCATAATAGGATTTTCCTACTGGCAATGATTCAGCAGACTACAACACTTTTGTTATTGTCAACTCAGCTTCAACACCTCTGGCTGTAAACATTAGTCAAAACATACAACACACCTGTTTACATAAACGGTCGTCTGTCAGACTGGTGTTATAAACACTCCTTCAGTCTAAACATTCTGCTTACCTCACCTCTAACACCTGTACTGCACTTTTCAATTTTTTATAAATCTTTTAGTTAACAATTGTAATAATATAATAATTTTTATACAATTAATTTCACTATAATATATTTACAAATCTTTATCATTATTATTTCAGTTTTATCACACTTCAATGTCCAAGGTTGCGAGGTCTGAACCGTAAAACAAAATATTTACAATTGTTCCTTTATGAAGTTCAGCCTCCATCGTCAAAAATTAGTCTGGTCTTTATGTAACACTTTTCAATTTTATTGATACGCCACATATGGTTATTTTTTGTTTTATAACCACAAGAACTTATTTTTTCCATTGTACCAAAACAATAATCTATAGGGTTACCCCCCAAAATTATCTTATCATAAATCAAGTTGACATCAGTATTATTTGTAAAGTCAACGTCAGTGTTTTTTGTTATTACCATTGCATTATTATTACCATATTCTGCTACTATAGGTTCATTAACAGGCAAATATTTGTCATCAATATACACATTGTTTGTCACACAAGGTATGTTTTTAATTCTACCAGTTCTCTCACTATTTAAACTCTGTATTAACTCTTCATAATCTCTCTTCCCCATAATATATTTCTACCATTCTCTCTCTCTCTCATAATCACTTTCATCACCACAACATTTCATAATCTCACTCCATCCAGAGGGCAACACAACATTATTACAACATCTGGCTTTACCAGATACACAAAAATAATTTCTTTGACATTTAAAAGACCTTTTGTCTTCTACAAAAACTAACGAGGAACCTTTGTCCTCCAACACTACTGGTGAAACCTTTTCTTCACCTATCTCACAAGAAAAATTTGCCCTCTTTTCACCCTCTACACTTAAACTGTCTTCACACTCTCTCTCATTCTCATCGGCATTTGCTAACAACACTTCATTACTAAACTCTACTTCAACAAAATCTTCCTTATCACTCTCAACATTAATCTCCTTGTTCTCTACTACCACGTTTTTACACATATCATTATAATTCTGATTTGTTTTACATTCAAAATTTTCGATTACCTTTTGTATTTGTTTATCAATTTTTTCTGACACTTGTTCTTTAATAGTGTTGAAACATTCATCCATCTCATTTAGACGTTTATTCATACTGATTTCGAACTTAACATTTTGTGTATTCATTTCACATAAACGCTTATCAAATTTTTGGTCAATATTATTTATATCACCCTTTATCTCATGGAATTTGCTATTAATTGTATTAAATTTAACATCAGAATCACTCTTCTGTTCATTGAAAAGCAATTGCATCATTTTTATCATATCATTATCCTCAGATTGTTTATTTTTATTCAAAATATCACTATAATATTGACGACTCGGATCACTATAATATTGACGACTCGGAAAACTTTGTGTTCCGAGTCGTCAATATTATAGTGATATTTAGTTAAGTAAAGTACACGTCATGGACAACGAAATCCAAGTATTTTTATTCATTACGGGTGGGGTTACCTGAATCCCTGAGTCATCTATTTCATCTGACTTACTTGATTCTCTATTTTGAACTGGGATTGGGGTCGAATGGACCTCCAACCCACTCATGACCGTTGATTCGGTCAAACTATTATTTTCCATTTTTGTTTTATATTATTTTTACATATATAAATATGCCCGGTTTTGCTTTCACAGTCTACAATTTACAACCTCGCCCCACTCCCAAATAACCCGTTCTGCAGCTTAATTAGGTCTGGCGAATATACGTTATAAACCCTATACTCGAGTCCCTGTTCGGGCGCCATTTGTAACTACTCACTTAATTCCTATTAATAATTAATTCTTACCTTAGGGTTTTTCCCAGAGTCGTACAGACGAAACTGCTGCAGAAAGGATTATTCGAGATACAAGGGGTAAAGATCAAATACACAGTTTGTGCTAAAACAAATTGCCTCTGGTTTATTATGCAAAATAACTACTTCGTCTCTCTTTCATGACATTTAAAATTCTTATTTCTTTTCGTTAGATTAAATACTCGTTGAATGAGTAACAATTTGTAAAAATCAAACAAAGTAACAAAATGAATATTTCTTAATTAACTAGCTTATGACAACTATGGTATACCACAACTATTTATTTTTAGCAATGAACCAATACGTGACGTAGCCACACACTCACACACATTCGTTCTTTGACTTTGTCGTTCTATTTAAACCCCACTTTGAGATCTCTGAGGTACATTTAAGATTTACAATTTATTTATGTTGAATTATACTCTGGAGAAAAAGGTAAAATGATATTGGTTAAAACTCAGTTAATACTTAACGTCTGAAGAACTCCGCTGTTTTGCACTTCTGCTGTGAATGCACTGGTTTTTTTTTCTTTGGTTAACACACCATAAATTAGTTTTGACACTGTTTACCCGCGGGTACTGTTATTGATTATTTCGTGTTAGGTTGATGCGCCACTATTATTTTAATCCACTTTAGAATAACAATTCTTTTTATTTTGTCGACCGACATAAATTTTCGAACACTTAGCTCGTTTAGGTTGACCGCGCGGCCATGAGTTGCAACTGGAACTCGGCCGCACGTTTTACTGTTTGTACAACTTTTAACACTGTTAATGCGTTGAAAGATAGGCCTACTCTTAAATACAGCCTATCTTGCACCCGAGGCCACCGTTTGAATTTAAATCACCAACTTTACTGTCTGATGCTGCTTACTACTGTTCACTCTCTGATGACAAACTGCATACTGTGATTCACAAAAAGCCTGCTGCTGGGCCGGTTACGCAATACGTCTGGGCAATTGTTTAGGCTAACTGTGTAGGTTGTACTGGGGCTCCTCACAGGTGAAAGTTAACAATTTATTAATTACTGAATTAAAATTAAAACTGGATCACACACTTCTGTACCGTTACAATACCCCCCCAATAAGAGGTTGAAGGCCGAAGCGTTCAAACTCTTATTGCCTAAACCCTAAGAGGATCAGTGAGGATATGGCGCCGCAACCCCCCTGAGCACTCTACTAAAATCATGGGTTCTTACCCCCCTAGTCCGGCGACTGTGGCACATTCAATTAAAAAAGCAACATACGGCCTTCCATCACTCCATATCCCACAACTGATTTGTTTCCTCTTAGCCGTACTGGTTCATTGACAAAGCACTGGCTCATTTTTTATTATAAAATATCTCTTAACCCTAGAAAATAGTATTAACAAAACAATATAGGATATATACAATACAGGAGTACATATAAGTTTTAGTCAAAATGACGCATTAATTATACAGAATTGCATTTACACAGAATTTCCTTCAGTTTTCAATTTTAAATGAATATTTTAATCATTATGTTTTTTTATCAATTATTTATTTTACCATTACAATCAAAATTCAGATCAAACTAGATTTAAAGTCATATTAAAAATTATCTTTTCAATTTATTTAATTACCTTTCATTAAATTTAACTCATATTTTTTAATTAACAATTTCAAAATTAATTACATTTTTCAAAATGATCCGACATAAAATATTACCTACATTATTCAAAAAATTTACATTCCTTTCTTCACATGTGGAATTTCTTTTTATTTCATAATAGGATTTTCCTACTGGCAATGATTCAGCAGACTACAACACTTTTGTTATTGTCAACTCAGCTTCAACACCTCTGGCTGTAAACATTAGTCAAAACATACAACACACCTGTTTACATAAACGGTCGTCTGCCAGACTGGTGTTATAAACACTCCTTTAGTCTAAACATTCTGCTTACCTCACCTCTAACACCTGTACTGCACTTTTCAATTTTTTATAAATCTTTTAGTTAACAATTGTAATAATATAATAATTTTTATACAATTAATTTCACTATAAAATATTTACAAATCTTTATCATTATTATTTCAGTTTTATCACACTTCAATGTCCAAGGTTGCGAGGTCTGAACCGTAAAACAAAATATTTACAATTGTTCCTTTATGAAGTTCAGCCTCCATCGTCAAAAATTAGTCTGGTCTTTATGTAACACTTTTCAATTTTATTGATACGCCACATATGGTTATTTTTTGTTTTATAACCACAAGAACTTATTTTTTCCATTGTACCAAAACAATAATCTATAGGGTTACCCCCCAAAATTATCTTATCATAAATCAAGTTGACATCAGTATTATTTGTAAAGTCTCCGTCAGTGTTTTTTGTTATTACCATTGCATTATTATTACCATATTCTGCTACTATAGGTTCATTAACAGGCAAATATTTGTCATCAATATACACATTGTTTGTCACGCAAGGTATGTTTTTAATTCTACCAGTTCTCTCACTATTTAAACTCTGTATTAACTCTTCATAATCTCTCTTCCCCATAATATATTTCTACCATTCTCTCTCTCTCTCATAATCACTTTCATCACCACAACATTTCATAATCTCACTCCATCCAGAGGGCAACACAACATTATTACAACATCTGGCTTTACCAGATACACAAAAATAATTTCTTTGACATTTAAAAGACCTTTTGTCTTCTACAAAAACTAACGAGGAACCTTTGTCCTCCAACACTACTGGTGAAACCTTTTCTTCACCTATCTCACAAGAAAAATTTGCCCTCTTTTCACCCTCTACACTTAAACTGTCTTCACACTCTCTCTCATTCTCATCGGCATTTGCTAACAACACTTCATTACTAAACTCTACTTCAACAAAATCTTCCTTATCACTCTCAACATTAATCTCCTTGTTCTCTACTACCACGTTTTTACACATATCATTATAATTCTGATTTGTTTTACATTCAAAATTTTCGATTACCTTTTGTATTTGTTTATCAATTTTTTCTGACACTTGTTCTTTAATAGTGTTGAAACATTCATCCATCTCATTTAGACGTTTATTCATACTGATTTCGAACTTAACATTTTGTGTATTCATTTCACATAAACGCTTATCAAATTTTTGGTCAATATTATTTATATCACCCTTTATCTCATGGAATTTGCTATTAATTGTATTAAATTTAACATCAGAATCACTCTTCTGTTCATTGAAAAGCAATTGCATCATTTTTATCATATCGTTATCCTCAGATTGTTAATTTTTATTCATTACGGGTGGGGTTACCTGAATCCCTGAGTCATCTATTTCATCTGACTTACTTGATTCTCTATTTTGAACTGGGATTGGGGTCGAATGGACCTCCAACCCACTCATGACCGTTGATTCGGTCAAACTATTATTTTCCATTTTTGTTTTATATTATTTTTACATATATAAATATGCCCGGTTTTGCTTTCACAGTCTACAATTTACAACCTCGCCCCACTCCCAAATAACCCGTTCTGCAGCTTAATTAGGTCTGGCGAATATACGTTATAAACCCTATACTCGAGTCCCTGTTCGGGCGCCATTTGTAACTACTCATTTAATTCCTATTAATAATTAATTTTTACCTTAGGGTTTTTCCCAGAGTCGTACAGACGAAGTTGCTGCAGAAAGGATTATTCGAGATACAAGGGGTAAAGATCAAATACACAGTTTGTGCTAAAACAAATTGCCTCTGGTTTATTATGCAAAATAACTACTTCGTCTCTCTTTCATGACATTTAAAATTCTTATTTCTTTTCGTTAGATTAAATACTCGTTGAATGAGTAACAATTTGTAAAAATCAAACAAAGTAACAAAATGAATATTTCTTAATTAACTAGCTTATGACAACTATGGTATACCACAACTATTTATTTTTAGCAATGAACCAATATGTGATGTAGCCACACACTCACACACATTCGTTCTTTGACTTTGTCGTTCTATTTAAACCCCACTTTGAGATCTCTGAGGTACATTTAAGATTTACAATTTATTTATGTTGAATTATACTCTGGAGAAAAAGGTAAAATGATATTGGTTAAAACTCAGTTAATACTTAACGTCTGAAGAACTCCGCTGTTTTGCACTTCTGCTGTGAATGCACTGGTTTTTTTTTCTTTGGTTAACACACCATAAATTAGTTTTGACACTGTTTACCCGCGGGTACTATTATTGATTATTTCGTATTAGGTTGATGCGCCACTATTATTTTAATCCACTTTAGAATAACAATTCTTTTTATTTTGTCGGCCGACATAAATTTTCGAACACTTAGCTCGTTTAGGTTGACCGCGCGGCCATGAGTTGCAACTGGAACTCGGCCGCACGTTTTACTGTTTGTACAACTTTTAACACTGTTAATGCGTTGAAAGATAGGCCTACTCTTAATTACGGCCTATCTTGCACCCGAGGCCACCGTTTGAATTTAAATCACCAACTTTACTGTCTGATGCTGCTTACTACTTTTCACTCTCTGATGACAAACTGCATACTGTGATTCACAAAAAGCCTGCTGCTGGGCCGGTTACGCAATACGTCTGGGCAATTGTTTAGGCTAACTGTATGTAGGTTGTACTGGGGCTCCTCAAAGGTGAAAGTTAACAATTTATTAATTACTGAATTAAAATTAAAACTGGACCACACACTTCTGTACCGTTACAATACCCCCCCAATAAGAGGTTGAAGGCCGAAGCGTTCAAACTCTTATTGCCAAAACCCTAAGAGGATCAGTGAGGATATGGCGCCGCAACCCCCCTGAGCACTCTACTAAAATCATGGGTTCTTATCCCCCTAGTCCGGCGACTGTGACACATTCAATTAAAAAATCAACATACGGCCTTCCATCACTCCATATCCCACAACTGATTTGTTTCCTCTTAGCCGTACTGGTTCATTGACAAAGCACTGGCTCATTTTTTATTATAAAATATCTCTTAACCCTAGAAAATAGTATTAACAAAACAATATAGGATATATACAATACAGGAGTACATATAAGTTCCAGTCAAAATGATGCATTAATTATACAGAATTGCATTTACACAGAATTTCCTTCAGTTTTCAATTTTAAATGAATATTTTAATCATTATGTTTTTTTATCAATTATTTATTTTACCATTACAATCAAAATTCAGATCAAACTAGATTTAAAGTCATATTAAAAATTATCTTTTCAATTTATTTAATTACCTTTCATTAAATTTAACTCATATTTTTTAATTAACAATTTCAAAATTAATTACATTTTTCAAAATGATCCGACATAAAATATTACCTACATTATTCAAAAAATTTACATTCCTTTCTTCACATATGGAATTTCTTTTTATTTCATAATAGGATTTTCCTACTGGCAATGATTCAGCAGACTACAACACTTTTGTTAGTGTCAACTCAGCTTCAACACCTCTGGCTGTAAACATTAGTCAAAACATACAGCACACCTGTTTACATAAACGGTCGTCTGCCAGACTGGTGTTATAAACACTCCTTCAGTCTAAACATTCTGCTTACCTCACCTCAAACACCTGTACTGCACTTTTCAATTTTTTATAAATCTTTTAGTTAACAATTGTAATAATATAATAATTTTTATACAATTAATTTCACTATAATATATTTACAAATCTTTATCATTATTATTTCAGTTTTATCACACTTCAATGTCCAAGGTTGCGAGGTCTGAACCGTAAAACAAAATATTTACAATTGTTCCTTTATGAAGTTCAACCTCCATCGTCAAAAATTAGTCTGGTCTTTATGTAACACTTTTCAATTTTATTGATACACCACATATGGTTATTTTTTGTTTTATAACCACAAGAACTTATTTTTTCCATTGTACCAAAACAATAATCTATAGGGTTACCCCCCAAAATTATCTTATCATAAATCAAGTTGACATCAGTATTATTTGTAAAGTCTCCGTCAGTGTTTTTTGTTATTACCATTGCATTATTATTACCATATTCTGCTACTATAGGTTCATTAACAGGCAAATATTTGTCATCAATATACACATTGTTTGTCACACAAGGTATGTTTTTAATTCTACCAGTTCTCTCACTATTTAAACTCTGTATTAACTCTTCATAATCTCTCTTCCCCATAATATATTTCTACCATTCTCTCTCTCTCTCATAATCACTTTCATCACCACAACATTTCATAATCTCACTCCATCCAGAGGGCAACACAACATTATTACAACATCTGGCTTTACCAGATACACAAAAATAATTTCTTTGACATTTAAAAGACCTTTTGTCTTCTACAAAAACTAACGAGGAACCTTTGTCCTCCAACACTACTGGTGAAACCTTTTCTTCACCTATCTCACAAGAAAAATTTGCCCTCTTTTCACCCTCTACACTTAAACTGTCTTCACACTCTCTCTCATTCTCATCGGCATTTGCTAACAACACTTCATTACTAAACTCTACTTCAACAAAATCTTCCTTATCACTCTCAACATTAATCTCCTTGTTCTCTACTACCACGTTTTTACACATATCATTATAATTCTGATTTGTTTTACATTCAAAATTTTCGATTACCTTTTGTATTTGTTTATCAATTTTTTCTGACACTTGTTCTTTAATAGTGTTGAAACATTCATCCATCTCATTTAGACGTTTATTCATACTGATTTCGAACTTAACATTTTGTGTATTCATTTCACATAAACGCTTATCAAATTTTTGGTCAATATTATTTATATCACCCTTTAACTCATGGAATTTGCTATTAATTGTATTAAATTTAACATCAGAATCACTCTTCTGTTCATTGAAAAGCAATTGCATCATTTTTATCATATCATTATCCTCAGATTGTTTATTTTTATTCATTACGGGTGGGGTTACCTGAATCCCTGAGTCATCTATTTCATCTGACTTACTTGATTCTCTATTTTGAACTGGGATTGGGGTCGAATGGACCTCCAACCCACTCATGACCGTTGATTCGGTCAAACTATTATTTTCCATTTTTGTTTTATATTATTTTTACATATATAAATATGCCCGGTTTTGCTTTCACAGTCTACAATTTACAACCTCGCCCCACTCCCAAATAACCCGTTCTGCAGCTTAATTAGGTCTGGCGAATATACGTTATAAACCCTATACTCGAGTCCCTGTTCGGGCGCCATTTGTAACTACTCATTTAATTCCTATTAATAATTAATTTTTACCTTAGGGTTTTTCCCAGAGTCGTACAGACGAAATTGCTGCAGAAAGGATTATTCGAGATACAAGGGGTAAAGATCAAATACACAGTTTGTGCTAAAACAAATTGCCTCTGGTTTATTATGCAAAATAACTACTTCGTCTCTCTTTCATGACATTTAAAATTCTTATTTCTTTTCGTTAGATTAAATACTCGTTGAATGAGTAACAATTTGTAAAAATCAAACAAAGTAACAAAATGAATATTTCTTAATTAACTAGCTTATGACAACTATGGTATACCACAACTATTTATTTTTAGCAATGAACCAATTTGTGATGTAGCCACACACTCGCACACATTCGTTCTTTGACTTTGTCGTTCTATTTAAACCCCACTTTGAGATCTCTGAGGTACATTTAAGATTTACAATTTATTTATGTTGAATTATACTCTGGAGAAAAAGGTAAAATGATATTGGTTAAAACTCAGTTAATACTTAACGTCTGAAGAACTCCGCTGTTTTGCACTTCTGCTGTGAATGCACTGGTTTTTTTTTCTTTGGTTAACACACCATAAATTAGTTTTGACACTGTTTACCCGCGGGTACTATTATTGATTATTTCGTATTAGGTTGATGCGCCACTATTATTTTAATCCACTTTAGAATAACAATTCTTTTTATTTTGTCGGCCGACATAAATATTCGAACACTTAGCTCGTTTAGGTTGACCGCGCGGCCATGAGTTGCAACTGGAACTCGGCCGCACGTTTTACTGTTTGTACAACTTTTAACACTGTTAATGCGTTGAAAGATAGGCCTACTCTTAATTACGGCCTATCTTGCACCCGAGGCCACCGTTTGAATTTAAATCACCAACTTTACTGTCTGATGCTGCTTACTACTGTTCACTCTCTGATGACAAACTGCATACTGTGATTCACAAAAAGCCTGCTGCTGGGCCGGTTACGCAATACGTCTGGGCAATTGTTTAGGCTAACTGTATGTAGGTTGTACTGGGGCTCCTCAAAGGTGAAAGTTAACAATTTATTAATTACTGAATTAAAATTAAAACTGGATCACACACTTCTGTACCGTTACAATACCCCCCCAATAAGAGGTTGAAGGCCGAAGCGTTCAAACTCTTATTGCCAAAACCCTAAGAGGATCAGTGAGGATATGGCGCCGCAACCCCCCTGAGCACTCTACTAAAATCATGGGTTCTTATCCCCCTAGTCCGGCGACTGTGACACATTCAATTAAAAAATCAACATACGGCCTTCCATCACTCCATATCCCACAACTGATTTGTTTCCTCTTAGCCGTACTGGTTCATTGACAAAGCACTGGCTCATTTTTTATTATAAAATATCTCTTAACCCTAGAAAATAGTATTAACAAAACAATATAGGATATATACAATACAGGAGTACATATAAGTTCCAGTCAAAATGATGCATTAATTATACAGAATTGCATTTACACAGAATTTCCTTCAGTTTTCAATTTTAAATGAATATTTTAATCATTATGTTTTTTTATCAATTATTTATTTTACCATTACAATCAAAATTCAGATCAAACTAGATTTAAAGTCATATTAAAAATTATCTTTTCAATTTATTTAATTACCTTTCATTAAATTTAACTCATATTTTTTAATTAACAATTTCAAAATTAATTACATTTTTCAAAATGATCCGACATAAAATATTACCTACATTATTCAAAAAATTTACATTCCTTTCTTCACATATGGAATTTCTTTTTATTTCATAATAGGATTTTCCTACTGGCAATGATTCAGCAGACTACAACACTTTTGTTATTGTCAACTCAGCTTCAACACCTCTGGCTGTAAACATTAGTCAAAACATACAGCACACCTGTTTACATAAACGGTCGTCTGCCAGACTGGTGTTATAAACACTCCTTCAGTCTAAACATTCTGCTTACCTCACCACTAACACCTGTACTGCACTTTTCAATTTTTTATAAATCTTTTAGTTAACAATTGTAATAATATAATAATTTTTATACAATTAATTTCACTATAATATATTTACAAATCTTTATCATTATTATTTCAGTTTTATCACACTTCAATGTCCAAGGTTGCGAGGTCTGAACCGTAAAACAAAATATTTACAATTGTTCCTTTATGAAGTTCAACCTCCATCGTCAAAAATTAGTCTGGTCTTTATGTAACACTTTTCAATTTTATTGATACACCACATATGGTTATTTTTTGTTTTATAACCACAAGAACTTATTTTTTCCATTGTACCAAAACAATAATCTATAGGGTTACCCCCCAAAATTATCTTATCATAAATCAAGTTGACATCAGTATTATTTGTAAAGTCTCCGTCAGTGTTTTTTGTTATTACCATTGCATTATTATTACCATATTCTGCTACTATAGGTTCATTAACAGGCAAATATTTGTCATCAATATACACATTGTTTGTCACACAAGGTATGTTTTTAATTCTACCAGTTCTCTCACTATTTAAACTCTGTATTAACTCTTCATAATCTCTCTTCCCCATAATATATTTCTACCATTCTCTCTCTCTCTCATAATCACTTTCATCACCACAACATTTCATAATCTCACTCCATCCAGAGGGCAACACAACATTATTACAACATCTGGCTTTACCAGATACACAAAAATAATTTCTTTGACATTTAAAAGACCTTTTGTCTTCTACAAAAACTAACGAGGAACCTTTGTCCTCCAACACTACTGGTGAAACCTTTTCTTCACCTATCTCACAAGAAAAATTTGCCCTCTTTTCACCCTCTACACTTAAACTGTCTTCACACTCTCTCTCATTCTCATCGGCATTTGCTAACAACACTTCATTACTAAACTCTACTTCAACAAAATCTTCCTTATCACTCTCAACATTAATCTCCTTGTTCTCTACTACCACGTTTTTACACATATCATTATAATTCTGATTTGTTTTACATTCAAAATTTTCGATTACCTTTTGTATTTGTTTATCAATTTTTTCTGACACTTGTTCTTTAATAGTGTTGAAACATTCATCCATCTCATTTAGACGTTTATTCATACTGATTTCGAACTTAACATTTTGTGTATTCATTTCACATAAACGCTTATCAAATTTTTGGTCAATATTATTTATATCACCCTTTAACTCATGGAATTTGCTATTAATTGTATTAAATTTAACATCAGAATCACTCTTCTGTTCATTGAAAAGCAATTGCATCATTTTTATCATATCATTATCCTCAGATTGTTTATTTTTATTCATTACGGGTGGGGTTACCTGAATCCCTGAGTCATCTATTTCATCTGACTTACTTGATTCTCTATTTTGAACTGGGATTGGGGTCGAATGGACCTCCAACCCACTCATGACCGTTGATTCGGTCAAACTATTATTTTCCATTTTTGTTTTATATTATTTTTACATATATAAATATGCCCGGTTTTGCTTTCACAGTCTACAATTTACAACCTCGCCCCACTCCCAAATAACCCGTTCTGCAGCTTAATTAGGTCTGGCGAATATACGTTATAAACCCTATACTCGAGTCCCTGTTCGGGCGCCATTTGTAACTACTCATTTAATTCCTATTAATAATTAATTTTTACCTTAGGGTTTTTCCCAGAGTCGTACAGACGAAATTGCTGCAGAAAGGATTATTCGAGATACAAGGGGTAAAGATCAAATACACAGTTTGTGCTAAAACAAATTGCCTCTGGTTTATTATGCAAAATAACTACTTCGTCTCTCTTTCATGACATTTAAAATTCTTATTTCTTTTCGTTAGATTAAATACTCGTTGAATGAGTAACAATTTGTAAAAATCAAACAAAGTAACAAAATGAATATTTCTTAATTAACTAGCTTATGACAACTATGGTATACCACAACTATTTATTTTTAGCAATGAACCAATTTGTGATGTAGCCACACACTCGCACACATTCGTTCTTTGACTTTGTCGTTCTATTTAAACCCCACTTTGAGATCTCTGAGGTACATTTAAGATTTACAATTTATTTATGTTGAATTATACTCTGGAGAAAAAGGTAAAATGATATTGGTTAAAACTCAGTTAATACTTAACGTCTGAAGAACTCCGCTGTTTTGCACTTCTGCTGTGAATGCACTGGTTTTTTTTTCTTTGGTTAACACACCATAAATTAGTTTTGACACTGTTTACCCGCGGGTACTATTATTGATTATTTCGTATTAGGTTGATGCGCCACTATTATTTTAATCCACTTTAGAATAACAATTCTTTTTATTTTGTCGGCCGACATAAATATTCGAACACTTAGCTCGTTTAGGTTGACCGCGCGGCCATGAGTTGCAACTGGAACTCGGCCGCACGTTTTACTGTTTGTACAACTTTTAACACTGTTAATGCGTTGAAAGATAGGCCTACTCTTAATTACGGCCTATCTTGCACCCGAGGCCACCGTTTGAATTTAAATCACCAACTTTACTGTCTGATGCTGCTTACTACTGTTCACTCTCTGATGACAAACTGCATACTGTGATTCACAAAAAGCCTGCTGCTGGGCCGGTTACGCAATACGTCTGGGCAATTGTTTAGGCTAACTGTATGTAGGTTGTACTGGGGCTCCTCAAAGGTGAAAGTTAACAATTTATTAATTACTGAATTAAAATTAAAACTGGATCACACACTTCTGTACCGTTACAATACCCCCCCAATAAGAGGTTGAAGGCCGAAGCGTTCAAACTCTTATTGCCAAAACCCTAAGAGGATCAGTGAGGATATGGCGCCGCAACCCCCCTGAGCACTCTACTAAAATCATGGGTTCTTATCCCCCTAGTCCGGCGACTGTGACACATTCAATTAAAAAATCAACATACGGCCTTCCATCACTCCATATCCCACAACTGATTTGTTTCCTCTTAGCCGTACTGGTTCATTGACAAAGCACTGGCTCATTTTTTATTATAAAATATCTCTTAACCCTAGAAAATAGTATTAACAAAACAATATAGGATATATACAATACAGGAGTACATATAAGTTCCAGTCAAAATGATGCATTAATTATACAGAATTGCATTTACACAGAATTTCCTTCAGTTTTCAATTTTAAATGAATATTTTAATCATTATGTTTTTTTATCAATTATTTATTTTACCATTACAATCAAAATTCAGATCAAACTAGATTTAAAGTCATATTAAAAATTATCTTTTCAATTTATTTAATTACCTTTCATTAAATTTAACTCATATTTTTTAATTAACAATTTCAAAATTAATTACATTTTTCAAAATGATCCGACATAAAATATTACCTACATTATTCAAAAAATTTACATTCCTTTCTTCACATATGGAATTTCTTTTTATTTCATAATAGGATTTTCCTACTGGCAATGATTCAGCAGACTACAACACTTTTGTTATTGTCAACTCAGCTTCAACACCTCTGGCTGTAAACATTAGTCAAAACATACAGCACACCTGTTTACATAAACGGTCGTCTGCCAGACTGGTGTTATAAACACTCCTTCAGTCTAAACATTCTGCTTACCTCACCACTAACACCTGTACTGCACTTTTCAATTTTTTATAAATCTTTTAGTTAACAATTGTAATAATATAATAATTTTTATACAATTAATTTCACTATAATATATTTACAAATCTTTATCATTATTATTTCAGTTTTATCACACTTCAATGTCCAAGGTTGCGAGGTCTGAACCGTAAAACAAAATATTTACAATTGTTCCTTTATGAAGTTCAACCTCCATCGTCAAAAATTAGTCTGGTCTTTATGTAACACTTTTCAATTTTATTGATACACCACATATGGTTATTTTTTGTTTTATAACCACAAGAACTTATTTTTTCCATTGTACCAAAACAATAATCTATAGGGTTACCCCCCAAAATTATCTTATCATAAATCAAGTTGACATCAGTATTATTTGTAAAGTCTCCGTCAGTGTTTTTTGTTATTACCATTGCATTATTATTACCATATTCTGCTACTATAGGTTCATTAACAGGCAAATATTTGTCATCAATATACACATTGTTTGTCACACAAGGTATGTTTTTAATTCTACCAGTTCTCTCACTATTTAAACTCTGTATTAACTCTTCATAATCTCTCTTCCCCATAATATATTTCTACCATTCTCTCTCTCTCTCATAATCACTTTCATCACCACAACATTTCATAATCTCACTCCATCCAGAGGGCAACACAACATTATTACAACATCTGGCTTTACCAGATACACAAAAATAATTTCTTTGACATTTAAAAGACCTTTTGTCTTCTACAAAAACTAACGAGGAACCTTTGTCCTCCAACACTACTGGTGAAACCTTTTCTTCACCTATCTCACAAGAAAAATTTGCCCTCTTTTCACCCTCTACACTTAAACTGTCTTCACACTCTCTCTCATTCTCATCGGCATTTGCTAACAACACTTCATTACTAAACTCTACTTCAACAAAATCTTCCTTATCACTCTCAACATTAATCTCCTTGTTCTCTACTACCACGTTTTTACACATATCATTATAATTCTGATTTGTTTTACATTCAAAATTTTCGATTACCTTTTGTATTTGTTTATCAATTTTTTCTGACACTTGTTCTTTAATAGTGTTGAAACATTCATCCATCTCATTTAGACGTTTATTCATACTGATTTCGAACTTAACATTTTGTGTATTCATTTCACATAAACGCTTATCAAATTTTTGGTCAATATTATTTATATCACCCTTTAACTCATGGAATTTGCTATTAATTGTATTAAATTTAACATCAGAATCACTCTTCTGTTCATTGAAAAGCAATTGCATCATTTTTATCATATCATTATCCTCAGATTGTTTATTTTTATTCATTACGGGTGGGGTTACCTGAATCCCTGAGTCATCTATTTCATCTGACTTACTTGATTCTCTATTTTGAACTGGGATTGGGGTCGAATGGACCTCCAACCCACTCATGACCGTTGATTCGGTCAAACTATTATTTTCCATTTTTGTTTTATATTATTTTTACATATATAAATATGCCCGGTTTTGCTTTCACAGTCTACAATTTACAACCTCGCCCCACTCCCAAATAACCCGTTCTGCAGCTTAATTAGGTCTGGCGAATATACGTTATAAACCCTATACTCGAGTCCCTGTTCGGGCGCCATTTGTAACTACTCATTTAATTCCTATTAATAATTAATTTTTACCTTTGGGTTTTTCCCAGAGTCGTACAGACGAAATTGCTGCAGAAAGGATTATTCGAGATACAAGGGGTAAAGATCAAATACACAGTTTGTGCTAAAACAAATTGCCTCTGGTTTATTATGCAAAATAACTACTTCGTCTCTCTTTCATGACATTTAAAATTCTTATTTCTTTTCGTTAGATTAAATACTCGTTGAATGAGTAACAATTTGTAAAAATCAAACAAAGTAACAAAATGAATATTTCTTAATTAACTAGCTTATGACAACTATGGTATACCACAACTATTTATTTTTAGCAATGAACCAATATGTGATGTAGCCACACACTCACACACATTCGTTCTTTGACTTTGTCGTTCTATTTAAACCCCACTTTGAGATCTCTGAGGTACATTTAAGATTTACAATTTATTTATGTTGAATTATACTCTGGAGAAAAAAGTAAAATGATATTGGTTAAAACTCAGTTAATACTTAACGTCTGAAGAACTCCGCTGTTTTGCACTTCTGCTGTGAATGCACTGGTTTTTTTTTCTTTGGTTAACACACCATAAATTAGTTTTGACACTGTTTACCCGCGGGTACTATTATTGATTATTTCGTATTAGGTTGATGCGCCACTATTATTTTAATCCACTTTAGAATAACAATTCTTTTTATTTTGTCGGCCGACATAAATTTTCGAACACTTAGCTCGTTTAGGTTGACCGCGCGGCCATGAGTTGCAACTGGAACTCGGCCGCACGTTTTACTGTTTGTACAACTTTTAACACTGTTAATGCGTTGAAAGATAGGCCTACTCTTAATTACGGCCTATCTTGCACCCGAGGCCACCGTTTGAATTTAAATCACCAACTTTACTGTCTGATGCTGCTTACTACTGTTCACTCTCTGATGACAAACTGCATACTGTGATTCACAAAAAGCCTGCTGCTGGGCCGGTTACGCAATACGTCTGGGCAATTGTTTAGGCTAACTGTATGTAGGTTGTACTGGGGCTCCTCAAAGGTGAAAGTTAACAATTTATTAATTACTGAATTAAAATTAAAACTGGATCACACACTTCTGTACCGTTACAATACCCCCCCAATAAGAGGTTGAAGGCCGAAGCGTTCAAACTCTTATTGCCAAAACCCTAAGAGGATCAGTGAGGATATGGCGCCGCAACCCCCCTGAGCACTCTACTAAAATCATGGGTTCTTATCCCCCTAGTCCGGCGACTGTGACACATTCAATTAAAAAATCAACATACGGCCTTCCATCACTCCATATCCCACAACTGATTTGTTTCCTCTTAGCCGTACTGGTTCATTGACAAAGCACTGGCTCATTTTTTATTATAAAATATCTCTTAACCCTAGAAAATAGTATTAACAAAACAATATAGGATATATACAATACAGGAGTACATATAAGTTCCAGTCAAAATGATGCATTAATTATACAGAATTGCATTTACACAGAATTTCCTTCAGTTTTCAATTTTAAATGAATATTTTAATCATTATGTTTTTTTATCAATTATTTATTTTACCATTACAATCAAAATTCAGATCAAACTAGATTTAAAGTCATATTAAAAATTATCTTTTCAATTTATTTAATTACCTTTCATTAAATTTAACTCATATTTTTTAATTAACAATTTCAAAATTAATTACATTTTTCAAAATGATCCGACATAAAATATTACCTACATTATTCAAAAAATTTACATTCCTTTCTTCACATATGGAATTTCTTTTTATTTCATAATAGGATTTTCCTACTGGCAATGATTCAGCAGACTACAACACTTTTGTTATTGTCAACTCAGCTTCAACACCTCTGGCTGTAAACATTAGTCAAAACATACAGCACACCTGTTTACATAAACGGTCGTCTGCCAGACTGGTGTTATAAACACTCCTTCAGTCTAAACATTCTGCTTACCTCACCACTAACACCTGTACTGCACTTTTCAATTTTTTATAAATCTTTTAGTTAACAATTGTAATAATATAATAATTTTTATACAATTAATTTCACTATAATATATTTACAAATCTTTATCATTATTATTTCAGTTTTATCACACTTCAATGTCCAAGGTTGCGAGGTCTGAACCGTAAAACAAAATATTTACAATTGTTCCTTTATGAAGTTCAACCTCCATCGTCAAAAATTAGTCTGGTCTTTATGTAACACTTTTCAATTTTATTGATACACCACATATGGTTATTTTTTGTTTTATAACCACAAGAACTTATTTTTTCCATTGTACCAAAACAATAATCTATAGGGTTACCCCCCAAAATTATCTTATCATAAATCAAGTTGACATCAGTATTATTTGTAAAGTCTCCGTCAGTGTTTTTTGTTATTACCATTGCATTATTATTACCATATTCTGCTACTATAGGTTCATTAACAGGCAAATATTTGTCATCAATATACACATTGTTTGTCACACAAGGTATGTTTTTAATTCTACCAGTTCTCTCACTATTTAAACTCTGTATTAACTCTTCATAATCTCTCTTCCCCATAATATATTTCTACCATTCTCTCTCTCTCTCATAATCACTTTCATCACCACAACATTTCATAATCTCACTCCATCCAGAGGGCAACACAACATTATTACAACATCTGGCTTTACCAGATACACAAAAATAATTTCTTTGACATTTAAAAGACCTTTTGTCTTCTACAAAAACTAACGAGGAACCTTTGTCCTCCAACACTACTGGTGAAACCTTTTCTTCACCTATCTCACAAGAAAAATTTGCCCTCTTTTCACCCTCTACACTTAAACTGTCTTCACACTCTCTCTCATTCTCATCGGCATTTGCTAACAACACTTCATTACTAAACTCTACTTCAACAAAATCTTCCTTATCACTCTCAACATTAATCTCCTTGTTCTCTACTACCACGTTTTTACACATATCATTATAATTCTGATTTGTTTTACATTCAAAATTTTCGATTACCTTTTGTATTTGTTTATCAATTTTTTCTGACACTTGTTCTTTAATAGTGTTGAAACATTCATCCATCTCATTTAGACGTTTATTCATACTGATTTCGAACTTAACATTTTGTGTATTCATTTCACATAAACGCTTATCAAATTTTTGGTCAATATTATTTATATCACCCTTTAACTCATGGAATTTGCTATTAATTGTATTAAATTTAACATCAGAATCACTCTTCTGTTCATTGAAAAGCAATTGCATCATTTTTATCATATCATTATCCTCAGATTGTTTATTTTTATTCAAAATATCACTATAATATTGACGACTCGGATCACTATAATATTGACGACTCGGAAAACTTTGTGTTCCGAGTCGTCAATATTATAGTGATATTTAGTTAAGTAACGTACACGTCATGGACAACGAAATCCAAGTATTTTTATTCATTACGGGTGGGGTTACCTGAATCCCTGAGTCATCTATTTCATCTGACTTACTTGATTCTCTATTTTGAACTGGGATTGGGGTCGAATGGACCTCCAACCCACTCATGACCGTTGATTCGGTCAAACTATTATTTTCCATTTTTGTTTTATATTATTTTTACATATATAAATATGCCCGGTTTTGCTTTCACAGTCTACAATTTACAACCTCGCCCCACTCCCAAATAACCCGTTCTGCAGCTTAATTAGGTCTGGCGAATATACGTTATAAACCCTATACTCGAGTCCCTGTTCGGGCGCCATTTATAACTACTCACTTAATTCCTATTAATAATTAATTCTTACCTTAGGGTTTTTCCCAGAGTCGTACAGACGAAACTGCTGCAGAAAGGATTATTCGAGATACAAGGGGTAAAGATCAAATACACAGTTTGTGCTAAAACAAATTGCCTCTGGTTTATTATGCAAAATAACTACTTCGTCTCTCTTTCATGACATTTAAAATTCTTATTTCTTTTCGTTAGATTAAATACTCGTTGAATGAGTAACAATTTGTAAAAATCAAACAAAGTAACAAAATGAATATTTCTTAATTAACTAGCTTATGACAACTATGGTATACCACAACTATTTATTTTTAGCAATGAACCAATACGTGACGTAGCCACACACTCACACACATTCGTTCTTTGACTTTGTCGTTCTATTTAAACCCCACTTTGAGATCTCTGAGGTACATTTAAGATTTACAATTTATTTATGTTGAATTATACTCTGGAGAAAAAGGTAAAATGATATTGGTTAAAACTCAGTTAATACTTAACGTCTGAAGAACTCCGCTGTTTTGCACTTCTGCTGTGAATGCACTGGTTTTTTTTTCTTTGGTTAACACACCATAAATTAGTTTTGACACTGTTTACCCGCGGGTACTGTTATTGATTATTTCGTGTTAGGTTGATGCGCCACTATTATTTTAATCCACTTTAGAATAACAATTCTTTTTATTTTGTCGACCGACATAAATTTTCGAACACTTAGCTCGTTTAGGTTGACCGCGCGGCCATGAGTTGCAACTGGAACTCGGCCGCACGTTTTACTGTTTGTACAACTTTTAACACTGTTAAAGCGTTGAAAGATAGGCCTACTCTTAAATACAGCCTATCTTGCACCCGAGGCCACCGTTTGAATTTAAATCACCAACTTTACTGTCTGATGCTGCTTACTACTGTTCACTCTCTGATGACAAACTGCATACTGTGGTTCACAAAAAGCCTGCTGCTGGGCCGGTTACGCAATACGTCTGGGCAATTGTTTAGGCTAACTGTATGTAGGTTGTACTGGGGCTCCTCACAGGTGAAAGTTAACAATTTATTAATTGCTGAATTAAAATTAAAACTGGATCACACACTTCTGTACCGTTACAATACCCCCCCAATAAGAGGTTGAAGGCCGAAGCGTTCAAACTCTTATTGCCTAAACCCTAAGAGGATCAGTGAGGATATGGCGCCGCAACCCCCCTGAGCACTCTACTAAAATCATGGGTTCTTACCCCCCTAGTCCGGCGACTGTGGCACATTCAATTAAAAAATCAACATACGGCCTTCCATCACTCCATATCCCACAACTGATTTGTTTCCTCTTAGCCGTACTGGTTCATTGACAAAGCACTGGCTCATTTTTTATTATAAAATATCTCTTAACCCTAGAAAATAGTATTAACAGAACAATATAGGATATATACAATACAGGAGTACATATAAGTTCCAGTCAAAATGACGCATTAATTATACAGAATTGCATTTACACAGAATTTCCTTCAGTTTTCAATTTTAAATGAATATTTTAATCATTATGTTTTTTTATCAATTATTTATTTTACCATTACAATCAAAATTCAGTTCAAACTAGATTTAAAGTCATATTAAAAATTATCTTTTCAATTTATTTAATTACCTTTCATTAAATTTAACTCATATTTTTTAATTAACAATTTCAAAATTAATTACATTTTTCAAAATGATCCGACATAAAATATTACCTACATTATTCAAAAAATTTACATTCCTTTCTTCACATATGGAATTTCTTTTTATTTCATAATAGGATTTTCCTACTGGCAATGATTCAGCAGACTACAACACTTTTGTTATTGTCAACTCAGCTTCAACACCTCTGGCTGTAAACATTAGTCAAAACATACAACACACCTGTTTACATAAACGGTCGTCTGCCAGACTGGTGTTATAAACACTCCTTCAGTCTAAACATTCTGCTTACCTCACCTCTAACACCTGTACTGCACTTTTCAATTTTTTATAAATCTTTTAGTTAACAATTGTAATAATATAATAATTTTTATACAATTAATTTCACTATAATATATTTACAAATCTTTATCATTATTATTTCAGTTTTATCACACTTCAATGTCCAAGGTTGCGAGGTCTGAACCGTAAAACAAAATATTTACAATTGTTCCTTTATGAAGTTCAGCCTCCATCGTCAAAAATTAGTCTGGTCTTTATGTAACACTTTTCAATTTTATTGATACGCCACATATGGTTATTTTTTGTTTTATAACCACAAGAACTTATTTTTTCCATTGTACCAAAACAATAATCTATAGGGTTACCCCCCAAAATTATCTTATCATAAATCAAGTTGACATCAGTATTATTTGTAAAGTCTCCGTCAGTGTTTTTTGTTATTACCATTGCATTATTATTACCATATTCTGCTACTATAGGTTCATTAACAGGCAAATATTTGTCATCAATATACACATTGTTTGTCACACAAGGTATGTTTTTAATTCTACCAGTTCTCTCACTATTTAAACTCTGTATTAACTCTTCATAATCTCTCTTCCCCATAATATATTTCTACCATTCTCTCTCTCTCTCTCATAATCACTTTCATCACCACAACATTTCATAATCTCACTCCATCCAGAGGGCAACACAACATTATTACAACATCTGGCTTTACCAGATACACAAAAATAATTTCTTTGACATTTAAAAGACCTTTTGTCTTCTACAAAAACTAACGAGGAACCTTTGTCCTCCAACACTACTGGTGAAACCTTTTCTTCACCTATCTCACAAGAAAAATTTGCCCTCTTTTCACCCTCTACACTTAAACTGTCTTCACACTCTCTCTCATTCTCATCGGCATTTGCTAACAACACTTCATTACTAAACTCTACTTCAACAAAATCTTCCTTATCACTCTCAACATTAATCTCCTTGTTCTCTACTACCACGTTTTTACACATATCATTATAATTCTGATTTGTTTTACATTCAAAATTTTCGATTACCTTTTGTATTTGTTTATCAATTTTTTCTGACACTTGTTCTTTAATAGTGTTGAAACATTCATCCATCTCATTTAGACGTTTATTCATACTGATTTCGAACTTAACATTTTGTGTATTCATTTCACATAAACGCTTATCAAATTTTTGGTCAATATTATTTATATCACCCTTTAACTCATGGAATTTGCTATTAATTGTATTAAATTTAACATCAGAATCACTCTTCTGTTCATTGAAAAGCAATTGCATCATTTTTATCATATCATTATCCTCAGATTGTTTATTTTTATTCAAAATATCACTATAATATTGACGACTCGGATCACTATAATATTGACGACTCGGAAAACTTTGTGTTCCGAGTCGTCAATATTATAGTGATATTTAGTTAAGTAACGTACACGTCATGGACAACGAAATCCAAGTATTTTTATTCATTACGGGTGGGGTTACCTGAATCCCTGAGTCATCTATTTCATCTGACTTACTTGATTCTCTATTTTGAACTGGGATTGGGGTCGAATGGACCTCCAACCCACTCATGACCGTTGATTCGGTCAAACTATTATTTTCCATTTTTGTTTTATATTATTTTTACATATATAAATATGCCCGGTTTTGCTTTCACAGTCTACAATTTACAACCTCGCCCCACTCCCAAATAACCCGTTCTGCAGCTTAATTAGGTCTGGCGAATATACGTTATAAACCCTATACTCGAGTCCCTGTTCGGGCGCCATTTGTAACTACTCACTTAATTCCTATTAATAATTAATTCTTACCTTAGGGTTTTTCCCAGAGTCGTACAGACGAAACTGCTGCAGAAAGGATTATTCGAGATACAAGGGGTAAAGATCAAATACACAGTTTGTGCTAAAACAAATTGCCTCTGGTTTATTATGCAAAATAACTACTTCGTCTCTCTTTCATGACATTTAAAATTCTTATTTCTTTTCGTTAGATTAAATACTCGTTGAATGAGTAACAATTTGTAAAAATCAAACAAAGTAACAAAATGAATATTTCTTAATTAACTAGCTTATGACAACTATGGTATACCACAACTATTTATTTTTAGCAATGAACCAATACGTGACGTAGCCACACACTCACACACATTCGTTCTTTGACTTTGTCGTTCTATTTAAACCCCACTTTGAGATCTCTGAGGTACATTTAAGATTTACAATTTATTTATGTTGAATTATACTCTGGAGAAAAAGGTAAAATGATATTGGTTAAAACTCAGTTAATACTTAACGTCTGAAGAACTCCGCTGTTTTGCACTTCTGCTGTGAATGCACTGGTTTTTTTTTCTTTGGTTAACACACCATAAATTAGTTTTGACACTGTTTACCCGCGGGTACTGTTATTGATTATTTCGTGTTAGGTTGATGCGCCACTATTATTTTAATCCACTTTAGAATAACAATTCTTTTTATTTTGTCGACCGACATAAATTTTCGAACACTTAGCTCGTTTAGATTGACCGCGCGGCCATGAGTTGCAACTGGAACTCGGCCGCACGTTTTACTGTTTGTACAACTTTTAACACTGTTAAAGCGTTGAAAGATAGGCCTACTCTTAAATACAGCCTATCTTGCACCCGAGGCCACCGTTTGAATTTAAATCACCAACTTTACTGTCTGATGCTGCTTACTACTGTTCACTCTCTGATGACAAACTGCATACTGTGATTCACAAAAAGCCTGCTGCTGGGCCGGTTACGCAATACGTCTGGGCAATTGTTTAGGCTAACTGTATGTAGGTTGTACTGGGGCTCCTCACAGGTGAAAGTTAACAATTTATTAATTGCTGAATTAAAATTAAAACTGGATCACACACTTCTGTACCGTTACAATACCCCCCCAATAAGAGGTTGAAGGCCGAAGCGTTCAAACTCTTATTGCCTAAACCCTAAGAGGATCAGTGAGGATATGGCGCCGCAACCCCCCTGAGCACTCTACTAAAATCATGGGTTCTTACCCCCCTAGTCCGGCGACTGTGGCACATTCAATTAAAAAATCAACATACGGCCTTCCATCACTCCATATCCCACAACTGATTTGTTTCCTCTTAGCCGTACTGGTTCATTGACAAAGCACTGGCTCATTTTTTATTATAAAATATCTCTTAACCCTAGAAAATAGTATTAACAAAACAATATAGGATATATACACTACAGGAGTACATATAAGTTCCAGTCAAAATGACGCATTAATTATACAGAATTGCATTTACACAGAATTTCCTTCAGTTTTCAATTTTAAATGAATATTTTAATCATTATGTTTTTTTATCAATTATTTATTTTACCATTACAATCAAAATTCAGATCAAACTAGATTTAAAGTCATATTAAAAATTATCTTTTCAATTTATTTAATTACCTTTCATTAAATTTAACTCATATTTTTTAATTAACAATTTCAAAATTAATTACATTTTTCAAAATGATCTGACATAAAATATTACCTACATTATTCAAAAAATTTACATTCCTTTCTTCACATATGGAATTTCTTTTTATTTCATAATAGGATTTTCCTACTGGCAATGATTCAGCAGACTACAACACTTTTGTTATTGTCAACTCAGCTTCAACACCTCTGGCTGTAAACATTAGTCAAAACATACAACACACCTGTTTACATAAACGGTCGTCTGCCAGACTGGTGTTATAAACACTCCTTCAGTCTAAACATTCTGCTTACCTCACCTCTAACACCTGTACTGCACTTTTCAATTTTTTATAAATCTTTTAGTTAACAATTGTAATAATATAATAATTTTTATACAATTAATTTCACTATAATATATTTACAAATCTTTATCATTATTATTTCAGTTTTATCACACTTCAATGTCCAAGGTTGCGAGGTCTGAACCGTAAAACAAAATATTTACAATTGTTCCTTTATGAAGTTCAGCCTCCATCGTCAAAAATTAGTCTGGTCTTTATGTAACACTTTTCAATTTTATTGATACGCCACATATGGTTATTTTTTGTTTTATAACCACAAGAACTTATTTTTTCCATTGTACCAAAACAATAATCTATAGGGTTACCCCCCAAAATTATCTTATCATAAATCAAGTTGACATCAGTATTATTTGTAAAGTCTCCGTCAGTGTTTTTTGTTATTACCATTGCATTATTATTACCATATTCTGCTACTATAGGTTCATTAACAGGCAAATATTTGTCATCAATATACACATTGTTTGTCACACAAGGTATGTTTTTAATTCTACCAGTTCTCTCACTATTTAAACTCTGTATTAACTCTTCATAATCTCTCTTCCCCATAATATATTTCTACCATTCTCTCTCTCTCTCTCATAATCACTTTCATCACCACAACATTTCATAATCTCACTCCATCCAGAGGGCAACACAACATTATTACAACATCTGGCTTTACCAGATACACAAAAATAATTTCTTTGACATTTAAAAGACCTTTTGTCTTCTACAAAAACTAACGAGGAACCTTTGTCCTCCAACACTACTGGTGAAACCTTTTCTTCACCTATCTCACAAGAAAAATTTGCCCTCTTTTCACCCTCTACACTTAAACTGTCTTCACACTCTCTCTCATTCTCATCGGCATTTGCTAACAACACTTCATTACTAAACTCTGCTTCAACAAAATCTTCCTTATCACTCTCAACATTAATCTCCTTGTTCTCTACTACCACGTTTTTACACATATCATTATAATTCTGATTTGTTTATATTCAAAATTTTCGATTACCTTTTGTATTTGTTTATC
This sequence comes from Magicicada septendecula, assembly GCA_034769895.1. NCBI lineage: Eukaryota > Metazoa > Arthropoda > Insecta > Hemiptera > Cicadidae > Magicicada > Magicicada septendecula. Next base: position 688,415,591 of record CM068368.1, read on the forward strand.
AATTTTTTCTGACACTTGTTCTTTAATAGTGTTGAAACATTCATCCATCTCATTTAGACGTTTATTCATACTGATTTCGAACTTAACATTTTGTGTATTCATTTCACATAAACGCTTATCAAATTTTTGGTCAATATTATTTATATCACCCTTTAACTCATGGAATTTGCTATTAATTGTATTAAATTTAACATCAGAATCACTCTTCTGTTCATTGAAAAGCAATTGCATCATTTTTATCATATCATTATCCTCAGATTGTTTATTTTTATTCAAAATATCACTATAATATTGACGACTCGGATCACTATAATATTGACGACTCGGAAAACTTTGTGTTCCGAGTCGTCAATATTATAGTGATATTTAGTTAAGTAACGTACACGTCATGGACAACGAAATCCAAGTATTTTTATTCATTACGGGTGGGGTTACCTGAATCCCTGAGTCATCTATTTCATCTGACTTACTTGATTCTCTATTTTGAACTGGGATTGGGGTCGAATGGACCTCCAACCCACTCATGACCGTTGATTCGGTCAAACTATTATTTTCCATTTTTGTTTTATATTATTTTTACATATATAAATATGCCCGGTTTTGCTTTCACAGTCTACAATTTACAACCTCGCCCCACTCCCAAATAACCCGTTCTGCAGCTTAATTAGGTCTGGCGAATATACGTTATAAACCCTATACTCGAGTCCCTGTTCGGGCGCCATTTGTAACTACTCACTTAATTCCTATTAATAATTAATTCTTACCTTAGGGTTTTTCCCAGAGTCGTACAGACGAAACTGCTGCAGAAAGGATTATTCGAGATACAAGGGGTAAAGATCAAATACACAGTTTGTGCTAAAACAAATTGCCTCTGGTTTATTATGCAAAATAACTACTTCGTCTCTCTTTCATGACATTTAAAATTCTTATTTCTTTTCGTTAGATTAAATACTCGTTGAATGAGTAACAATTTGTAAAAATCAAACAAAGTAACAAAATGAATATTTCTTAATTAACTAGCTTATGACAACTATGGTATACCACAACTATTTATTTTTAGCAATGAACCAATACGTGACGTAGCCACACACTCACACACATTCGTTCTTTGACTTTGTCGTTCTATTTAAACCCCACTTTGAGATCTCTGAGGTACATTTAAGATTTACAATTTATTTATGTTGAATTATACTCTGGAGAAAAAGGTAAAATGATATTGGTTAAAACTCAGTTAATACTTAACGTCTGAAGAACTCCGCTGTTTTGCACTTCTGCTGTGAATGCACTGGTTTTTTTTTCTTTGGTTAACACACCATAAATTAGTTTTGACACTGTTTACCCGCGGGTACTGTTATTGATTATTTCGTGTTAGGTTGATGCGCCACTATTATTTTAATCCACTTTAGAATAACAATTCTTTTTATTTTGTCGACCGACATAAATTTTCGAACACTTAGCTCGTTTAGGTTGACCGCGCGGCCATGATTTGCAACCTGAACTCGGCCGCACGTTTTACTGTTTGTACAACTTTTAACACTGTTAATGCGTTGAAAGATAGGCCTACTCTTAAATACAGCCTATCTTGCACCCGAGGCCACCGTTTGAATTTAAATCACCAACTTTACTGTCTGATGCTGCTTACTACTGTTCACTCTCTGATGACAAACTGCATACTGTGATTCACAAAAAGCCTGCTGCTGGGCCGGTTACGCAATACGTCTGGGCAATTGTTTAGGCTAACTGTATGTAGGTTGTACTGGGGCTCCTCACAGGTGAAAGTTAACAATTTATTAATTACTGAATTAAAATTAAAACTGGATCACACACTTCTGTACCGTTACAATACCCCCCCAATAAGAGGTTGAAGGCCGAAGCGTTCAAACTCTTATTGCCTAAACCCTAAGAGGATCAGTGAGGATATGGCGCCGCAACCCCCCTGAGCACTCTACTAAAATCATGGGTTCTTACCCCCCTAGTCCGGCGACTGTGGCACATTCAATTAAAAAATCAACATACGGCCTTCCATCACTCCATATCCCACAACTGATTTGTTTCCTCTTAGCCGTACTGGTTCATTGACAAAGCACTGGCTCATTTTTTATTATAAAATATCTCTTAACCCTAGAAAATAGTATTAACAAAACAATATAGGATATATACAATACAGGAGTACATATAAGTTCCAGTCAAAATGACGCATTAATTATACAGAATTGCATTTACACAGAATTTCCTTCAGTTTTCAATTTTAAATGAATATTTTAATCATTATGTTTTTTTATCAATTATTTATTTTACCATTACAATCAAAATTCAGTTCAAACTAGATTTAAAGTCATATTAAAAATTATCTTTTCAATTTATTTAATTACCTTTCATTAAATTTAACTCATATTTTTTAATTAACAATTTCAAAATTAATTACATTTTTCAAAATGATCCGACATAAAATATTACCTACATTATTCAAAAAATTTACATTCCTTTCTTCACATATGGAATTTCTTTTTATTTCATAATAGGATTTTCCTACTGGCAATGATTCAGCAGACTACAACACTTTTGTTATTGTCAACTCAGCTTCAACACCTCTGGCTGTAAACATTAGTCAAAACATACAACACACCTGTTTACATAAACGGTCGTCTGCCAGACTGGTGTTATAAACACTCCTTCAGTCTAAACATTCTGCTTACCTCACCTCTAACACCTGTACTGCACTTTTCAATTTTTTATAAATCTTTTAGTTAACAATTGTAATAATATAATAATTTTTATACAATTAATTTCACTATAATATATTTACAAATCTTTATCATTATTATTTCAGTTTTATCACACTTCAATGTCCAAGGTTGCGAGGTCTGAACCGTAAAACAAAATATTTACAATTGTTCCTTTATGAAGTTCAGCCTCCATCGTCAAAAATTAGTCTGGTCTTTATGTAACACTTTTCAATTTTATTGATACGCCACATATGGTTATTTTTTGTTTTATAACCACAAGAACTTATTTTTTCCATTGTACCAAAACAATAATCTATAGGGTTACCCCCCAAAATTATCTTATCATAAATCAAGTTGACATCAGTATTATTTGTAAAGTCTCCGTCAGTGTTTTTTGTTATTACCATTGCATTATTATTACCATATTCTGCTACTATAGGTTCATTAACAGGCAAATATTTGTCATCAATATACACATTGTTTGTCACACAAGGTATGTTTTTAATTCTACCAGTTCTCTCACTATTTAAACTCTGTATTAACTCTTCATAATCTCTCTTCCCCATAATATATTTCTACCATTCTCTCTCTCTCTCTCATAATCACTTTCATCACCACAACATTTCATAATCTCACTCCATCCAGAGGGCAACACAACATTATTACAACATCTGGCTTTACCAGATACACAAAAATAATTTCTTTGACATTTAAAAGACCTTTCGTCTTCTACAAAAACTAACGAGGAACCTTTGTCCTCCAACACTACTGGTGAAACCTTTTCTTCACCTATCTCACAAGAAAAATTTGCCCTCTTTTCACCCTCTACACTTAAACTGTCTTCACACTCTCTCTCATTCTCATCGGCATTTGCTAACAACACTTCATTACTAAACTCTACTTCAACAAAATCTTCCTTATCACTCTCAACATTAATCTCCTTGTTCTCTACTACCACGTTTTTACACATATCATTATAATTCTGATTTGTTTTACATTCAAAATTTTCGATTACCTTTTGTATTTGTTTATCAATTTTTTCTGACACTTGTTCTTTAATAGTGTTGAAACATTCATCCATCTCATTTAGACGTTTATTCATACTGATTTCGAACTTAACATTTTGTGTATTCATTTCACATAAACGCTTATCAAATTTTTGGTCAATATTATTTATATCACCCTTTAACTCATGGAATTTGCTATTAATTGTATTAAATTTAACATCAGAATCACTCTTCTGTTCATTGAAAAGCAATTGCATCATTTTTATCATATCATTATCCTCAGATTGTTTATTTTTATTCAAAATATCACTATAATATTGACGACTCGGATCACTATAATATTGACGACTCGGAAAACTTTGTGTTCCGAGTCGTCAATATTATAGTGATATTTAGTTAAGTAACGTACACGTCATGGACAACGAAATCCAAGTATTTTTATTCATTACGGGTGGGGTTACCTGAATCCCTGAGTCATCTATTTCATCTGACTTACTTGATTCTCTATTTTGAACTGGGATTGGGGTCGAATGGACCTCCAACCCACTCATGACCGTTGATTCGGTCAAACTATTATTTTCCATTTTTGTTTTATATTATTTTTACATATATAAATATGCCCGGTTTTGCTTTCACAGTCTACAATTTACAACCTCGCCCCACTCCCAAATAACCCGTTCTGCAGCTTAATTAGGTCTGGCGAATATACGTTATAAACCCTATACTCGAGTCCCTGTTCGGGCGCCATTTGTAACTACTCACTTAATTCCTATTAATAATTAATTCTTACCTTAGGGTTTTTCCCAGAGTCGTACAGACGAAACTGCTGCAGAAAGGATTATTCGAGATACAAGGGGTAAAGATCAAATACACAGTTTGTGCTAAAACAAATTGCCTCTGGTTTATTATGCAAAATAACTACTTCGTCTCTCTTTCATGACATTTAAAATTCTTATTTCTTTTCGTTAGATTAAATACTCGTTGAATGAGTAACAATTTGTAAAAATCAAACAAAGTAACAAAATGAATATTTCTTAATTAACTAGCTTATGACAACTATGGTATACCACAACTATTTATTTTTAGCAATGAACCAATACGTGACGTAGCCACACACTCACACACATTCGTTCTTTGACTTTGTCGTTCTATTTAAACCCCACTTTGAGATCTCTGAGGTACATTTAAGATTTACAATTTATTTATGTTGAATTATACTCTGGAGAAAAAGGTAAAATGATATTGGTTAAAACTCAGTTAATACTTAACGTCTGAAGAACTCCGCTGTTTTGCACTTCTGCTGTGAATGCACTGGTTTTTTTTTCTTTGGTTAACACACCATAAATTAGTTTTGACACTGTTTACCCGCGGGTACTGTTATTGATTATTTCGTGTTAGGTTGATGCGCCACTATTATTTTAATCCACTTTAGAATAACAATTCTTTTTATTTTGTCGACCGACATAAATTTTCGAACACTTAGCTCGTTTAGATTGACCGCGCGGCCATGAGTTGCAACTGGAACTCGGCCGCACGTTTTACTGTTTGTACAACTTTTAACACTGTTAAAGCGTTGAAAGATAGGCCTACTCTTAAATACAGCCTATCTTGCACCCGAGGCCACCGTTTGAATTTAAATCACCAACTTTACTGTCTGATGCTGCTTACTACTGTTCACTCTCTGATGACAAACTGCATACTGTGATTCACAAAAAGCCTGCTGCTGGGCCGGTTACGCAATACGTCTGGGCAATTGTTTAGGCTAACTGTATGTAGGTTGTACTGGGGCTCCTCACAGGTGAAAGTTAACAATTTATTAATTGCTGAATTAAAATTAAAACTGGATCACACACTTCTGTACCGTTACAATACCCCCCCAATAAGAGGTTGAAGGCCGAAGCGTTCAAACTCTTATTGCCTAAACCCTAAGAGGATCAGTGAGGATATGGCGCCGCAACCCCCCTGAGCACTCTACTAAAATCATGGGTTCTTACCCCCCTAGTCCGGCGACTGTGGCACATTCAATTAAAAAATCAACATACGGCCTTCCATCACTCCATATCCCACAACTGATTTGTTTCCTCTTAGCCGTACTGGTTCATTGACAAAGCACTGGCTCATTTTTTATTATAAAATATCTCTTAACCCTAGAAAATAGTATTAACAAAACAATATAGGATATATACACTACAGGAGTACATATAAGTTCCAGTCAAAATGACGCATTAATTATACAGAATTGCATTTACACAGAATTTCCTTCAGTTTTCAATTTTAAATGAATATTTTAATCATTATGTTTTTTTATCAATTATTTATTTTACCATTACAATCAAAATTCAGATCAAACTAGATTTAAAGTCATATTAAAAATTATCTTTTCAATTTATTTAATTACCTTTCATTAAATTTAACTCATATTTTTTAATTAACAATTTCAAAATTAATTACATTTTTCAAAATGATCTGACATAAAATATTACCTACATTATTCAAAAAATTTACATTCCTTTCTTCACATATGGAATTTCTTTTTATTTCATAATAGGATTTTCCTACTGGCAATGATTCAGCAGACTACAACACTTTTGTTATTGTCAACTCAGCTTCAACACCTCTGGCTGTAAACATTAGTCAAAACATACAACACACCTGTTTACATAAACGGTCGTCTGCCAGACTGGTGTTATAAACACTCCTTCAGTCTAAACATTCTGCTTACCTCACCTCTAACACCTGTACTGCACTTTTCAATTTTTTATAAATCTTTTAGTTAACAATTGTAATAATATAATAATTTTTATACAATTAATTTCACTATAATATATTTACAAATCTTTATCATTATTATTTCAGTTTTATCACACTTCAATGTCCAAGGTTGCGAGGTCTGAACCGTAAAACAAAATATTTACAATTGTTCCTTTATGAAGTTCAGCCTCCATCGTCAAAAATTAGTCTGGTCTTTATGTAACACTTTTCAATTTTATTGATACGCCACATATGGTTATTTTTTGTTTTATAACCACAAGAACTTATTTTTTCCATTGTACCAAAACAATAATCTATAGGGTTACCCCCCAAAATTATCTTATCATAAATCAAGTTGACATCAGTATTATTTGTAAAGTCTCCGTCAGTGTTTTTTGTTATTACCATTGCATTATTATTACCATATTCTGCTACTATAGGTTCATTAACAGGCAAATATTTGTCATCAATATACACATTGTTTGTCACACAAGGTATGTTTTTAATTCTACCAGTTCTCTCACTATTTAAACTCTGTATTAACTCTTCATAATCTCTCTTCCCCATAATATATTTCTACCATTCTCTCTCTCTCTCTCATAATCACTTTCATCACCACAACATTTCATAATCTCACTCCATCCAGAGGGCAACACAACATTATTACAACATCTGGCTTTACCAGATACACAAAAATAATTTCTTTGACATTTAAAAGACCTTTTGTCTTCTACAAAAACTAACGAGGAACCTTTGTCCTCCAACACTACTGGTGAAACCTTTTCTTCACCTATCTCACAAGAAAAATTTGCCCTCTTTTCACCCTCTACACTTAAACTGTCTTCACACTCTCTCTCATTCTCATCGGCATTTGCTAACAACACTTCATTACTAAACTCTGCTTCAACAAAATCTTCCTTATCACTCTCAACATTAATCTCCTTGTTCTCTACTACCACGTTTTTACACATATCATTATAATTCTGATTTGTTTATATTCAAAATTTTCGATTACCTTTTGTATTTGTTTATCAATTTTTTCTGACACTTGTTCTTTAATAGTGTTGAAACATTCATCCATCTCATTTAGACGTTTATTCATACTGATTTCGAACTTAACATTTTGTGTATTCATTTCACATAAACGCTTATCAAATTTTTGGTCAATATTATTTATATCACCCTTTAACTCATGGAATTTGCTATTAATTGTATTAAATTTAACATCAGAATCACTCTTCTGTTCATTGAAAAGCAATTGCATCATTTTTATCATATCATTATCCTCAGATTGTTTATTTTTATTCAAAATATCACTATAATATTGACGACTCGGATCACTATAATATTGACGACTCGGAAAACTTTGTGTTCCGAGTCGTCAATATTATAGTGATATTTAGTTAAGTAACGTACACGTCATGGACAACGAAATCCAAGTATTTTTATTCATTACGGGTGGGGTTACCTGAATCCCTGAGTCATCTATTTCATCTGACTTACTTGATTCTCTATTTTGAACTGGGATTGGGGTCGAATGGACCTCCAACCCACTCATGACCGTTGATTCGGTCAAACTATTATTTTCCATTTTTGTTTTATATTATTTTTACATATATAAATATGCCCGGTTTTGCTTTCACAGTCTACAATTTACAACCTCGCCCCACTCCCAAATAACCCGTTCTGCAGCTTAATTAGGTCTGGCGAATATACGTTATAAACCCTATACTCGAGTCCCTGTTCGGGCGCCATTTGTAACTACTCACTTAATTCCTATTAATAATTAATTCTTACCTTAGGGTTTTTCCCAGAGTCGTACAGACGAAACTGCTGCAGAAAGGATTATTCGAGATACAAGGGGTAAAGATCAAATACACAGTTTGTGCTAAAACAAATTGCCTCTGGTTTATTATGCAAAATAACTACTTCGTCTCTCTTTCATGACATTTAAAATTCTTATTTCTTTTCGTTAGATTAAATACTCGTTGAATGAGTAACAATTTGTAAAAATCAAACAAAGTAACAAAATGAATATTTCTTAATTAACTAGCTTATGACAACTATGGTATACCACAACTATTTATTTTTAGCAATGAACCAATACGTGACGTAGCCACACACTCACACACATTCGTTCTTTGACTTTGTCGTTCTATTTAAACCCCACTTTGAGATCTCTGAGGTACATTTAAGATTTACAATTTATTTATGTTGAATTATACTCTGGAGAAAAAGGTAAAATGATATTGGTTAAAACTCAGTTAATACTTAACGTCTGAAGAACTCCGCTGTTTTGCACTTCTGCTGTGAATGCACTGGTTTTTTTTTCTTTGGTTAACACACCATAAATTAGTTTTGACACTGTTTACCCGCGGGTACTGTTATTGATTATTTCGTGTTAGGTTGATGCGCCACTATTATTTTAATCCACTTTAGAATAACAATTCTTTTTATTTTGTCGACCGACATAAATTTTCGAACACTTAGCTCGTTTAGGTTGACCGCGCGGCCATGATTTGCAACCTGAACTCGGCCGCACGTTTTACTGTTTGTACAACTTTTAACACTGTTAATGCGTTGAAAGATAGGCCTACTCTTAAATACAGCCTATCTTGCACCCGAGGCCACCGTTTGAATTTAAATCACCAACTTTACTGTCTGATGCTGCTTACTACTGTTCACTCTCTGATGACAAACTGCATACTGTGATTCACAAAAAGCCTGCTGCTGGGCCGGTTACGCAATACGTCTGGGCAATTGTTTAGGCTAACTGTATGTAGGTTGTACTGGGGCTCCTCACAGGTGAAAGTTAACAATTTATTAATTACTGAATTAAAATTAAAACTGGATCACACACTTCTGTACCGTTACAATACCCCCCCAATAAGAGGTTGAAGGCCGAAGCGTTCAAACTCTTATTGCCTAAACCCTAAGAGGATCAGTGAGGATATGGCGCCGCAACCCCCCTGAGCACTCTACTAAAATCATGGGTTCTTACCCCCCTAGTCCGGCGACTGTGGCACATTCAATTAAAAAATCAACATACGGCCTTCCATCACTCCATATCCCACAACTGATTTGTTTCCTCTTAGCCGTACTGGTTCATTGACAAAGCACTGGCTCATTTTTTATTATAAAATATCTCTTAACCCTAGAAAATAGTATTAACAAAACAATATAGGATATATACAATACAGGAGTACATATAAGTTCCAGTCAAAATGACGCATTAATTATACAGAATTGCATTTACACAGAATTTCCTTCAGTTTTCAATTTTAAATGAATATTTTAATCATTATGTTTTTTTATCAATTATTTATTTTACCATTACAATCAAAATTCAGTTCAAACTAGATTTAAAGTCATATTAAAAATTATCTTTTCAATTTATTTAATTACCTTTCATTAAATTTAACTCATATTTTTTAATTAACAATTTCAAAATTAATTACATTTTTCAAAATGATCCGACATAAAATATTACCTACATTATTCAAAAAATTTACATTCCTTTCTTCACATATGGAATTTCTTTTTATTTCATAATAGGATTTTCCTACTGGCAATGATTCAGCAGACTACAACACTTTTGTTATTGTCAACTCAGCTTCAACACCTCTGGCTGTAAACATTAGTCAAAACATACAACACACCTGTTTACATAAACGGTCGTCTGCCAGACTGGTGTTATAAACACTCCTTCAGTCTAAACATTCTGCTTACCTCACCTCTAACACCTGTACTGCACTTTTCAATTTTTTATAAATCTTTTAGTTAACAATTGTAATAATATAATAATTTTTATACAATTAATTTCACTATAATATATTTACAAATCTTTATCATTATTATTTCAGTTTTATCACACTTCAATGTCCAAGGTTGCGAGGTCTGAACCGTAAAACAAAATATTTACAATTGTTCCTTTATGAAGTTCAGCCTCCATCGTCAAAAATTAGTCTGGTCTTTATGTAACACTTTTCAATTTTATTGATACGCCACATATGGTTATTTTTTGTTTTATAACCACAAGAACTTATTTTTTCCATTGTACCAAAACAATAATCTATAGGGTTACCCCCCAAAATTATCTTATCATAAATCAAGTTGACATCAGTATTATTTGTAAAGTCTCCGTCAGTGTTTTTTGTTATTACCATTGCATTATTATTACCATATTCTGCTACTATAGGTTCATTAACAGGCAAATATTTGTCATCAATATACACATTGTTTGTCACACAAGGTATGTTTTTAATTCTACCAGTTCTCTCACTATTTAAACTCTGTATTAACTCTTCATAATCTCTCTTCCCCATAATATATTTCTACCATTCTCTCTCTCTCTCTCATAATCACTTTCATCACCACAACATTTCATAATCTCACTCCATCCAGAGGGCAACACAACATTATTACAACATCTGGCTTTACCAGATACACAAAAATAATTTCTTTGACATTTAAAAGACCTTTTGTCTTCTACAAAAACTAACGAGGAACCTTTGTCCTCCAACACTACTGGTGAAACCTTTTCTTCACCTATCTCACAAGAAAAATTTGCCCTCTTTTCACCCTCTACACTTAAACTGTCTTCACACTCTCTCTCATTCTCATCGGCATTTGCTAACAACACTTCATTACTAAACTCTACTTCAACAAAATCTTCCTTATCACTCTCAACATTAATCTCCTTGTTCTCTACTACCACGTTTTTACACATATCATTATAATTCTGATTTGTTTTACATTCAAAATTTTCGATTACCTTTTGTATTTGTTTATCAATTTTTTCTGACACTTGTTCTTTAATAGTGTTGAAACATTCATCCATCTCATTTAGACGTTTATTCATACTGATTTCGAACTTAACATTTTGTGTATTCATTTCACATAAACGCTTATCAAATTTTTGGTCAATATTATTTATATCACCCTTTAACTCATGGAATTTGCTATTAATTGTATTAAATTTAACATCAGAATCACTCTTCTGTTCATTGAAAAGCAATTGCATCATTTTTATCATATCATTATCCTCAGATTGTTTATTTTTATTCAAAATATCACTATAATATTGACGACTCGGATCACTATAATATTGACGACTCGGAAAACTTTGTGTTCCGAGTCGTCAATATTATAGTGATATTTAGTTAAGTAACGTACACGTCATGGACAACGAAATCCAAGTATTTTTATTCATTACGGGTGGGGTTACCTGAATCCCTGAGTCATCTATTTCATCTGACTTACTTGATTCTCTATTTTGAACTGGGATTGGGGTCGAATGGACCTCCAACCCACTCATGACCGTTGATTCGGTCAAACTATTATTTTCCATTTTTGTTTTATATTATTTTTACATATATAAATATGCCCGGTTTTGCTTTCACAGTCTACAATTTACAACCTCGCCCCACTCCCAAATAACCCGTTCTGCAGCTTAATTAGGTCTGGCGAATATACGTTATAAACCCTATACTCGAGTCCCTGTTCGGGCGCCATTTGTAACTACTCACTTAATTCCTATTAATAATTAATTCTTACCTTAGGGTTTTTCCCAGAGTCGTACAGACGAAACTGCTGCAGAAAGGATTATTCGAGATACAAGGGGTAAAGATCAAATACACAGTTTGTGCTAAAACAAATTGCCTCTGGTTTATTATGCAAAATAACTACTTCGTCTCTCTTTCATGACATTTAAAATTCTTATTTCTTTTCGTTAGATTAAATACTCGTTGAATGAGTAACAATTTGTAAAAATCAAACAAAGTAACAAAATGAATATTTCTTAATTAACTAGCTTATGACAACTATGGTATACCACAACTATTTATTTTTAGCAATGAACCAATACGTGACGTAGCCACACACTCACACACATTCGTTCTTTGACTTTGTCGTTCTATTTAAACCCCACTTTGAGATCTCTGAGGTACATTTAAGATTTACAATTTATTTATGTTGAATTATACTCTGGAGAAAAAGGTAAAATGATATTGGTTAAAACTCAGTTAATACTTAACGTCTGAAGAACTCCGCTGTTTTGCACTTCTGCTGTGAATGCACTGGTTTTTTTTTCTTTGGTTAACACACCATAAATTAGTTTTGACACTGTTTACCCGCGGGTACTGTTATTGATTATTTCGTGTTAGGTTGATGCGCCACTATTATTTTAATCCACTTTAGAATAACAATTCTTTTTATTTTGTCGACCGACATAAATTTTCGAACACTTAGCTCGTTTAGGTTGACCGCGCGGCCATGAGTTGCAACCTGAACTCGGCCGCACGTTTTACTGTTTGTACAACTTTTAACACTGTTAATGCGTTGAAAGATAGGCCTACTCTTAAATACAGCCTATCTTGCACCCGAGGCCACCGTTTGAATTTAAATCACCAACTTTACTGTCTGATGCTGCTTACTACTGTTCACTCTCTGATGACAAACTGCATACTGTGATTCACAAAAAGCCTGCTGCTGGGCCGGTTACGCAATACGTCTGGGCAATTGTTTAGGCTAACTGTATGTAGGTTGTACTGGGGCTCCTCAAAGGTGAAAGTTAACAATTTATTAATTACTGAATTAAAATTAAAACTGGATCACACACTTCTGTACCGTTACAATACCCCCCCAATAAGAGGTTGAAGGCCGAAGCGTTCAAACTCTTATTGCCTAAACCCTAAGAGGATCAGTGAGGATATGGCGCCGCAACCCCCCTGAGCACTCTACTAAAATCATGGGTTCTTACCCCCCTAGTCCGGCGACTGTGGCACATTCAATTAAAAAATCAACATACGGCCTTCCATCACTCCATATCCCACAACTGATTTGTTTCCTCTTAGCCGTACTGGTTCATTGACAAAGCACTGGCTCATTTTTTATTATAAAATATCTCTTAACCCTAGAAAATAGTATTAACAAAACAATATAGGATATATACAATACAGGAGTACATATAAGTTCCAGTCAAAATGACGCATTAATTATACAGAATTGCATTTACACAGAATTTCCTTCAGTTTTCAATTTTAAATGAATATTTTAATCATTATGTTTTTTTATCAATTATTTATTTTACCATTACAATCAAAATTCAGATCAAACTAGATTTAAAGTCATATTAAAAATTATCTTTTCAATTTATTTAATTACCTTTCATTAAATTTAACTCATATTTTTTAATTAACAATTTCAAAATTAATTACATTTTTCAAAATGATCCGACATAAAATATTACCTACATTATTCAAAAAATTTACATTCCTTTCTTCACATATGGAATTTCTTTTTATTTCATAATAGGATTTTCCTACTGGCAATGATTCAGCAGACTACAACACTTTTGTTATTGTCAACTCAGCTTCAACACCTCTGGCTGTAAACATTAGTCAAAACATACAACACACCTGTTTACATAAACGGTCGTCTGCCAGACTGGTGTTATAAACACTCCTTCAGTCTAAACATTCTGCTTACCTCACCTCTAACACCTGTACTGCACTTTTCAATTTTTTATAAATCTTTTAGTTAACAATTGTAATAATATAATAATTTTTATACAATTAATTTCACTATAATATATTTACAAATCTTTATCATTATTATTTCAGTTTTATCACACTTCAATGTCCAAGGTTGCGAGGTCTGAACCGTAAAACAAAATATTTACAATTGTTCCTTTATGAAGTTCAGCCTCCATCGTCAAAAATTAGTCTGGTCTTTATGTAACACTTTTCAATTTTATTGATACGCCACATATGGTTATTTTTTGTTTTATAACCACAAGAACTTATTTTTTCCATTGTACCAAAACAATAATCTATAGGGTTACCCCCCAAAATTATCTTATCATAAATCAAGTTGACATCAGTATTATTTGTAAAGTCTCCGTCAGTGTTTTTTGTTATTACCATTGCATTATTATTACCATATTCTGCTACTATAGGTTCATTAACAGGCAAATATTTGTCATCAATATACACATTGTTTGTCACACAAGGTATGTTTTTAATTCTACCAGTTCTCTCACTATTTAAACTCTGTATTAACTCTTCATAATCTCTCTTCCCCATAATATATTTCTACCATTCTCTCTCTCTCTCTCATAATCACTTTCATCACCACAACATTTCATAATCTCACTCCATCCAGAGGGCAACACAACATTATTACAACATCTGGCTTTACCAGATACACAAAAATAATTTCTTTGACATTTTAAAGACCATTTGTCTTCTACAAAAACTAACGAGGAACCTTTGTCCTCCAACACTACTGGTGAAACCTTTTCTTCACCTATCTCACAAGAAAAATTTGCCCTCTTTTCACCCTCTACACTTAAACTGTCTTCACACTCTCTCTCATTCTCATCGGCATTTGCTAACAACACTTCATTACTAAACTCTACTTCAACAAAATCTTCCTTATCACTCTCAACATTAATCTCCTTGTTCTCTACTACCACGTTTTTACACATATCATTATAATTCTGATTTGTTTTACATTCAAAATTTTCGATTACCTTTTGTATTTGTTTATCAATTTTTTCTGACACTTGTTCTTTAATAGTGTTGAAACATTCATCCATCTCATTTAGACGTTTATTCATACTGATTTCGAACTTAACATTTTGTGTATTCATTTCACATAAACGCTTATCAAATTTTTGGTCAATATTATTTATATCACCCTTTAACTCATGGAATTTGCTATTAATTGTATTAAATTTAACATCAGAATCACTCTTCTGTTCATTGAAAAGCAATTGCATCATTTTTATCATATCATTATCCTCAGATTGTTTATTTTTATTCAAAATATCACTATAATATTGACGACTCGGATCACTATAATATTGACGACTCGGAAAACTTTGTGTTCCGAGTCGTCAATATTATAGTGATATTTAGTTAAGTAACGTACACGTCATGGACAACGAAATCCAAGTATTTTTATTCATTACGGGTGGGGTTACCTGAATCCCTGAGTCATCTATTTCATCTGACTTACTTGATTCTCTATTTTGAACTGGGATTGGGGTCGAATGGACCTCCAACCCACTCATGACCGTTGATTCGGTCAAACTATTATTTTCCATTTTTGTTTTATATTATTTTTACATATATAAATATGCCCGGTTTTGCTTTCACAGTCTACAATTTACAACCTCGCCCCACTCCCAAATAACCCGTTCTGCAGCTTAATTAGGTCTGGCGAATATACGTTATAAACCCTATACTCGAGTCCCTGTTCGGGCGCCATTTGTAACTACTCACTTAATTCCTATTAATAATTAATTCTTACCTTAGGGTTTTTCCCAGAGTCGTACAGACGAAACTGCTGCAGAAAGGATTATTCGAGATACAAGGGGTAAAGATCAAATACACAGTTTGTGCTAAAACAAATTGCCTCTGGTTTATTATGCAAAATAACTACTTCGTCTCTCTTTCATGACATTTAAAATTCTTATTTCTTTTCGTTAGATTAAATACTCGTTGAATGAGTAACAATTTGTAAAAATCAAACAAAGTAACAAAATGAATATTTCTTAATTAACTAGCTTATGACAACTATGGTATACCACAACTATTTATTTTTAGCAATGAACCAATACGTGACGTAGCCACACACTCACACACATTCGTTCGTTGACTTTGTCGTTCTATTTAAACCCCACTTTGAGATCTCTGAGGTACATTTAAGATTTACAATTTATTTATGTTGAATTATACTCTGGAGAAAAAGGTAAAATGATATTGGTTAAAACTCAGTTAATACTTAACGTCTGAAGAACTCCGCTGTTTTGCACTTCTGCTGTGAATGCACTGGTTTTTTTTTCTTTGGTTAACACACCATAAATTAGTTTTGACACTGTTTACCCGCGGGTACTGTTATTGATTATTTCGTGTTAGGTTGATGCGCCACTATTATTTTAATCCACTTTAGAATAACAATTCTTTTTATTTTGTCGACCGACATAAATTTTCGAACACTTAGCTCGTTTAGGTTGACCGCGCGGCCATGAGTTGCAACCTGAACTCGGCCGCACGTTTTACTGTTTGTACAACTTTTAACACTGTTAATGCGTTGAAAGATAGGCCTACTCTTAAATACAGCCTATCTTGCACCCGAGGCCACCGTTTGAATTTAAATCACCAACTTTACTGTCTGATGCTGCTTACTACTGTTCACTCTCTGATGACAAACTGCATACTGTGATTCACAAAAAGCCTGCTGCTGGGCCGGTTACGCAATACGTCTGGGCAATTGTTTAGGCTAACTGTATGTAGGTTGTACTGGGGCTCCTCACAGGTGAAAGTTAACAATTTATTAATTACTGAATTAAAATTAAAACTGGATCACACACTTCTGTACCGTTACAATACCCCCCCAATAAGAGGTTGAAGGCCGAAGCGTTCAAACTCTTATTGCCTAAACCCTAAGAGGATCAGTGAGGATATGGCGCCGCAACCCCCCTGAGCACTCTACTAAAATCATGGGTTCTTACCCCCCTAGTCCGGCGACTGTGGCACATTCAATTAAAAAATCAACATACGGCCTTCCATCACTCCATATCCCACAACTGATTTGTTTCCTCTTAGCCGTACTGGTTCATTGACAAAGCACTGGCTCATTTTTTATTATAAAATATCTCTTAACCCTAGAAAATAGTATTAACAAAACAATATAGGATATATACAATACAGGAGTACATATAAGTTCCAGTCAAAATGACGCATTAATTATACAGAATTGCATTTACACAGAATTTCCTTCAGTTTTCAATTTTAAATGAATATTTTAATCATTATGTTTTTTTATCAATTATTTATTTTACCATTACAATCAAAATTCAGTTCAAACTAGATTTAAAGTCATATTAAAAATTATCTTTTCAATTTATTTAATTACCTTTCATTAAATTTAACTCATATTTTTTAATTAACAATTTCAAAATTAATTACATTTTTCAAAATGATCCGACATAAAATATTACCTACATTATTCAAAAAATTTACATTCCTTTCTTCACATATGGAATTTCTTTTTATTTCATAATAGGATTTTCCTACTGGCAATGATTCAGCAGACTACAACACTTTTGTTATTGTCAACTCAGCTTCAACACCTCTGGCTGTAAACATTAGTCAAAACATACAACACACCTGTTTACATAAACGGTCGTCTGCCAGACTGGTGTTATAAACACTCCTTCAGTCTAAACATTCTGCTTACCTCACCTCTAACACCTGTACTGCACTTTTCAATTTTTTATAAATCTTTTAGTTAACAATTGTAATAATATAATAATTTGTATACAATTAATTTCACTATAATATATTTACAAATCTTTATCATTATTATTTCAGTTTTATCACACTTCAATGTCCAAGGTTGCGAGGTCTGAACCGTAAAACAAAATATTTACAATTGTTCCTTTATGAAGTTCAGCCTCCATCGTCAAAAATTAGTCTGGTCTTTATGTAACACTTTTCAATTTTATTGATACGCCACATATGGTTATTTTTTGTTTTATAACCACAAGAACTTATTTTTTCCATTGTACCAAAACAATAATCTATAGGGTTACCCCCCAAAATTATCTTATCATAAATCAAGTTGACATCAGTATTATTTGTAAAGTCTCCGTCAGTGTTTTTTGTTATTACCATTGCATTATTATTACCATATTCTGCTACTATAGGTTCATTAACAGGCAAATATTTGTCATCAATATACACATTGTTTGTCACACAAGGTATGTTTTTAATTCTACCAGTTCTCTCACTATTTAAACTCTGTATTAACTCTTCATAATCTCTCTTCCCCTTAAATATTTCTACCATTCTCTCTCTCTCTCATAATCACTTTCATCACCACAACATTTCATAATCTCACTCCATCCAGAGGGCAACACAACATTATTACAACATCTGGCTTTACCAGATACACAAAAATAATTTCTTTGACATTTAAAAGACCTTTTGTCTTCTACAAAAACTAACGAGGAACCTTTGTCCTCCAACACTACTGGTGAAACCTTTTCTTCACCTATCTCACAAGAAAAATTTGCCCTCTTTTCACCCTCTACACTTAAACTGTCTTCACACTCTCTCTCATTCTCATCGGCATTTGCTAACAACACTTCATTACTAAACTCTACTTCAACAAAATCTTCCTTATCACTCTCAACATTAATCTCCTTGTTCTCTACTACCACGTTTTTACACATATCATTATAATTCTGATTTGTTTTACATTCAAAATTTTCGATTACCTTTTGTATTTGTTTATCAATTTTTTCTGACACTTGTTCTTTAATAGTGTTGAAACATTCATCCATCTCATTTAGACGTTTATTCATACTGATTTCGAACTTAACATTTTGTGTATTCATTTCACATAAACGCTTATCAAATTTTTGGTCAATATTATTTATATCACCCTTTAACTCATGGAATTTGCTATTAATTGTATTAAATTTAACATCAGAATCACTCTTCTGTTCATTGAAAAGCAATTGCATCATTTTTATCATATCATTATCCTCAGATTGTTTATTTTTATTCAAAATATCACTATAATATTGACGACTCGGATCACTATAATATTGACGACTCGGAAAACTTTGTGTTCCGAGTCGTCAATATTATAGTGATATTTAGTTAAGTAACGTACACGTCATGGACAACGAAATCCAAGTATTTTTATTCATTACGGGTGGGGTTACCTGAATCCCTGAGTCATCTATTTCATCTGACTTACTTGATTCTCTATTTTGAACTGGGATTGGGGTCGAATGGACCTCCAACCCACTCATGACCGTTGATTCGGTCAAACTATTATTTTCCATTTTTGTTTTATATTATTTTTACATATATAAATATGCCCGGTTTTGCTTTCACAGTCTACAATTTACAACCTCGCCCCACTCCCAAATAACCCGTTCTGCAGCTTAATTAGGTCTGGCGAATATACGTTATAAACCCTATACTCGAGTCCCTGTTCGGGCGCCATTTGTAACTACTCACTTAATTCCTATTAATAATTAATTCTTACCTTAGGGTTTTTCCCAGAGTCGTACAGACGAAACTGCTGCAGAAAGGATTATTCGAGATACAAGGGGTAAAGATCAAATACACAGTTTGTGCTAAAACAAATTGCCTCTGGTTTATTATGCAAAATAACTACTTCGTCTCTCTTTCATGACATTTAAAATTCTTATTTCTTTTCGTTAGATTAAATACTCGTTGAATGAGAAACAATTTGTAAAAATCAAACAAAGTAACAAAATGAATATTTCTTAATTAACTAGCTTATGACAACTATGGTATACCACAACTATTTATTTTTAGCAATGAACCAATACGTGACGTAGCCACACACTCACACACATTCGTTCTTTGACTTTGTCGTTCTATTTAAACCCCACTTTGAGATCTCTGAGGTACATTTAAGATTTACAATTTATTTATGTTGAATTATACTCTGGAGAAAAAGGTAAAATGATATTGGTTAAAACTCAGTTAATACTTAACGTCTGAAGAACTCCGCTGTTTTGCACTTCTGCTGTGAATGCACTGGTTTTTTTTCTTTGGTTAACACACCATAAATTAGTTTTGACACTGTTTACCCGCGGGTACTGTTATTGATTATTTCGTGTTAGGTTGATGCGCCACTATTATTTTAATCCACTTTAGAATAACAATTCTTTTTATTTTGTCGACCGACATAAATTTTCGAACACTTAGCTCGTTTAGGTTGACCGCGTGGCCATGAGTTGCAACCTGAACTCGGCCGCACGTTTTACTGTTTGTACAACTTTTAACACTGTTAATGCGTTGAAAGATAGGCCTACTCTTAAATACAGCCTATCTTACACCCGAGGCCACCGTTTGAATTTAAATCACCAACTTTACTGTCTGATGCTGCTTACTACTGTTCACTCTCTGATGACAAACTGCATACTGTGATTCACAAAAAGCCTGCTGCTGGGCCGGTTACGCAATACGTCTGGGCAATTGTTTAGGCTAACTGTATGTAGGTTGTACTGGGGCTCCTCACAGGTGAAAGTTAACAATTTATTAATTACTGAATTAAAATTAAAACTGGATCACACACTTCTGTACCGTTACAATACCCCCCCAATAAGAGGTTGAAGGCCGAAGCGTTCAAACTCTTATTGCCTAAACCCTAAGAGGATCAGTGAGGATATGGCGCCGCAACCCCCCTGAGCACTCTACTAAAATCATGGGTTCTTACCCCCCTAGTCCGGCGACTGTGGCACATTCAATTAAAAAATCAACATACGGCCTTCCATCACTCCATATCCCACAACTGATTTGTTTCCTCTTAGCCGTACTGGTTCATTGACAAAGCACTGGCTCATTTTTTATTATAAAATATCTCTTAACCCTAGAAAATAGTATTAACAAAACAATATAGGATATATACAATACAGGAGTACATATAAGTTCCAGTCAAAATGACGCATTAATTATACAGAATTGCATTTACACAGAATTTCCTTCAGTTTTCAATTTTAAATGAATATTTTAATCATTATGTTTTTTTATCAATTATTTATTTTACCATTACAATCAAAATTCAGATCAAACTAGATTTAAAGTCATATTAAAAATTATCTTTTCAATTTATTTAATTACCTTTCATTAAATTTAACTCATATTTTTTAATTAACAATTTCAAAATTAATTACATTTTTCAAAATGATCCGACATAAAATATTACCTACATTATTCAAAAAATTTACATTCCTTTCTTCACATATGGAATTTCTTTTTATTTCATAATAGGATTTTCCTACTGGCAATGATTCAGCAGACTACAACACTTTTGTTATTGTCAACTCAGCTTCAACACCTCTGGCTGTAAACATTAGTCAAAACATACAACACACCTGTTTACATAAACGGTCGTCTGCCAGACTGGTGTTATAAACACTCCTTCAGTCTAAACATTCTGCTTACCTCACCTCTAACACCTGTACTGCACTTTTCAATTTTTTATAAATCTTTTAGTTAACAATTGTAATAATATAATAATTTGTATACAATTAATTTCACTATAATATATTTACAAATCTTTATCATTAATATTTCAGTTTTATCACACTTCAATGTCCAAGGTTGCGAGGTCTGAACCGTAAAACAAAATATTTACAATTGTTCCTTTATGAAGTTCAGCCTCCATCGTCAAAAATTAGTCTGGTCTTTATGTAACACTTTTCAATTTTATTGATACGCCACATATGGTTATTTTTTGTTTTATAACCACAAGAACTTATTTTTTCCATTGTACCAAAACAATAATCTATAGGGTTACCCCCCAAAATTATCTTATCATAAATCAAGTTGACATCAGTATTATTTGTAAAGTCTCCGTCAGTGTTTTTTGTTATTACCATAGCATTATTATTACCATATTCTGCTACTATAGGTTCATTAACAGGCAAATATTTGTCATCAATATACACATTGTTTGTCACACAAGGTATGTTTTTAATTCTACCAGTTCTCTCACTATTTAAACTCTGTATTAACTCTTCATAATCTCTCTTCCCCATAATATATTTCTACCATTCTCTCTCTCTCTCTCATAATCACTTTCATCACCACAACATTTCATAATCTCACTCCATCCAGAGGGCAACACAACATTATTACAACATCTGGCTTTACCAGATACACAAAAATAATTTCTTTGACATTTTAAAGACCTTTTGTCTTCTACAAAAACTAACGAGGAACCTTTGTCCTCCAACACTACTGGTGAAACCTTTTCTTCACCTATCTCACAAGAAAAATTTGCCCTCTTTTCACCCTCTACACTTAAACTGTCTTCACACTCTCTCTCATTCTCATCGGCATTTGCTAACAACACTTCATTACTAAACTCTACTTCAACAAAATCTTCCTTATCACTCTCAACATTAATCTCCTTGTTCTCTACTACCACGTTTTTACACATATCATTATAATTCTGATTTGTTTTACATTCAAAATTTTCGATTACCTTTTGTATTTGTTTATCAATTTTTTCTGACACTTGTTCTTTAATAGTGTTGAAACATTCATCCATCTCATTTAGACGTTTATTCATACTGATTTCGAACTTAACATTTTGTGTATTCATTTCACATAAACGCTTATCAAATTTTTGGTCAATATTATTTATATCACCCTTTAACTCATGGAATTTGCTATTAATTGTATTAAATTTAACATCAGAATCACTCTTCTGTTCATTGAAAAGCAATTGCATCATTTTTATCATATCATTATCCTCAGATTGTTTATTTTTATTCAAAATATCACTATAATATTGACGACTCGGATCACTATAATATTGACGACTCGGAAAACTTTGTGTTCCGAGTCGTCAATATTATAGTGATATTTAGTTAAGTAACGTACACGTCATGGACAACGAAATCCAAGTATTTTTATTCATTACGGGTGGGGTTACCTGAATCCCTGAGTCATCTATTTCATCTGACTTACTTGATTCTCTATTTTGAACTGGGATTGGGGTCGAATGGACCTCCAACCCACTCATGACCGTTGATTCGGTCAAACTATTATTTTCCATTTTTGTTTTATATTATTTTTACATATATAAATATGCCCGGTTTTGCTTTCACAGTCTACAATTTACAACCTCGCCCCACTCCCAAATAACCCGTTCTGCAGCTTAATTAGGTCTGGCGAATATACGTTATAAACCCTATACTCGAGTCCCTGTTCGGGCGCCATTTGTAACTACTCACTTAATTCCTATTAATAATTAATTCTTACCTTAGGGTTTTTCCCAGAGTCGTACAGACGAAACTGCTGCAGAAAGGATTATTCGAGATACAAGGGGTAAAGATCAAATACACAGTTTGTGCTAAAACAAATTGCCTCTGGTTTATTATGCAAAATAACTACTTCGTCTCTCTTTCATGACATTTAAAATTCTTATTTCTTTTCGTTAGATTAAATACTCGTTGAATGAGTAACAATTTGTAAAAATCAAACAAAGTAACAAAATGAATATTTCTTAATTAACTAGCTTATGACAACTATGGTATACCACAACTATTTATTTTTAGCAATGAACCAATACGTGACGTAGCCACACACTCACACACATTCGTTCTTTGACTTTGTCGTTCTATTTAAACCCCACTTTGAGATCTCTGAGGTACATTTAAGATTTACAATTTATTTATGTTGAATTATACTCTGGAGAAAAAGGTAAAATGATATTGGTTAAAACTCAGTTAATACTTAACGTCTGAAGAACTCCGCTGTTTTGCACTTCTGCTGTGAATGCACTGGTTTTTTTCTTTGGTTAACACACCATAAATTAGTTTTGACACTGTTTACCCGCGGGTACTGTTATTGATTATTTCGTGTTAGGTTGATGCGCCACTATTATTTTAATCCACTTTAGAATAACAATTCTTTTTATTTTGTCGACCGACATAAATTTTCGAACACTTAGCTCGTTTAGGTTGACCGCGTGGCCATGAGTTGCAACCTGAACTCGGCCGCACGTTTTACTGTTTGTACAACTTTTAACACTGTTAATGCGTTGAAAGATAGGCCTACTCTTAAATACAGCCTATCTTGCACCCGAGGCCACCGTTTGAATTTAAATCACCAACTTTACTGTCTGATGCTGCTTACTACTGTTCACTCTCTGATGACAAACTGCATACTGTGATTCACAAAAAGCCTGCTGCTGGGCCGGTTACGCAATACGTCTGGGCAATTGTTTAGGCTAACTGTATGTAGGTTGTACTGGGGCTCCTCACAGGTGAAAGTTAACAATTTATTAATTACTGAATTAAAATTAAAACTGGATCACACACTTCTGTACCGTTACAATACCCCCCCAATAAGAGGTTGAAGGCCGAAGCGTTCAAACTCTTATTGCCTAAACCCTAAGAGGATCAGTGAGGATATGGCGCCGCAACCCCCCTGAGCACTCTACTAAAATCATGGGTTCTTACCCCCCTAGTCCGGCGACTGTGGCACATTCAATTAAAAAATCAACATACGGCCTTCCATCACTCCATATCCCACAACTGATTTGTTTCCTCTTAGCCGTACTGGTTCATTGACAAAGCACTGGCTCATTTTTTATTATAAAATATCTCTTAACCCTAGAAAATAGTATTAACAAAACAATATAGGATATATACAATACAGGAGTACATATAAGTTCCAGTCAAAATGACGCATTAATTATACA
Source organism: Magicicada septendecula (assembly GCA_034769895.1). Taxonomy (NCBI): domain Eukaryota; kingdom Metazoa; phylum Arthropoda; class Insecta; order Hemiptera; family Cicadidae; genus Magicicada; species Magicicada septendecula. The sequence continues at coordinate 688,440,348 of CM068368.1, forward strand.
GAATTGCATTTACACAGAATTTCCTTCAGTTTTCAATTTTAAATGAATATTTTAATCATTATGTTTTTTTATCAATTATTTATTTTACCATTACAATCAAAATTCAGATCAAACTAGATTTAAAGTCATATTAAAAATTATCTTTTCAATTTATTTAATTACCTTTCATTAAATTTAACTCATATTTTTTAATTAACAATTTCAAAATTAATTACATTTTTCAAAATGATCCGACATAAAATATTACCTACATTATTCAAAAAATTTACATTCCTTTCTTCACATATGGAATTTCTTTTTATTTCATAATAGGATTTTCCTACTGGCAATGATTCAGCAGACTACAACACTTTTGTTATTGTCAACTCAGCTTCAACACCTCTGGCTGTAAACATTAGTCAAAACATACAACACACCTGTTTACATAAACGGTCGTCTGCCAGACTGGTGTTATAAACACTCCTTCAGTCTAAACATTCTGCTTACCTCACCTCTAACACCTGTACTGCACTTTTCAATTTTTTATAAATCTTTTAGTTAACAATTGTAATAATATAATAATTTTTATACAATTAATTTCACTATAATATATTTACAAATCTTTATCATTATTATTTCAGTTTTATCACACTTCAATGTCCAAGGTTGCGAGGTCTGAACCGTAAAACAAAATATTTACAATTGTTCCTTTATGAAGTTCAGCCTCCATCGTCAAAAATTAGTCTGGTCTTTATGTAACACTTTTCAATTTTATTGATACGCCACATATGGTTATTTTTTGTTTTATAACCACAAGAACTTATTTTTTCCATTGTACCAAAACAATAATCTATAGGGTTACCCCCCAAAATTATCTTATCATAAATCAAGTTGACATCAGTATTATTTGTAAAGTCTCCGTCAGTGTTTTTTGTTATTACCATAGCATTATTATTACCATATTCTGCTACTATAGGTTCATTAACAGGCAAATATTTGTCATCAATATACACATTGTTTGTCACACAAGGTATGTTTTTAATTCTACCAGTTCTCTCACTATTTAAACTCTGTATTAACTCTTCATAATCTCTCTTCCCCATAATATATTTCTACCATTCTCTCTCTCTCTCTCATAATCACTTTCATCACCACAACATTTCATAATCTCACTCCATCCAGAGGGCAACACAACATTATTACAACATCTGGCTTTACCAGATACACAAAAATAATTTCTTTGACATTTAAAAGACCTTTTGTCTTCTACAAAAACTAACGAGGAACCTTTGTCCTCCAACACTACTGGTGAAACCTTTTCTTCACCTATCTCACAAGAAAAATTTGCCCTCTTTTCACCCTCTACACTTAAACTGTCTTCACACTCTCTCTCATTCTCATCGGCATTTGCTAACAACACTTCATTACTAAACTCTACTTCAACAAAATCTTCCTTATCACTCTCAACATTAATCTCCTTGTTCTCTACTACCACGTTTTTACACATATCATTATAATTCTGATTTGTTTTACATTCAAAATTTTCGATTACCTTTTGTATTTGTTTATCAATTTTTTCTGACACTTGTTCTTTAATAGTGTTGAAACATTCATCCATCTCATTTAGACGTTTATTCATACTGATTTCGAACTTAACATTTTGTGTATTCATTTCACATAAACGCTTATCAAATTTTTGGTCAATATTATTTATATCACCCTTTAACTCATGGAATTTGCTATTAATTGTATTAAATTTAACATCAGAATCACTCTTCTGTTCATTGAAAAGCAATTGCATCATTTTTATCATATCATTATCCTCAGATTGTTTATTTTTATTCAAAATATCACTATAATATTGACGACTCGGATCACTATAATATTGACGACTCGGAAAACTTTGTGTTCCGAGTCGTCAATATTATAGTGATATTTAGTTAAGTAACGTACACGTCATGGACAACGAAATCCAAGTATTTTTATTCATTACGGGTGGGGTTACCTGAATCCCTGAGTCATCTATTTCATCTGACTTACTTGATTCTCTATTTTGAACTGGGATTGGGGTCGAATGGACCTCCAACCCACTCATGACCGTTGATTCGGTCAAACTATTATTTTCCATTTTTGTTTTATATTATTTTTACATATATAAATATGCCCGGTTTTGCTTTCACAGTCTACAATTTACAACCTCGCCCCACTCCCAAATAACCCGTTCTGCAGCTTAATTAGGTCTGGCGAATATACGTTATAAACCCTATACTCGAGTCCCTGTTCGGGCGCCATTTGTAACTACTCACTTAATTCCTATTAATAATTAATTCTTACCTTAGGGTTTTTCCCACAGTCGTACAGACGAAACTGCTGCAGAAAGGATTATTCGAGATACAAGGGGTAAAGATCAAATACACAGTTTGTGCTAAAACAAATTGCCTCTGGTTTATTATGCAAAATAACTACTTCGTCTCTCTTTCATGACATTTAAAATTCTTATTTCTTTTCGTTAGATTAAATACTCGTTGAATGAGTAACAATTTGTAAAAATCAAACAAAGTAACAAAATGAATATTTCTTAATTAACTAGCTTATGACAACTATGGTATACCACAACTATTTATTTTTAGCAATGAACCAATACGTGACGTAGCCACACACTCACACACATTCGTTCTTTGACTTTGTCGTTCTATTTAAACCCCACTTTGAGATCTCTGAGGTACATTTAAGATTTACAATTTATTTATGTTGAATTATACTCTGGAGAAAAAGGTAAAATGATATTGGTTAAAACTCAGTTAATACTTAACGTCTGAAGAACTCCGCTGTTTTGCACTTCTGCTGTGAATGCACTGGTTTTTTTTCTTTGGTTAACACACCATAAATTAGTTTTGACACTGTTTACCCGCGGGTACTGTTATTGATTATTTCGTGTTAGGTTGATGCGCCACTATTATTTTAATCCACTTTAGAATAACAATTCTTTTTATTTTGTCGACCGACATAAATTTTCGAACACTTAGCTCGTTTAGGTTGACCGCGTGGCCATGAGTTGCAACCTGAACTCGGCCGCACGTTTTACTGTTTGTACAACTTTTAACACTGTTAATGCGTTGAAAGATAGGCCTACTCTTAAATACAGCCTATCTTGCACCCGAGGCCACCGTTTGAATTTAAATCACCAACTTTACTGTCTGATGCTGCTTACTACTGTTCACTCTCTGATGACAAACTGCATACTGTGATTCACAAAAAGCCTGCTGCTGGGCCGGTTACGCAATACGTCTGGGCAATTGTTTAGGCTAACTGTATGTAGGTTGTACTGGGGCTCCTCACAGGTGAAAGTTAACAATTTATTAATTACTGAATTAAAATTAAAACTGGATCACACACTTCTGTACCGTTACAATACCCCCCCAATAAGAGGTTGAAGGCCGAAGCGTTCAAACTCTTATTGCCTAAACCCTAAGAGGATCAGTGAGGATATGGCGCCGCAACCCCCCTGAGCACTCTACTAAAATCATGGGTTCTTACCCCCCTAGTCCGGCGACTGTGGCACATTCAATTAAAAAATCAACATACGGCCTTCCATCACTCCATATCCCACAACTGATTTGTTTCCTCTTAGCCGTACTGGTTCATTGACAAAGCACTGGCTCATTTTTTATTATAAAATATCTCTTAACCCTAGAAAATAGTATTAACAAAACAATATAGGATATATACAATACTGGAGTACATATAAGTTCCAGTCAAAATGACGCATTAATTATACAGAATTGCATTTACACAGAATTTCCTTCAGTTTTCAATTTTAAATGAATATTTTAATCATTATGTTTTTTTATCAATTATTTATTTTACCATTACAATCAAAATTCAGATCAAACTAGATTTAAAGTCATATTAAAAATTATCTTTTCAATTTATTTAATTACCTTTCATTAAATTTAACTCATATTTTTTAATTAACAATTTCAAAATTAATTACATTTTTCAAAATGATCCGACATAAAATATTACCTACATTATTCAAAAAATTTACATTCCTTTCTTCACATATGGAATTTCTTTTTATTTCATAATAGGATTTTCCTACTGGCAATGATTCAGCAGACTACAACACTTTTGTTATTGTCAACTCAGCTTCAACACCTCTGGCTGTAAACATTATTCAAAACATACAACACACCTGTTTACATAAACGGTCGTCTGCCAGACTGGTGTTATAAACACTCCTTCAGTCTAAACATTCTGCTTACCTCACCTCTAACACCTGTACTGCACTTTTCAATTTTTTATAAATCTTTTAGTTAACAATTGTAATAATATAATAATTTGTATACAATTAATTTCACTATAATATATTTACAAATCTTTATCATTATTATTTCAGTTTTATCACACTTCAATGTCCAAGGTTGCGAGGTCTGAACCGTAAAACAAAATATTTACAATTGTTCCTTTATGAAGTTCAGCCTCCATCGTCAAAAATTAGTCTGGTCTTTATGTAACACTTTTCAATTTTATTGATACGCCACATATGGTTATTTTTTGTTTTATAACCACAAGAACTTATTTTTTCCATTGTACCAAAACAATAATCTATAGGGTTACCCCCCAAAATTATCTTATCATAAATCAAGTTGACATCAGTATTATTTGTAAAGTCTCCGTCAGTGTTTTTTGTTATTACCATAGCATTATTATTACCATATTCTGCTACTATAGGTTCATTAACAGGCAAATATTTGTCATCAATATACACATTGTTTGTCACACAAGGTATGTTTTTAATTCTACCAGTTCTCTCACTATTTAAACTCTGTATTAACTCTTCATAATCTCTCTTCCCCATAATATATTTCTACCATTCTCTCTCTCTCTCTCATAATCACTTTCATCACCACAACATTTCATAATCTCACTCCATCCAGAGGGCAACACAACATTATTACAACATCTGGCTTTACCAGATACACAAAAATAATTTCTTTGACATTTTAAAGACCTTTTGTCTTCTACAAAAACTAACGAATAACCTTTGTCCTCCAACACTACTGGTGAAACCTTTTCTTCACCTATCTCACAAGAAAAATTTGCCCTCTTTTCACCCTCTACACTTAAACTGTCTTCACACTCTCTCTCATTCTCATCGGCATTTGCTAACAACACTTCATTACTAAACTCTACTTCAACAAAATCTTCCTTATCACTCTCAACATTAATCTCCTTGTTCTCTACTACCACGTTTTTACACATATCATTATAATTCTGATTTGTTTTACATTCAAAATTTTCGATTACCTTTTGTATTTGTTTATCAATTTTTTCTGACACTTGTTCTTTAATAGTGTTGAAACATTCATCCATCTCATTTAGACGTTTATTCATACTGATTTCGAACTTAACATTTTGTGTATTCATTTCACATAAACGCTTATCAAATTTTTGGTCAATATTATTTATATCACCCTTTAACTCATGGAATTTGCTATTAATTGTATTAAATTTAACATCAGAATCACTCTTCTGTTCATTGAAAAGCAATTGCATCATTTTTATCATATCATTATCCTCAGATTGTTTATTTTTATTCAAAATATCACTATAATATTGACGACTCGGATCACTATAATATTGACGACTCGGAAAACTTTGTGTTCCGAGTCGTCAATATTATAGTGATATTTAGTTAAGTAACGTACACGTCATGGACAACGAAATCCAAGTATTTTTATTCATTACGGGTGGGGTTACCTGAATCCCTGAGTCATCTATTTCATCTGACTTACTTGATTCTCTATTTTGAACTGGGATTGGGGTCGAATGGACCTCCAACCCACTCATGACCGTTGATTCGGTCAAACTATTATTTTCCATTTTTGTTTTATATTATTTTTACATATATAAATATGCCCGGTTTTGCTTTCACAGTCTACAATTTACAACCTCGCCCCACTCCCAAATAACCCGTTCTGCAGCTTAATTAGGTCTGGCGAATATACGTTATAAACCCTATACTCGAGTCCCTGTTCGGGCGCCATTTGTAACTACTCACTTAATTCCTATTAATAATTAATTCTTACCTTAGGGTTTTTCCCAGAGTCGTACAGACGAAACTGCTGCAGAAAGGATTATTCGAGATACAAGGGGTAAAGATCAAATACACAGTTTGTGCTAAAACAAATTGCCTCTGGTTTATTATGCAAAATAACTACTTCGTCTCTCTTTCATGACATTTAAAATTCTTATTTCTTTTCGTTAGATTAAATACTCGTTGAATGAGTAACAATTTGTAAAAATCAAACAAAGTAACAAAATGAATATTTCTTAATTAACTAGCTTATGACAACTATGGTATACCACAACTATTTATTTTTAGCAATGAACCAATACGTGACGTAGCCACACACTCACACACATTCGTTCTTTGACTTTGTCGTTCTATTTAAACCCCACTTTGAGATCTCTGAGGTACATTTAAGATTTACAATTTATTTATGTTGAATTATACTCTGGAGAAAAAGGTAAAATGATATTGGTTAAAACTCAGTTAATACTTAACGTCTGAAGAACTCCGCTGTTTTGCACTTCTGCTGTGAATGCACTGGTTTTTTTTTTCTTTGGTTAACACACCATAAATTAGTTTTGACACTGTTTACCCGCGGCTACTGTTATTGATTATTTCGTATTAGGTTGATGCGCCACTATTATTTTAATCCACTTTAGAATAACAATTCCTTTTATTTTGTCGGCCGACATAAATTTTCGAACACTTAGCTCGTTTAGGTTGACCGCGCGGCCATGAGTTGCAACTGGAACTCGGCCGCACGTTTTACTGTTTGTACAACTTTTAACACTGTTAATGCGTTGAAAGATAGGCCTACTCTTAATTACAGCCTATCTTGCACCCGAGGCCACCGTTTGAATTTAAATCACCAACTTTACTGTCTGATGCTGCTTACTACTGTTCACTCTCTGATGACAAACTGCATACTGTGATTCACAAAAAGCCTGCTGCTGGGCCGGTTATGCAATACGTCTGGGAAATTGTTTAGGCTAACTGTATGTAGGTTGTACTGGGGCTCCTCACAGGTGAAAGTTAACAATTTATTAATTACTGAATTAAAATTAAAACTGGATCACACACTTCTGTACCGTTACAATACCCCCCCAATAAGAGGTTGAAGGCCGAAGCGTTCAAACTCTTATTGCCTAAACCCTAAGAGGATCAGTGAGGATATGGCGCCGCAACCCCCCTGAGCACTCTACTAAAATCATGGGTTCTTACCCCCCTAGTCCGGCGACTGTGGCACATTCAATTAAAAAATCAACATACGGCCTTCCATCACTCCATATCCCACAACTGATTTGTTTCCTCTTAGCCGTACTGGTTCATTGACAAAGCACTGGCTCATTTTTTATTATAAAATATCTCTTAACCCTAGAAAATAGTATTAACAAAACAATATAGGATATATACAATACAGGAGTACATATAAGTTCCAGTCAAAATGACGCATTAATTATACAGAATTGCATTTACACAGAATTTCCTTCAGTTTTCAATTTTAAATGAATATTTTAATCATTATGTTTTTTTATCAATTATTTATTTTACCATTACAATCAAAATTCAGATCAAACTAGATTTAAAGTCATATTAAAAATTATCTTTTCAATTTATTTAATTACCTTTCATTAAATTTAACTCATATTTTTTAATTAACAATTTCAAAATTAATTACATTTTTCAAAATGATCCGACATAAAATATTACCTACATTATTCAAAAAATTTACATTCCTTTCTTCACATATGGAATTTCTTTTTATTTCATAATAGGATTTTCCTACTGGCAATGATTCAGCAGACTACAACACTTTTGTTATTGTCAACTCAGCTTCAACACCTCTGGCTGTAAACATTAGTCAAAACATACAACACACCTGTTTACATAAACGGTCGTCTGCCAGACTGGTGTTATAAACACTCCTTCAGTCTAAACATTCTGCTTACCTCACCTCTAACACCTGTACTGCACTTTTCAATTTTTTATAAATCTTTTAGTTAACAATTGTAATAATATAATAATTTGTATACAATTAATTTCACTATAATATATTTACAAATCTTTATCATTATTATTTCAGTTTTATCACACTTCAATGTCCAAGGTTGCGAGGTCTGAACCGTAAAACAAAATATTTACAATTGTTCCTTTATGAAGTTCAGCCTCCATCGTCAAAAATTAGTCTGGTCTTTATGTAACACTTTTCAATTTTATTGATACGCCACATATGGTTATTTTTTGTTTTATAACCACAAGAACTTATTTTTTCCATTGTACCAAAACAATAATCTATAGGGTTACCCCCCAAAATTATCTTATCATAAATCAAGTTGACATCAGTATTATTTGTAAAGTCTCCGTCAGTGTTTTTTGTTATTACCATAGCATTATTATTACCATATTCTGCTACTATAGGTTCATTAACAGGCAAATATTTGTCATCAATATACACATTGTTTGTCACACAAGGTATGTTTTTAATTCTACCAGTTCTCTCACTATTTAAACTCTGTATTAACTCTTCATAATCTCTCTTCCCCATAATATATTTCTACCATTCTCTCTCTCTCTCTCATAATCACTTTCATCACCACAACATTTCATAATCTCACTCCATCCAGAGGGCAACACAACATTATTACAACATCTGGCTTTACCAGATACACAAAAATAATTTCTTTGACATTTTAAAGACCTTTTGTCTTCTACAAAAACTAACGAGGAACCTTTGTCCTCCAACACTACTGGTGAAACCTTTTCTTCACCTATCTCACAAGAAAAATTTGCCCTCTTTTCACCCTCTACACTTAAACTGTCTTCACACTCTCTCTCATTCTCATCGGCATTTGCTAACAACACTTCATTACTAAACTCTACTTCAACAAAATCTTCCTTATCACTCTCAACATTAATCTCCTTGTTCTCTACTACCACGTTTTTACACATATCATTATAATTCTGATTTGTTTTACATTCAAAATTTTCGATTACCTTTTGTATTTGTTTATCAATTTTTTCTGACACTTGTTCTTTAATAGTGTTGAAACATTCATCCATCTCATTTAGACGTTTATTCATACTGATTTCGAACTTAACATTTTGTGTATTCATTTCACATAAACGCTTATCAAATTTTTGGTCAATATTATTTATATCACCCTTTAACTCATGGAATTTGCTATTAATTGTATTAAATTTAACATCAGAATCACTCTTCTGTTCATTGAAAAGCAATTGCATCATTTTTATCATATCATTATCCTCAGATTGTTTATTTTTATTCAAAATATCACTATAATATTGACGACTCGGATCACTATAATATTGACGACTCGGAAAACTTTGTGTTCCGAGTCGTCAATATTATAGTGATATTTAGTTAAGTAACGTACACGTCATGGACAACGAAATCCAAGTATTTTTATTCATTACGGGTGGGGTTACCTGAATCCCTGAGTCATCTATTTCATCTGACTTACTTGATTCTCTATTTTGAACTGGGATTGGGGTCGAATGGACCTCCAACCCACTCATGACCGTTGATTCGGTCAAACTATTATTTTCCATTTTTGTTTTATATTATTTTTACATATATAAATATGCCCGGTTTTGCTTTCACAGTCTACAATTTACAACCTCGCCCCACTCCCAAATAACCCGTTCTGCAGCTTAATTAGGTCTGGCGAATATACGTTATAAACCCTATACTCGAGTCCCTGTTCGGGCGCCATTTGTAACTACTCACTTAATTCCTATTAATAATTAATTCTTACCTTAGGGTTTTTCCCAGAGTCGTACAGACGAAACTGCTGCAGAAAGGATTATTCGAGATACAAGGGGTAAAGATCAAATACACAGTTTGTGCTAAAACAAATTGCCTCTGGTTTATTATGCAAAATAACTACTTCGTCTCTCTTTCATGACATTTAAAATTCTTATTTCTTTTCGTTAGATTAAATACTCGTTGAATGAGTAACAATTTGTAAAAATCAAACAAAGTAACAAAATGAATATTTCTTAATTAACTAGCTTATGACAACTATGGTATACCACAACTATTTATTTTTAGCAATGAACCAATACGTGACGTAGCCACACACTCACACACATTCGTTCTTTGACTTTGTCGTTCTATTTAAACCCCACTTTGAGATCTCTGAGGTACATTTAAGATTTACAATTTATTTATGTTGAATTATACTCTGGAGAAAAAGGTAAAATGATATTGGTTAAAACTCAGTTAATACTTAACGTCTGAAGAACTCCGCTGTTTTGCACTTCTGCTGTGAATGCACTGGTTTTTTTTTTCTTTGGTTAACACACCATAAATTAGTTTTGACACTGTTTACCCGCGGCTACTGTTATTGATTATTTCGTATTAGGTTGATGCGCCACTATTATTTTAATCCACTTTAGAATAACAATTCCTTTTATTTTGTCGGCCGACATAAATTTTCGAACACTTAGCTCGTTTAGGTTGACCGCGCGGCCATGAGTTGCAACTGGAACTCGGCCGCACGTTTTACTGTTTGTACAACTTTTAACACTGTTAATGCGTTGAAAGATAGGCCTACTCTTAATTACAGCCTATCTTGCACCCGAGGCCACCGTTTGAATTTAAATCACCAACTTTACTGTCTGATGCTGCTTACTACTGTTCACTCTCTGATGACAAACTGCATACTGTGATTCACAAAAAGCCTGCTGCTGGGCCGGTTATGCAATACGTCTGGGAAATTGTTTAGGCTAACTGTATGTAGGTTGTACTGGGGCTCCTCACAGGTGAAAGTTAACAATTTATTAATTACTGAATTAAAATTAAAACTGGATCACACACTTCTGTACCGTTACAATACCCCCCCAATAAGAGGTTGAAGGCCGAAGCGTTCAAACTCTTATTGCCTAAACCCTAAGAGGATCAGTGAGGATATGGCGCCGCAACCCCCCTGAGCACTCTACTAAAATCATGGGTTCTTACCCCCCTAGTCCGGCGACTGTGGCACATTCAATTAAAAAATCAACATACGGCCTTCCATCACTCCATATCCCACAACTGATTTGTTTCCTCTTAGCCGTACTGGTTCATTGACAAAGCACTGGCTCATTTTTTATTATAAAATATCTCTTAACCCTAGAAAATAGTATTAACAAAACAATATAGGATATATACAATACAGGAGTACATATAAGTTCCAGTCAAAATGACGCATTAATTATACAGAATTGCATTTACACAGAATTTCCTTCAGTTTTCAATTTTAAATGAATATTTTAATCATTATGTTTTTTTATCAATTATTTATTTTACCATTACAATCAAAATTCAGATCAAACTAGATTTAAAGTCATATTAAAAATTATCTTTTCAATTTATTTAATTACCTTTCATTAAATTTAACTCATATTTTTTAATTAACAATTTCAAAATTAATTACATTTTTCAAAATGATCCGACATAAAATATTACCTACATTATTCAAAAAATTTACATTCCTTTCTTCACATATGGAATTTCTTTTTATTTCATAATAGGATTTTCCTACTGGCAATGATTCAGCAGACTACAACACTTTTGTTATTGTCAACTCAGCTTCAACACCTCTGGCTGTAAACATTAGTCAAAACATACAACACACCTGTTTACATAAACGGTCGTCTGCCAGACTGGTGTTATAAACACTCCTTCAGTCTAAACATTCTGCTTACCTCACCTCTAACACCTGTACTGCACTTTTCAATTTTTTATAAATCTTTTAGTTAACAATTGTAATAATATAATAATTTGTATACAATTAATTTCACTATAATATATTTACAAATCTTTATCATTATTATTTCAGTTTTATCACACTTCAATGTCCAAGGTTGCGAGGTCTGAACCGTAAAACAAAATATTTACAATTGTTCCTTTATGAAGTTCAGCCTCCATCGTCAAAAATTAGTCTGGTCTTTATGTAACACTTTTCAATTTTATTGATACGCCACATATGGTTATTTTTTGTTTTATAACCACAAGAACTTATTTTTTCCATTGTACCAAAACAATAATCTATAGGGTTACCCCCCAAAATTATCTTATCATAAATCAAGTTGACATCAGTATTATTTGTAAAGTCTCCGTCAGTGTTTTTTGTTATTACCATAGCATTATTATTACCATATTCTGCTACTATAGGTTCATTAACAGGCAAATATTTGTCATCAATATACACATTGTTTGTCACACAAGGTATGTTTTTAATTCTACCAGTTCTCTCACTATTTAAACTCTGTATTAACTCTTCATAATCTCTCTTCCCCATAATATATTTCTACCATTCTCTCTCTCTCTCTCATAATCACTTTCATCACCACAACATTTCATAATCTCACTCCATCCAGAGGGCAACACAACATTATTACAACATCTGGCTTTACCAGATACACAAAAATAATTTCTTTGACATTTTAAAGACCTTTTGTCTTCTACAAAAACTAACGAGGAACCTTTGTCCTCCAACACTACTGGTGAAACCTTTTCTTCACCTATCTCACAAGAAAAATTTGCCCTCTTTTCACCCTCTACACTTAAACTGTCTTCACACTCTCTCTCATTCTCATCGGCATTTGCTAACAACACTTCATTACTAAACTCTACTTCAACAAAATCTTCCTTATCACTCTCAACATTAATCTCCTTGTTCTCTACTACCACGTTTTTACACATATCATTATAATTCTGATTTGTTTTACATTCAAAATTTTCGATTACCTTTTGTATTTGTTTATCAATTTTTTCTGACACTTGTTCTTTAATAGTGTTGAAACATTCATCCATCTCATTTAGACGTTTATTCATACTGATTTCGAACTTAACATTTTGTGTATTCATTTCACATAAACGCTTATCAAATTTTTGGTCAATATTATTTATATCACCCTTTAACTCATGGAATTTGCTATTAATTGTATTAAATTTAACATCAGAATCACTCTTCTGTTCATTGAAAAGCAATTGCATCATTTTTATCATATCATTATCCTCAGATTGTTTATTTTTATTCAAAATATCACTATAATATTGACGACTCGGATCACTATAATATTGACGACTCGGAAAACTTTGTGTTCCGAGTCGTCAATATTATAGTGATATTTAGTTAAGTAACGTACACGTCATGGACAACGAAATCCAAGTATTTTTATTCATTACGGGTGGGGTTACCTGAATCCCTGAGTCATCTATTTCATCTGACTTACTTGATTCTCTATTTTGAACTGGGATTGGGGTCGAATGGACCTCCAACCCACTCATGACCGTTGATTCGGTCAAACTATTATTTTCCATTTTTGTTTTATATTATTTTTACATATATAAATATGCCCGGTTTTGCTTTCACAGTCTACAATTTACAACCTCGCCCCACTCCCAAATAACCCGTTCTGCAGCTTAATTAGGTCTGGCGAATATACGTTATAAACCCTATACTCGAGTCCCTGTTCGGGCGCCATTTGTAACTACTCACTTAATTCCTATTAATAATTAATTCTTACCTTAGGGTTTTTCCCAGAGTCGTACAGACGAAACTGCTGCAGAAAGGATTATTCGAGATACAAGGGGTAAAGATCAAATACACAGTTTGTGCTAAAACAAATTGCCTCTGGTTTATTATGCAAAATAACTACTTCGTCTCTCTTTCATGACATTTAAAATTCTTATTTCTTTTCGTTAGATTAAATACTCGTTGAATGAGTAACAATTTGTAAAAATCAAACAAAGTAACAAAATGAATATTTCTTAATTAACTAGCTTATGACAACTATGGTATACCACAACTATTTATTTTTAGCAATGAACCAATACGTGACGTAGCCACACACTCACACACATTCGTTCTTTGACTTTGTCGTTCTATTTAAACCCCACTTTGAGATCTCTGAGGTACATTTAAGATTTACAATTTATTTATGTTGAATTATACTCTGGAGAAAAAGGTAAAATGATATTGGTTAAAACTCAGTTAATACTTAACGTCTGAAGAACTCCGCTGTTTTGCACTTCTGCTGTGAATGCACTGGTTTTTTTTTTCTTTGGTTAACACACCATAAATTAGTTTTGACACTGTTTACCCGCGGGTACTGTTATTGATTATTTCGTATTAGGTTGATGCGCCACTATTATTTTAATCCACTTTAGAATAACAATTCTTTTTATTTTGTCGGCCGACATAAATTTTCGAACACTTAGCTCGTTTAGGTTGACCGCGCGGCCATGAGTTGCAACTGGAACTCGGCCGCACGTTTTACTGTTTGTACAACTTTTAACACTGTTAATGCGTTGAAAGATAGGCCTACTCTTAATTACAGCCTATCTTGCACCCGAGGCCACCGTTTGAATTTAAATCACCAACTTTACTGTCTGATGCTGCTTACTACTGTTCACTCTCTGATGACAAACTGCATACTGTGATTCACAAAAAGCCTGCTGCTGGGCCGGTTACGGAATACGTCTGGGCAATTGTTTAGGCTAACTGTATGTAGGTTGTACTGGGGCTCCTCACAGGTGAAAGTTAACAATTTATTAATTACTGAATTAAAATTAAAACTGGATCACACACTTCTGTACCGTTACAATACCCCCCCAATAAGAGGTTGAAGGCCGAAGCGTTCAAACTCTTATTGCCTAAACCCTAAGAGGATCAGTGAGGATATGGCGCCGCAACCCCCCTGAGCACTCTACTAAAATCATGGGTTCTTACCCCCCTAGTCCGGCGACTGTGGCACATTCAATTAAAAAATCAACATACGGCCTTCCATCACTCCATATCCCACAACTGATTTGTTTCCTCTTAGCCGTACTGGTTCATTGACAAAGCACTGGCTCATTTTTTATTATAAAATATCTCTTAACCCTAGAAAATAGTATTAACAAAACAATATAGGATATATACAATACAGGAGTACATATAAGTTCCAGTCAAAATGACGCATTAATTATACAGAATTGCATTTACACAGAATTTCCTTCAGTTTTCAATTTTAAATGAATATTTTAATCATTATGTTTTTTTATCAATTATTTATTTTACCATTACAATCAAAATTCAGATCAAACTAGATTTAAAGTCATATTAAAAATTATCTTTTCAATTTATTTAATTACCTTTCATTAAATTTAACTCATATTTTTTAATTAACAATTTCAAAATTAATTACATTTTTCAAAATGATCCGACATAAAATATTACCTACATTATTCAAAAAATTTACATTCCTTTCTTCACATATGGAATTTCTTTTTATTTCATAATAGGATTTTCCTACTGGCAATGATTCAGCAGACTACAACACTTTTGTTATTGTCAACTCAGCTTCAACACCTCTGGCTGTAAACATTAGTCAAAACATACAACACACCTGTTTACATAAACGGTCGTCTGCCAGACTGGTGTTATAAACACTCCTTCAGTCTAAACATTCTGCTTACCTCACCTCTAACACCTGTACTGCACTTTTCAATTTTTTATAAATCTTTTAGTTAACAATTGTAATAATATAATAATTTGTATACAATTAATTTCACTATAATATATTTACAAATCTTTATCATTATTATTTCAGTTTTATCACACTTCAATGTCCAAGGTTGCGAGGTCTGAACCGTAAAACAAAATATTTACAATTGTTCCTTTATGAAGTTCAGCCTCCATCGTCAAAAATTAGTCTGGTCTTTATGTAACACTTTTCAATTTTATTGATACACCACATATGGTTATTTTTTGTTTTATAACCACAAGAACTTATTTTTTCCATTGTACCAAAACAATAATCTATAGGGTTACCCCCCAAAATTATCTTATCATAAATCAAGTTGACATCAGTATTATTTGTAAAGTCTCCGTCAGTGTTTTTTGTTATTACCATTGCATTATTATTACCATATTCTGCTACTATAGGTTCATTAACAGGCAAATATTTGTCATCAATATACACATTGTTTGTCACACAAGGTATGTTTTTAATTCTACCAGTTCTCTCACTATTTAAACTCTGTATTAACTCTTCATAATCTCTCTTCCCCTTAAATATTTCTACCATTCTCTCTCTCTCTCTCATAATCACTTTCATCACCACAACATTTCATAATCTCACTCCATCCAGAGGGCAACACAACATTATTACAACATCTGGCTTTACCAGATACACAAAAATAATTTCTTTGACATTTAAAAGACCTTTTGTCTTCTACAAAAACTAACGAGGAACCTTTGTCCTCCAACACTACTGGTGAAACCTTTTCTTCACCTATCTCACAAGAAAAATTTGCCCTCTTTTCACCCTCTGCACTTAAACTGTCTTCACACTCTCTCTCATTCTCATCGGCATTTGCTAACAACACTTCATTACTAAACTCTACTTCAACAAAATCTTCCTTATCACTCTCAACATTAATCTCCTTGTTCTCTACTACCACGTTTTTACACATATCATTATAATTCTGATTTGTTTTACATTCAAAATTTTCGATTACCTTTTGTATTTGTTTATCAATTTTTTCTGACACTTGTTCTTTAATAGTGTTGAAACATTCATCCATCTCATTTAGACGTTTATTCATACTGATTTCGAACTTAACATTTTGTGTATTCATTTCACATAAACGCTTATCAAATTTTTGGTCAATATTATTTATATCACCCTTTAACTCATGGAATTTGCTATTAATTGTATTAAATTTAACATCAGAATCACTCTTCTGTTCATTGAAAAGCAATTGCATCATTTTTATCATATCATTATCCTCAGATTGTTTATTTTTATTCAAAATATCACTATAATATTGACGACTCGGATCACTATAATATTGACGACTCGGAAAACTTTGTGTTCCGAGTCGTCAATATTATAGTGATATTTAGTTAAGTAACGTACACGTCATGGACAACGAAATCCAAGTATTTTTATTCATTACGGGTGGGGTTACCTGAATCCCTGAGTCATCTATTTCATCTGACTTACTTGATTCTCTATTTTGAACTGGGATTGGGGTCGAATGGACCTCCAACCCACTCATGACCGTTGATTCGGTCAAACTATTATTTTCCATTTTTGTTTTATATTATTTTTACATATATAAATATGCCCGGTTTTGCTTTCACAGTCTACAATTTACAACCTCGCCCCACTCCCAAATAACCCGTTCTGCAGCTTAATTAGGTCTGGCGAATATACGTTATAAACCCTATACTCGAGTCCCTGTTCGGGCGCCATTTGTAACTACTCACTTAATTCCTATTAATAATTAATTCTTACCTTAGGGGTTTTCCCAGAGTCGTACAGACGAAACTGCTGCAGAAAGGATTATTCGAGATACAAGGGGTAAAGATCAAATACACAGTTTGTGCTAAAACAAATTGCCTCTGGTTTATTATGCAAAATAACTACTTCGTCTCTCTTTCATGACATTTAAATTTCTTATTTCTTTTCGTTAGATTAAATACTCGTTGAATGAGTAACAATTTGTAAAAATCAAACAAAGTAACAAAATGAATATTTCTTAATTAACTAGCTTATGACAACTATGGTATACCACAACTATTTATTTTTAGCAATGAACCAATACGTGACGTAGCCACACACTCACACACATTCGTTCTTTGACTTTGTCGTTCTATTTAAACCCCACTTTGAGATCTCTGAGGTACATTTAAGATTTACAATTTATTTATGTTGAATTATACTCTGGAGAAAAAGGTAAAATGATATTGGTTAAAACTCAGTTAATACTTAACGTCTGAAGAACTCCGCTGTTTTGCACTTCTGCTGTGAATGCACTGGTTTTTTTTTCTTTGGTTAACACACCATAAATTAGTTTTGACACTGTTTACCCGCGGGTACTGTTATTGATTATTTCGTATTAGGTTGATGCGCCACTATTATTTTAATCCACTTTAGAATAACAATTCTTTTTATTTTGTCGACCGACATAAATTTTCGAACACTTAGCTCGTTTAGGTTGACCGCGCGGCCATGAGTTGCAACTGGAACTCGGCCGAACGTTTTACTGTTTGTACAACTTTTAACACTGTTAATGCGTTGAAAGATAGGCCTACTCTTAATTACAGCCTATCTTGCACCCGAGGCCACCGTTTGAATTTAAATCACCAACTTTACTGTCTGATGCTGCTTACTACTGTTCACTCTCTGATGACAAACTGCATACTGTGATTCACAAAAAGCCTGCTGCTGGGCCGGTTACGGAATACGTCTGGGCAATTGTTTAGGCTAACTGTATGTAGGTTGTACTGGGGCTCCTCACAGGTGAAAGTTAACAATTTATTAATTACTGAATTAAAATTAAAACTGGATCACACACTTCTGTACCGTTACAATACCCCCCCAATAAGAGGTTGAAGGCCGAAGCGTTCAAACTCTTATTGCCTAAACCCTAAGAGGATCAGTGAGGATATGGCGCCGCAACCCCCCTGAGCACTCTACTAAAATCATGGGTTCTTACCCCCCTAGTCCGGCGACTGTGGCACATTCAATTAAAAAATCAACATACGGCCTTCCATCACTCCATATCCCACAACTGATTTGTTTCCTCTTAGCCGTACTGGTTCATTGACAAAGCACTGGCTCATTTTTTATTATAAAATATCTCTTAACCCTAGAAAATAGTATTAACAAAACAATATAGGATATATACAATACAGGAGTACATATAAGTTCCAGTCAAAATGACGCATTAATTATACAGAATTGCATTTACACAGAATTTCCTTCAGTTTTCAATTTTAAATGAATATTTTAATCATTATGTTTTTTTATCAATTATTTATTTTACCATTACAATCAAAATTCAGATCAAACTAGATTTAAAGTCATATTAAAAATTATCTTTTCAATTTATTTAATTACCTTTCATTAAATTTAACTCATATTTTTTAATTAACAATTTCAAAATTAATTACATTTTTCAAAATGATCCGACATAAAATATTACCTACATTATTCAAAAAATTTACATTCCTTTCTTCACATATGGAATTTCTTTTTATTTCATAATAGGATTTTCCTACTGGCAATGATTCAGCAGACTACAACACTTTTGTTATTGTCAACTCAGCTTCAACACCTCTGGCTGTAAACATTAGTCAAAACATACAACACACCTGTTTACATAAACGGTCGTCTGCCAGACTGGTGTTATAAACACTCCTTCAGTCTAAACATTCTGCTTACCTCACCTCTAACACCTGTACTGCACTTTTCAATTTTTTATAAATCTTTTAGTTAACAATTGTAATAATATAATAATTTTTATACAATTAATTTCACTATAATATATTTACAAATCTTTATCATTATTATTTCAGTTTTATCACACTTCAATGTCCAAGGTTGCGAGGTCTGAACCGTAAAACAAAATATTTACAATTGTTCCTTTATGAAGTTCAGCCTCCATCGTCAAAAATTAGTCTGGTCTTTATGTAACACTTTTCAATTTTATTGATACACCACATATGGTTATTTTTTGTTTTATAACCACAAGAACTTATTTTTTCCATTGTACCAAAACAATAATCTATAGGGTTACCCCCCAAAATTATCTTATCATAAATCAAGTTGACATCAGTATTATTTGTAAAGTCTCCGTCAGTGTTTTTTGTTATTACCATTGCATTATTATTACCATATTCTGCTACTATAGGTTCATTAACAGGCAAATATTTGTCATCAATATACACATTGTTTGTCACACAAGGTATGTTTTTAATTCTACCAGTTCTCTCACTATTTAAACTCTGTATTAACTCTTCATAATCTCTCTTCCCCTTAAATATTTCTACCATTCTCTCTCTCTCTCTCATAATCACTTTCATCACCACAACATTTCATAATCTCACTCCATCCAGAGGGCAACACAACATTATTACAACATCTGGCTTTACCAGATACACAAAAATAATTTCTTTGACATTTAAAAGACCTTTTGTCTTCTACAAAAACTAACGAGGAACCTTTGTCCTCCAACACTACTGGTGAAACCTTTTCTTCACCTATCTCACAAGAAAAATTTGCCCTCTTTTCACCCTCTGCACTTAAACTGTCTTCACACTCTCTCTCATTCTCATCGGCATTTGCTAACAACACTTCATTACTAAACTCTACTTCAACAAAATCTTCCTTATCACTCTCAACATTAATCTCCTTGTTCTCTACTACCACGTTTTTACACATATCATTATAATTCTGATTTGTTTTACATTCAAAATTTTCGATTACCTTTTGTATTTGTTTATCAATTTTTTCTGACACTTGTTCTTTAATAGTGTTGAAACATTCATCCATCTCATTTAGACGTTTATTCATACTGATTTCGAACTTAACATTTTGTGTATTCATTTCACATAAACGCTTATCAAATTTTTGGTCAATATTATTTATATCACCCTTTAACTCATGGAATTTGCTATTAATTGTATTAAATTTAACATCAGAATCACTCTTCTGTTCATTGAAAAGCAATTGCATCATTTTTATCATATCATTATCCTCAGATTGTTTATTTTTATTCAAAATATCACTATAATATTGACGACTCGGATCACTATAATATTGACGACTCGGAAAACTTTGTGTTCCGAGTCGTCAATATTATAGTGATATTTAGTTAAGTAACGTACACGTCATGGACAACGAAATCCAAGTATTTTTATTCATTACGGGTGGGGTTACCTGAATCCCTGAGTCATCTATTTCATCTGACTTACTTGATTCTCTATTTTGAACTGGGATTGGGGTCGAATGGACCTCCAACCCACTCATGACCGTTGATTCGGTCAAACTATTATTTTCCATTTTTGTTTTATATTATTTTTACATATATAAATATGCCCGGTTTTGCTTTCACAGTCTACAATTTACAACCTCGCCCCACTCCCAAATAACCCGTTCTGCAGCTTAATTAGGTCTGGCGAATATACGTTATAAACCCTATACTCGAGTCCCTGTTCGGGCGCCATTTGTAACTACTCACTTAATTCCTATTAATAATTAATTCTTACCTTAGGGTTTTTCCCAGAGTCGTACAGACGAAACTGCTGCAGAAAGGATTATTCGAGATACAAGGGGTAAAGATCAAATACACAGTTTGTGCTAAAACAAATTGCCTCTGGTTTATTATGCAAAATAACTACTTCGTCTCTCTTTCATGACATTTAAATTTCTTATTTCTTTTCGTTAGATTAAATACTCGTTGAATGAGTAACAATTTGTAAAAATCAAACAAAGTAACAAAATGAATATTTCTTAATTAACTAGCTTATGACAACTATGGTATACCACAACTATTTATTTTTAGCAATGAACCAATACGTGACGTAGCCACACACTCACACACATTCGTTCTTTGACTTTGTCGTTCTATTTAAACCCCACTTTGAGATCTCTGAGGTACATTTAAGATTTACAATTTATTTATGTTGAATTATACTCTGGAGAAAAAGGTAAAATGATATTGGTTAAAACTCAGTTAATACTTAACGTCTGAAGAACTCCGCTGTTTTGCACTTCTGCTGTGAATGCACTGGTTTTTTTTTCTTTGGTTAACACACCATAAATTAGTTTTGACACTGTTTACCCGCGGGTACTGTTATTGATTATTTCGTATTAGGTTGATGCGCCACTATTATTTTAATCCACTTTAGAATAACAATTCTTTTTATTTTGTCGACCGACATAAATTTTCGAACACTTAGCTCGTTTAGGTTGACCGCGCGGCCATGAGTTGCAACTGGAACTCGGCCGAACGTTTTACTGTTTGTACAACTTTTAACACTGTTAATGCGTTGAAAGATAGGCCTACTCTTAATTACAGCCTATCTTGCACCCGAGGCCACCGTTTGAATTTAAATCACCAACTTTACTGTCTGATGCTGCTTACTACTGTTCACTCTCTGATGACAAACTGCATACTGTGATTCACAAAAAGCCTGCTGCTGGGCCGGTTACGGAATACGTCTGGGCAATTGTTTAGGCTAACTGTATGTAGGTTGTACTGGGGCTCCTCACAGGTGAAAGTTAACAATTTATTAATTACTGAATTAAAATTAAAACTGGATCACACACTTCTGTACCGTTACAATACCCCCCCAATAAGAGGTTGAAGGCCGAAGCGTTCAAACTCTTATTGCCTAAACCCTAAGAGGATCAGTGAGGATATGGCGCCGCAACCCCCCTGAGCACTCTACTAAAATCATGGGTTCTTACCCCCCTAGTCCGGCGACTGTGGCACATTCAATTAAAAAATCAACATACGGCCTTCCATCACTCCATATCCCACAACTGATTTGTTTCCTCTTAGCCGTACTGGTTCATTGACAAAGCACTGGCTCATTTTTTATTATAAAATATCTCTTAACCCTAGAAAATAGTATTAACAAAACAATATAGGATATATACAATACAGGAGTACATATAAGTTCCAGTCAAAATGACGCATTAATTATACAGAATTGCATTTACACAGAATTTCCTTCAGTTTTCAATTTTAAATGAATATTTTAATCATTATGTTTTTTTATCAATTATTTATTTTACCATTACAATCAAAATTCAGATCAAACTAGATTTAAAGTCATATTAAAAATTATCTTTTCAATTTATTTAATTACCTTTCATTAAATTTAACTCATATTTTTTAATTAACAATTTCAAAATTAATTACATTTTTCAAAATGATCCGACATAAAATATTACCTACATTATTCAAAAAATTTACATTCCTTTCTTCACATATGGAATTTCTTTTTATTTCATAATAGGATTTTCCTACTGGCAATGATTCAGCAGACTACAACACTTTTGTTATTGTCAACTCAGCTTCAACACCTCTGGCTGTAAACATTAGTCAAAACATACAACACACCTGTTTACATAAACGGTCGTCTGCCAGACTGGTGTTATAAACACTCCTTCAGTCTAAACATTCTGCTTACCTCACCTCTAACACCTGTACTGCACTTTTCAATTTTTTATAAATCTTTTAGTTAACAATTGTAATAATATAATAATTTTTATACAATTAATTTCACTATAATATATTTACAAATCTTTATCATTATTATTTCAGTTTTATCACACTTCAATGTCCAAGGTTGCGAGGTCTGAACCGTAAAACAAAATATTTACAATTGTTCCTTTATGAAGTTCAGCCTCCATCGTCAAAAATTAGTCTGGTCTTTATGTAACACTTTTCAATTTTATTGATACACCACATATGGTTATTTTTTGTTTTATAACCACAAGAACTTATTTTTTCCATTGTACCAAAACAATAATCTATAGGGTTACCCCCCAAAATTATCTTATCATAAATCAAGTTGACATCAGTATTATTTGTAAAGTCTCCGTCAGTGTTTTTTGTTATTACCATTGCATTATTATTACCATATTCTGCTACTATAGGTTCATTAACAGGCAAATATTTGTCATCAATATACACATTGTTTGTCACACAAGGTATGTTTTTAATTCTACCAGTTCTCTCACTATTTAAACTCTGTATTAACTCTTCATAATCTCTCTTCCCCTTAAATATTTCTACCATTCTCTCTCTCTCTCTCATAATCACTTTCATCACCACAACATTTCATAATCTCACTCCATCCAGAGGGCAACACAACATTATTACAACATCTGGCTTTACCAGATACACAAAAATAATTTCTTTGACATTTAAAAGACCTTTTGTCTTCTACAAAAACTAACGAGGAACCTTTGTCCTCCAACACTACTGGTGAAACCTTTTCTTCACCTATCTCACAAGAAAAATTTGCCCTCTTTTCACCCTCTGCACTTAAACTGTCTTCACACTCTCTCTCATTCTCATCGGCATTTGCTAACAACACTTCATTACTAAACTCTACTTCAACAAAATCTTCCTTATCACTCTCAACATTAATCTCCTTGTTCTCTACTACCACGTTTTTACACATATCATTATAATTCTGATTTGTTTTACATTCAAAATTTTCGATTACCTTTTGTATTTGTTTATCAATTTTTTCTGACACTTGTTCTTTAATAGTGTTGAAACATTCATCCATCTCATTTAGACGTTTATTCATACTGATTTCGAACTTAACATTTTGTGTATTCATTTCACATAAACGCTTATCAAATTTTTGGTCAATATTATTTATATCACCCTTTAACTCATGGAATTTGCTATTAATTGTATTAAATTTAACATCAGAATCACTCTTCTGTTCATTGAAAAGCATATGCATCATTTTTATCATATCATTATCCTCAGATTGTTTATTTTTATTCAAAATATCACTATAATATTGACGACTCGGATCACTATAATATTGACGACTCGGAAAACTTTGTGTTCCGAGTCGTCAATATTATAGTGATATTTAGTTAAGTAATGTACACGTCATGGACAACGAAATCCAAGTATTTTTATTCATTACGGGTGGGGTTACCTGAATCCCTGAGTCATCTATTTCATCTGACTTACTTGATTCTCTATTTTGAACTGGGATTGTGGTCGAATGGACCTCCAACCCACTCATGACCGTTGATTCGGTCAAACTATTATTTTCCATTTTTGTTTTATATTATTTTTACATATATAAATATGCCCGGTTTTGCTTTCACAGTCTACAATTTACAACCTCGCCCCACTCCCAAATAACCCGTTCTGCAGCTTAATTAGGTCTGGCGAATATACGTTATAAACCCTATACTCGAGTCCCTGTTCGGGCGCCATTTGTAACTACTCACTTAATTCCTATTAATAATTAATTCTTACCTTAGGGTTTTTCCCAGAGTCGTACAGACGAAACTGCTGCAGAAAGGATTATTCGAGATACAAGGGGTAAAGATCAAATACACAGTTTGTGCTAAAACAAATTGCCTCTTGTTTATTATGCAAAATAACTACTTCGTCTCTCTTTCATGACATTTAAATTTCTTATTTCTTTTCGTTAGATTAAATACTCGTTGAATGAGTAACAATTTGTAAAAATCAAACAAAGTAACAAAATGAATATTTCTTAATTAACTAGCTTATGACAACTATGGTATACCACAACTATTTATTTTTAGCAATGAACCAATACGTGACGTAGCCACACACTCACACACATTCGTTCTTTGACTTTGTCGTTCTATTTAAACCCCACTTTGAGATCTCTGAGGTACATTTAAGATTTACAATTTATTTATGTTGAATTATACTCTGGAGAAAAAGGTAAAATGATATTGGTTAAAACTCAGTTAATACTTAACGTCTGAAGAACTCCGCTGTTTTGCACTTCTGCTGTGAATGCACTGGTTTTTTTTTCTTTGGTTAACACACCATAAATTAGTTTTGACACTGTTTACCCGCGGGTACTGTTATTGATTATTTCGTATTAGGTTGATGCGCCACTATTATTTTAATCCACTTTAGAATAACAATTCTTTTTATTTTGTCGACCGACATAGATTTTCGAACACTTAGCTCGTTTAGGTTGACCGCGCGGCCATGAGTTGCAACTGGAACTCGGCCGAACGTTTTACTGTTTGTACAACTTTTAACACTGTTAATGCGTTGAAAGATAGGCCTACTCTTAATTACAGCCTATCTTGCACCCGAGGCCACCGTTTGAATTTAAATCACCAACTTTACTGTCTGATGCTGCTTACTACTGTTCACTCTCTGATGACAAACTGCATACTGTGATTCACAAAAAGCCTGCTGCTGGGCCGGTTACGGAATACGTCTGGGCAATTGTTTAGGCTAACTGTATGTAGGTTGTACTGGGGCTCCTCACAGGTGAAAGTTAACAATTTATTAATTACTGAATTAAAATTAAAACTGGATCACACACTTCTGTACCGTTACAATACCCCCCCAATAAGAGGTTGAAGGCCGAAGCGTTCAAACTCTTATTGCCTAAACCCTAAGAGGATCAGTGAGGATATGGCGCCGCAACCCCCCTGAGCACTCTACTAAAATCATGGGTTCTTACCCCCCTAGTCCGGCGACTGTGGCACATTCAATTAAAAAATCAACATACGGCCTTCCATCACTCCATATCCCACAACTGATTTGTTTCCTCTTAGCCGTACTGGTTCATTGACAAAGCACTGGCTCATTTTTTATTATAAAATATCTCTTAACCCTAGAAAATAGTATTAACAAAACAATATAGGATATATACAATACAGGAGTACATATAAGTTCCAGTCAAAATGACGCATTAATTATACAGAATTGCATTTACACAGAATTTCCTTCAGTTTTCAATTTTAAATGAATATTTTAATCATTATGTTTTTTTATCAATTATTTATTTTACCATTACAATCAAAATTCAGATCAAACTAGATTTAAAGTCATATTAAAAATTATCTTTTCAATTTATTTAATTACCTTTCATTAAATTTAACTCATATTTTTTAATTAACAATTTCAAAATTAATTACATTTTTCAAAATGATCCGACATAAAATATTACCTACATTATTCAAAAAATTTACATTCCTTTCTTCACATATGGAATTTCTTTTTATTTCATAATAGGATTTTCCTACTGGCAATGATTCAGCAGACTACAACACTTTTGTTATTGTCAACTCAGCTTCAACACCTCTGGCTGTAAACATTAGTCAAAACATACAACACACCTGTTTACATAAACGGTCGTCTGCCAGACTGGTGTTATAAACACTCCTTCAGTCTAAACATTCTGCTTACCTCACCTCTAACACCTGTACTGCACTTTTCAATTTTTTATAAATCTTTTAGTTAACAATTGTAATAATATAATAATTTTTATACAATTAATTTCACTATAATATATTTACAAATCTTTATCATTATTATTTCAGTTTTATCACACTTCAATGTCCAAGGTTGCGAGGTCTGAACCGTAAAACAAAATATTTACAATTGTTCCTTTATGAAGTTCAGCCTCCATCGTCAAAAATTAGTCTGGTCTTTATGTAACACTTTTCAATTTTATTGATACACCACATATGGTTATTTTTTGTTTTATAACCACAAGAACTTATTTTTTCCATTGTACCAAAACAATAATCTATAGGGTTACCCCCCAAAATTATCTTATCATAAATCAAGTTGACATCAGTATTATTTGTAAAGTCTCCGTCAGTGTTTTTTGTTATTACCATTGCATTATTATTACCATATTCTGCTACTATAGGTTCATTAACAGGCAAATATTTGTCATCAATATACACATTGTTTGTCACACAAGGTATGTTTTTAATTCTACCAGTTCTCTCACTATTTAAACTCTGTATTAACTCTTCATAATCTCTCTTCCCCTTAAATATTTCTACCATTCTCTCTCTCTCTCTCATAATCACTTTCATCACCACAACATTTCATAATCTCACTCCATCCAGAGGGCAACACAACATTATTACAACATCTGGCTTTACCAGATACACAAAAATAATTTCTTTGACATTTAAAAGACCTTTTGTCTTCTACAAAAACTAACGAGGAACCTTTGTCCTCCAACACTACTGGTGAAACCTTTTCTTCACCTATCTCACAAGAAAAATTTGCCCTCTTTTCACCCTCTGCACTTAAACTGTCTTCACACTCTCTCTCATTCTCATCGGCATTTGCTAACAACACTTCATTACTAAACTCTACTTCAACAAAATCTTCCTTATCACTCTCAACATTAATCTCCTTGTTCTCTACTACCACGTTTTTACACATATCATTATAATTCTGATTTGTTTTACATTCAAAATTTTCGATTACCTTTTGTATTTGTTTATCAATTTTTTCTGACACTTGTTCTTTAATAGTGTTGAAACATTCATCCATCTCATTTAGACGTTTATTCATACTGATTTCGAACTTAACATTTTGTGTATTCATTTCACATAAACGCTTATCAAATTTTTGGTCAATATTATTTATATCACCCTTTAACTCATGGAATTTGCTATTAATTGTATTAAATTTAACATCAAAATCACTCTTCTGTTCATTGAAAAGCAATTGCATATTTTTATCATATCATTATCCTCAGATTGTTTATTTTTATTCAAAATATCACTATAATATTGACGACTCGGATCACTATAATATTGACGACTCGGAAAACTTTGTGTTCCGAGTCGTCAATATTATAGTGATATTTAGTTAAGTAACGTACACGTCATGGACAACGAAATCCAAGTATTTTTATTCATTACGGGTGGGGTTACCTGAATCCCTGAGTCATCTATTTCATCTGACTTACTTGATTCTCTATTTTGAACTGGGATTGGGGTCGAATGGACCTCCAACCCACTCATGACCGTTGATTCGGTCAAACTATTATTTTCCATTTTTGTTTTATATTATTTTTACATATATAAATATGCCCGGTTTTGCTTTCACAGTCTACAATTTACAACCTCGCCCCACTCCCAAATAACCCGTTCTGCAGCTTAATTAGGTCTGGCGAATATACGTTATAAACCCTATACTCGAGTCCCTGTTCGGGCGCCATTTATAACTACTCACTTAATTCCTATTAATAATTAATTCTTACCTTAGGGTTTTTCCCAGAGTCGTACAGACGAAACTGCTGCAGAAAGGATTATTCGAGATACAAGGGGTAAAGATCAAATACACAGTTTGTGCTAAAACAAATTGCCTCTGGTTTATTATGCAAAATAACTACTTCGTCTCTCTTTCATGACATTTAAAATTCTTATTTCTTTTCGTTAGATTAAATACTCGTTGAATGAGTAACAATTTGTAAAAATCAAACAAAGTAACAAAATGAATATTTCTTAATTAACTAGCTTATGACAACTATGGTATACCACAACTATTTATTTTTAGCAATGAACCAATACGTGACGTAGCCACACACTCACACACATTCGTTCTTTTTACTTTGTCGTTCTATTTAAACCCCACTTTGAGATCTCTGAGGTACATTTAAGATTTACAATTTATTTATGTTGAATTATACTCTGGAGAAAAAGGTAAAATGATATTGGTTAAAACTCAGTTAATACTTAACGTCTGAAGAACTCCGCTGTTTTGCACTTCTGCTGTGAATGCACTGGTTTTTTTTTCTTTGGTTAACACACCATAAATTAGTTTTGACACTGTTTACCCGCGGGTACTGTTATTGATTATTTCGTGTTAGGTTGATGCGCCACTATTATTTTAATCCACTTTAGAATAACAATTCTTTTTATTTTGTCGACCGACATAAATTTTCGAACACTTAGCTCGTTTAGGTTGACCGCGCGGCCATGAGTTGCAACTGGAACTCGGCCGCACGTTTTACTGTTTGTACAACTTTTAACACTGTTAAAGCGTTGAAAGATAGGCCTACTCTTAAATACAGCCTATCTTGCACCCGAGGCCACCGTTTGAATTTAAATCACCAACTTTACTGTCTGATGCTGCTTACTACTGTTCACTCTCTGATGACAAACTGCATACTGTGGTTCACAAAAAGCCTGCTGCTGGGCCGGTTACGCAATACGTCTGGGCAATTGTTTAGGCTAACTGTATGTAGGTTGTACTGGGGCTCCTCACAGGTGAAAGTTAACAATTTATTAATTGCTGAATTAAAATTAAAACTGGATCACACACTTCTGTACCGTTACAATACCCCCCCAATAAGAGGTTGAAGGCCGAAGCGTTCAAACTCTTATTGCCTAAACCCTAAGAGGATCAGTGAGGATATGGCGCCGCAACCCCCCTGAGCACTCTACTAAAATCATGGGTTCTTACCCCCCTAGTCCGGCGACTGTGGCACATTCAATTAAAAAATCAACATACGGCCTTCCATCACTCCATATCCCACAACTGATTTGTTTCCTCTTAGCCGTACTGGTTCATTGACAAAGCACTGGCTCATTTTTTATTATAAAATATCTCTTAACCCTAGAAAATAGTATTAACAAAACAATATAGGATATATACACTACAGGAGTACATATAAGTTCCAGTCAAAATGACGCATTAATTATACAGAATTGCATTTACACAGAATTTCCTTCAGTTTTCAATTTTAAATGAATATTTTAATCATTATGTTTTTTTATCAATTATTTATTTTACCATTACAATCAAAATTCAGATCAAACTAGATTTAAAGTCATATTAAAAATTATCTTTTCAATTTATTTAATTACCTTTCATTAAATTTAACTCATATTTTTTAATTAACAATTTCAAAATTAATTACATTTTTCAAAATGATCCGACATAAAATATTACCTACATTATTCAAAAAATTTACATTCCTTTCTTCACATATGGAATTTCTTTTTATTTCATAATAGGATTTTCCTACTGGCAATGATTCAGCAGACTACAACACTTTTGTTATTGTCAACTCAGCTTCAACACCTCTGGCTGTAAACATTAGTCAAAACATACAACACACCTGTTTACATAAACGGTCGTCTGCCAGACTGGTGTTATAAACACTCCTTCAGTCTAAACATTCTGCTTACCTCACCTCTAACACCTGTACTGCACTTTTCAATTTTTTATAAATCTTTTAGTTAACAATTGTAATAATATAATAATTTTTATACAATTAATTTCACTATAATATATTTACAAATCTTTATCATTATTATTTCAGTTTTATCACACTTCAATGTCCAAGGTTGCGAGGTCTGAACCGTAAAACAAAATATTTACAATTGTTCCTTTATGAAGTTCAGCCTCCATCGTCAAAAATTAGTCTGGTCTTTATGTAACACTTTTCAATTTTATTGATACACCACATATGGTTATTTTTTGTTTTATAACCACAAGAACTTATTTTTTCCATTGTACCAAAACAATAATCTATAGGGTTACCCCCCAAAATTATCTTATCATAAATCAAGTTGACATCAGTATTATTTGTAAAGTCTCCGTCAGTGTTTTTTGTTATTACCATTGCATTATTATTACCATATTCTGCTACTATAGGTTCATTAACAGGCAAATATTTGTCATCAATATACACATTGTTTGTCACACAAGGTATGTTTTTAATTCTACCAGTTCTCTCACTATTTAAACTCTGTATTAACTCTTCATAATCTCTCTTCCCCTTAAATATTTCTACCATTCTCTCTCTCTCTCTCATAATCACTTTCATCACCACAACATTTCATAATCTCACTCCATCCAGAGGGCAACACAACATTATTACAACATCTGGCTTTACCAGATACACAAAAATAATTTCTTTGACATTTAAAAGACCTTTTGTCTTCTACAAAAACTAACGAGGAACCTTTGTCCTCCAACACTACTGGTGAAACCTTTTCTTCACCTATCTCACAAGAAAAATTTGCCCTCTTTTCACCCTCTGCACTTAAACTGTCTTCACACTCTCTCTCATTCTCATCGGCATTTGCTAACAACACTTCATTACTAAACTCTACTTCAACAAAATCTTCCTTATCACTCTCAACATTAATCTCCTTGTTCTCTACTACCACGTTTTTACACATATCATTATAATTCTGATTTGTTTTACATTCAAAATTTTCGATTACCTTTTGTATTTGTTTATCAATTTTTTCTGACACTTGTTCTTTAATAGTGTTGAAACATTCATCCATCTCATTTAGACGTTTATTCATACTGATTTCGAACTTAACATTTTGTGTATTCATTTCACATAAACGCTTATCAAATTTTTGGTCAATATTATTTATATCACCCTTTAACTCATGGAATTTGCTATTAATTGTATTAAATTTAACATCAGAATCACTCTTCTGTTCATTGAAAAGCAATTGCATATTTTTATCATATCATTATCCTCAGATTGTTTATTTTTATTCAAAATATCACTATAATATTGACGACTCGGATCACTATAATATTGACGACTCGGAAAACTTTGTGTTCCGAGTCGTCAATATTATAGTGATATTTAGTTAAGTAACGTACACGTCATGGACAACGAAATCCAAGTATTTTTATTCATTACGGGTGGGGTTACCTGAATCCCTGAGTCATCTATTTCATCTGACTTACTTGATTCTCTATTTTGAACTGGGATTGGGGTCGAATGGACCTCCAACCCACTCATGACCGTTGATTCGGTCAAACTATTATTTTCCATTTTTGTTTTATATTATTTTTACATATATAAATATGCCCGGTTTTGCTTTCACAGTCTACAATTTACAACCTCGCCCCACTCCCAAATAACCCGTTCTGCAGCTTAATTAGGTCTGGCGAATATACGTTATAAACCCTATACTCGAGTCCCTGTTCGGGCGCCATTTGTAACTACTCACTTAATTCCTATTAATAATTAATTCTTACCTTAGGGTTTTTCCCAGAGTCGTACAGACGAAACTGCTGCAGAAAGGATTATTCGAGATACAAGGGGTAAAGATCAAATACACAGTTTGTGCTAAAACAAATTGCCTCTGGTTTATTATGCAAAATAACTACTTCGTCTCTCTTTCATGACATTTAAATTTCTTATTTCTTTTCGTTAGATTAAATACTCGTTGAATGAGTAACAATTTGTAAAAATCAAACAAAGTAACAAAATGAATATTTCTTAATTAACTAGCTTATGACAACTATGGTATACCACAACTATTTATTTTTAGCAATGAACCAATACGTGACGTAGCCACACACTCACACACATTCGTTCTTTGACTTTGTCGTTCTATTTAAACCCCACTTTGAGATCTCTGAGGTACATTTAAGATTTACAATTTATTTATGTTGAATTATACTCTGGAGAAAAAGGTAAAATGATATTGGTTAAAACTCAGTTAATACTTAACGTCTGAAGAACTCCGCTGTTTTGCACTTCTGCTGTGAATGCACTGGTTTTTTTTTCTTTGGTTAACACACCATAAATTAGTTTTGACACTGTTTACCCGCGGGTACTGTTATTGATTATTTCGTATTAGGTTGATGCGCCACTATTATTTTAATCCACTTTAGAATAACAATTCTTTTTATTTTGTCGACCGACATAAATTTTCGAACACTTAGCTCGTTTAGGTTGACCGCGCGGCCATGAGTTGCAACTGGAACTCGGCCGAACGTTTTACTGTTTGTACAACTTTTAACACTGTTAATGCGTTGAAAGATAGGCCTACTCTTAATTACAGCCTATCTTGCACCCGAGGCCACCGTTTGAATTTAAATCACCAACTTTACTGTCTGATGCTGCTTACTACTGTTCACTCTCTGATGACAAACTGCATACTGTGATTCACAAAAAGCCTGCTGCTGGGCCGGTTACGGAATACGTCTGGGCAATTGTTTAGGCTAACTGTATGTAGGTTGTACTGGGGCTCCTCACAGGTGAAAGTTAACAATTTATTAATTACTGAATTAAAATTAAAACTGGATCACACACTTCTGTACCGTTACAATACCCCCCCAATAAGAGGTTGAAGGCCGAAGCGTTCAAACTCTTATTGCCTAAACCCTAAGAGGATCAGTGAGGATATGGCGCCGCAACCCCCCTGAGCACTCTACTAAAATCATGGGTTCTTACCCCCCTAGTCCGGCGACTGTGGCACATTCAATTAAAAAATCAACATACGGCCTTCCATCACTCCATATCCCACAACTGATTTGTTTCCTCTTAGCCGTACTGGTTCATTGACAAAGCACTGGCTCATTTTTTATTATAAAATATCTCTTAACCCTAGAAAATAGTATTAACAAAACAATATAGGATATATACAATACAGGAGTACATATAAGTTCCAGTCAAAATGACGCATTAATTATACAGAATTGCATTTACACAGAATTTCCTTCAGTTTTCAATTTTAAATGAATATTTTAATCATTATGTTTTTTTATCAATTATTTATTTTACCATTACAATCAAAATTCAGATCAAACTAGATTTAAAGTCATATTAAAAATTATCTTTTCAATTTATTTAATTACCTTTCATTAAATTTAACTCATATTTTTTAATTAACAATTTCAAAATTAATTACATTTTTCAAAATGATCCGACATAAAATATTACCTACATTATTCAAAAAATTTACATTCCTTTCTTCACATATGGAATTTCTTTTTATTTCATAATAGGATTTTCCTACTGGCAATGATTCAGCAGACTACAACACTTTTGTTATTGTCAACTCAGCTTCAACACCTCTGGCTGTAAACATTAGTCAAAACATACAACACACCTGTTTACATAAACGGTCGTCTGCCAGACTGGTGTTATAAACACTCCTTCAGTCTAAACATTCTGCTTACCTCACCTCTAACACCTGTACTGCACTTTTCAATTTTTTATAAATCTTTTAGTTAACAATTGTAATAATATAATAATTTGTATACAATTAATTTCACTATAATATATTTACAAATCTTTATCATTATTATTTCAGTTTTATCACACTTCAATGTCCAAGGTTGCGAGGTCTGAACCGTAAAACAAAATATTTACAATTGTTCCTTTATGAAGTTCAGCCTCCATCGTCAAAAATTAGTCTGGTCTTTATGTAACACTTTTCAATTTTATTGATACGCCACATATGGTTATTTTTTGTTTTATAACCACAAGAACTTATTTTTTCCATTGTACCAAAACAATAATCTATAGGGTTACCCCCCAAAATTATCTTATCATAAATCAAGTTGACATCAGTATTATTTGTAAAGTCTCCGTCAGTGTTTTTTGTTATTACCATTGCATTATTATTACCATATTCTGCTACTATAGGTTCATTAACAGGCAAATATTTGTCATCAATATACACATTGTTTGTCACACAAGGTATGTTTTTAATTCTACCAGTTCTCTCACTATTTAAACTCTGTATTAACTCTTCATAATCTCTCTTCCCCTTAAATATTTCTACCATTCTCTCTCTCTCTCATTATCACTTTCATCACCACAACATTTCATAATCTCACTCCATCCAGAGGGCAACACAACATTATTACAACATCTGGCTTTACCAGATACACAAAAATAATTTCTTTGACATTTAAAAGACCTTTTGTCTTCTACAAAAACTAACGAGGAACCTTTGTCCTCCAACACTACTGGTGAAACCTTTTCTTCACCTATCTCACAAGAAAAATTTGCCTTCTTTTCACCCTCTACACTTAAACTGTCTTCACACTCTCTCTCATTCTCATCGGCATTTGCTAACAACACTTCATTACTAAACTCTACTTCAACAAAATCTTCCTTATCACTCTCAACATTAATCTCCTTGTTCTCTACTACCACGTTTTTACACATATCATTATAATTCTGATTTGTTTTACATTCAAAATTTTCGATTACCTTTTGTATTTGTTTATCAATTTTTTCTGACACTTGTTCTTTAATAGTGTTGAAACATTCATCCATCTCATTTAGACGTTTATTCATACTGATTTCGAACTTAACATTTTGTGTATTCATTTCACATAAACGCTTATCAAATTTTTGGTCAATATTATTTATATCACCCTTTAACTCATGGAATTTGCTATTAATTGTATTAAATTTAACATCAGAATCACTCTTCTGTTCATTGAAAAGCATATGCATCATTTTTATCATATCATTATCCTCAGATTGTTTATTTTTATTCAAAATATCACTATAATATTGACGACTCGGATCACTATAATATTGTCGACTCGGAAAACTTTGTGTTCCGAGTCGTCAATATTATAGTGATATTTAGTTAAGTAACGTACACGTCATGGACAACGAAATCCAAGTATTTTTATTCATTACGGGTGGGGTTACCTGAATCCCTGAGTCATCTATTTCATCTGACTTACTTGATTCTCTATTTTGAACTGGGATTGGGGTCGAATGGACCTCCAACCCACTCATGACCGTTGATTCGGTCAAACTATTATTTTCCATTTTTGTTTTATATTATTTTTACATATATAAATATGCCCGGTTTTGTTTCACAGTCTACAATTTACAACCTCGCCCCACTCCCAAATAACCCGTTCTGCAGCTTAATTAGGTCTGGCGAATATACGTTATAAACCCTATACTCGAGTCCCTGTTCGGGCGCCATTTGTAACTACTCACTTAATTCCTATTAATAATTAATTCTTACCTTAGGGTTTTTCCCAGAGTCGTACAGACGAAACTGCTGCAGAAAGGATTATTCGAGATACAAGGGGTAAAGATCAAATACACAGTTTGTGCTAAAACAAATTGCCTCTGGTTTATTATGCAAAATAACTACTTCGTCTCTCTTTCATGACATTTAAATTTCTTATTTCTTTTCGTTAGATTAAATACTCGTTGAATGAGTAACAATTTGTAAAAATCAAACAAAGTAACAAAATGAATATTTCTTAATTAACTAGCTTATGACAACTATGGTATACCACAACTATTTATTTTTAGCAATGAACCAATACGTGACGTAGCCACACACTCACACACATTCGTTCTTTGACTTTGTCGTTCTATTTAAACCCCACTTTGAGATCTCTGAGGTACATTTAAGATTTACAATTTATTTATGTTGAATTATACTCTGGAGAAAAAGGTAAAATGATATTGGTTAAAACTCAGTTAATACTTAACGTCTGAAGAACTCCGCTGTTTTGCACTTCTGCTGTGAATGCACTGGTTTTTTTTTCTTTGGTTAACACACCATAAATTAGTTTTGACACTGTTTACCCGCTGGTACTGTTATTGATTATTTCGTATTAGGTTGATGCGCCACTATTATTTTAATCCACTTTAGAATAACAATTCTTTTTATTTTGTCGACCGACATAAATTTTCGAACACTTAGCTCGTTTAGGTTGACCGCGCGGCCATGAGTTGCAACTGGAACTCGGCCGAACGTTTTACTGTTTGTACAACTTTTAACACTGTTAATGCGTTGAAAGATAGGCCTACTCTTAATTACAGCCTATCTTGCACCCGAGGCCACCGTTTGAATTTAAATCACCAACTTTACTGTCTGA
Organism: Magicicada septendecula; assembly: GCA_034769895.1. Taxonomy (NCBI): domain Eukaryota; kingdom Metazoa; phylum Arthropoda; class Insecta; order Hemiptera; family Cicadidae; genus Magicicada; species Magicicada septendecula. The sequence goes on from CM068368.1 coordinate 688,477,352, forward strand.
TGCTGCTTACTACTGTTCACTCTCTGATGACAAACTGCATACTGTGATTCACAAAAAGCCTGCTGCTGGGCCGGTTACGGAATACTTCTGGGCAATTGTTTAGGCTAACTGTATGTAGGTTGTACTGGGGCTCCTCACAGGTGAAAGTTAACAATTTATTAATTACTGAATTAAAATTAAAACTGGATCACACACTTCTGTACCGTTACAATACCCCCCCAATAAGAGGTTGAAGGCCGAAGCGTTCAAACTCTTATTGCCTAAACCCTAAGAGGATCAGTGAGGATATGGCGCCGCAACCCCCCTGAGCACTCTACTAAAATCATGGGTTCTTACCCCCCTAGTCCGGCGACTGTGGCACATTCAATTAAAAAATCAACATACGGCCTTCCATCACTCCATATCCCACAACTGATTTGTTTCCTCTTAGCCGTACTGGTTCATTGACAAAGCACTGGCTCATTTTTTATTATAAAATATCTCTTAACCCTAGAAAATAGTATTAACAAAACAATATAGGATATATACAATACAGGAGTACATATAAGTTCCAGTCAAAATGACGCATTAATTATACAGAATTGCATTTACACAGAATTTCCTTCAGTTTTCAATTTTAAATGAATATTTTAATCATTATGTTTTTTTATCAATTATTTATTTTACCATTACAATCAAAATTCAGATCAAACTAGATTTAAAGTCATATTAAAAATTATCTTTTCAATTTATTTAATTACCTTTCATTAAATTTAACTCATATTTTTTAATTAACAATTTCAAAATTAATTACATTTTTCAAAATGATCCGACATAAAATATTACCTACATTATTCAAAAAATTTACATTCCTTTCTTCACATATGGAATTTCTTTTTATTTCATAATAGGATTTTCCTACTGGCAATGATTCAGCAGACTACAACACTTTTGTTATTGTCAACTCAGCTTCAACACCTCTGGCTGTAAACATTAGTCAAAACATACAACACACCTGTTTACATAAACGGTCGTCTGCCAGACTGGTGTTATAAACACTCCTTCAGTCTAAACATTCTGCTTACCTCACCTCTAACACCTGTACTGCACTTTTCAATTTTTTATAAATCTTTTAGTTAACAATTGTAATAATATAATAATTTTTATACAATTAATTTCACTATAATATATTTACAAATCTTTATCATTATTATTTCAGTTTTATCACACTTCAATGTCCAAGGTTGCGAGGTCTGAACCGTAAAACAAAATATTTACAATTGTTCCTTTATGAAGTTCAGCCTCCATCGTCAAAAATTAGTCTGGTCTTTATGTAACACTTTTCAATTTTATTGATACACCACATATGGTTATTTTTTGTTTTATAACCACAAGAACTTATTTTTTCCATTGTACCAAAACAATAATCTATAGGGTTACCCCCCAAAATTATCTTATCATAAATCAAGTTGACATCAGTATTATTTGTAAAGTCTCCGTCAGTGTTTTTTGTTATTACCATTGCATTATTATTACCATATTCTGCTACTATAGGTTCATTAACAGGCAAATATTTGTCATCAATATACACATTGTTTGTCACACAAGGTATGTTTTTAATTCTACCAGTTCTCTCACTATTTAAACTCTGTATTAACTCTTCATAATCTCTCTTCCCCTTAAATATTTCTACCATTCTCTCTCTCTCTCATAATCACTTTCATCACCACAACATTTCATAATCTCACTCCATCCAGAGGGCAACACAACATTATTACAACATCTGGCTTTACCAGATACACAAAAATAATTTCTTTGACATTTAAAAGACCTTTTGTCTTCTACAAAAACTAACGAGGAACCTTTGTCCTCCAACACTACTGGTGAAACCTTTTCTTCACCTATCACACAAGAAAAATTTGCCTTCTTTTCACCCTCTACACTTAAACTGTCTTCACACTCTCTCTCATTCTCATCGGCATTTGCTAACAACACTTCATTACTAAACTCTACTTCAACAAAATCTTCCTTATCACTCTCAACATTAATCTCCTTGTTCTCTACTACCACGTTTTTACACATATCATTATAATTCTGATTTGTTTTACATTCAAAATTTTCGATTACCTTTTGTATTTGTTTATCAATTTTTTCTGACACTTGTTCTTTAATAGTGTTGAAACATTCATCCATCTCATTTAGACGTTTATTCATACTGATTTCGAACTTAACATTTTGTGTATTCATTTCACATAAACGCTTATCAAATTTTTGGTCAATATTATTTATATCACCCTTTAACTCATGGAATTTGCTATTAATTGTATTAAATTTAACATCAGAATCACTCTTCTGTTCATTGAAAAGCATATGCATCATTTTTATCATATCATTATCCTCAGATTGTTTATTTTTATTCAAAATATCACTATAATATTGACGACTCGGATCACTATAATATTGACGACTCGGAAAACTTTGTGTTCCGAGTCGTCAATATTATAGTGATATTTAGTTAAGTAACGTACACGTCATGGACAACGAAATCCAAGTATTTTTATTCATTACGGGTGGGGTTACCTGAATCCCTGAGTCATCTATTTCATCTGACTTACTTGATTCTCTATTTTGAACTGGGATTGGGGTCGAATGGACCTCCAACCCACTCATGACCGTTGATTCGGTCAAACTATTATTTTCCATTTTTGTTTTATATTATTTTTACATATATAAATATGCCCGGTTTTGCTTTCACAGTCTACAATTTACAACCTCGCCCCACTCCCAAATAACCCGTTCTGCAGCTTAATTAGGTCTGGCGAATATACGTTATAAACCCTATACTCGAGTCCCTGTTCGGGCGCCATTTGTAACTACTCACTTAATTCCTATTAATAATTAATTCTTACCTTAGGGTTTTTCCCAGAGTCGTACAGACGAAACTGCTGCAGAAAGGATTATTCGAGATACAAGGGGTAAAGATCAAATACACAGTTTGTGCTAAAACAAATTGCCTCTGGTTTATTATGCAAAATAACTACTTCGTCTCTCTTTCATGACATTTAAATTTCTTATTTCTTTTCGTTAGATTAAATACTCGTTGAATGAGTAACAATTTGTAAAAATCAAACAAAGTAACAAAATGAATGTTTCTTAATTAACTAGCTTATGACAACTATGGTATACCACAACTATTTATTTTTAGCAATGAACCAATACGTGACGTAGCCACACACTCACACACATTCGTTCTTTGACTTTGTCGTTCTATTTAAACCCCACTTTGAGATCTCTGAGGTACATTTAAGATTTACAATTTATTTATGTTGAATTATACTCTGGAGAAAAAGGTAAAATGATATTGGTTAAAACTCAGTTAATACTTAACGTCTGAAGAACTCCGCTGTTTTGCACTTCTGCTGTGAATGCACTGGTTTTTTTTTCTTTGGTTAACACACCATAAATTAGTTTTGACACTGTTTACCCGCGGGTACTGTTATTGATTATTTCGTATTAGGTTGATGCGCCACTATTATTTTAATCCACTTTAGAATAACAATTCTTTTTATTTTGTCGACCGACATAAATTTTCGAACACTTAGCTCGTTTAGGTCGACCGCGCGGCCATGAGTTGCAACTGGAACTCGGCCGCACGTTTTACTGTGTGTACAACTTTTAACACTGTTAATGCGTTGAAAGATAGGCCTACTCTTAATTACAGCCTATCTTGCACCCGAGGCCACCGTTTGAATTTAAATCACCAACTTTACTGTCTGATGCTGCTTACTACTGTTCAATCTCTGATGACAAACTGCATACTGTGATTCACAAAAAGCCTGCTGCTGGGCCTGTTACGCAATACGTCTGGGCAATTGTTTAGGCTAACTGTATGTAGGTTGTACTGGGGCTCCTCACAGGTGAAAGTTAACAATTTATTAATTACTGAATTAAAATTAAAACTGGATCACACACTTCTGTACCGTTACAATACCCCCCCAATAAGAGGTTGAAGGCCGAAGCGTTCAAACTCTTATTGCCTAAAGCCTAAGAGGATCAGTGAGGATATGGCGCCGCAACCCCCCTGAGCACTCTACTAAAATCATGGGTTCTTACCCCCCTAGTCCGGTGACTGTGGCACATTCAATTAAAAAATCAACATACGGCCTTCCATCACTCCATATCCCACAACTGATTTGTTTCCTCTTAGCCGTACTGGTTCATTGACAAAGCACTGGCTCATTTTTTATTATAAAATATCTCTTAACCCTAGAAAATAGTATTAACAAAACAATATAGGATATATACAATACAGGAGTACATATAAGTTCCAGACAAAATGACGCATTAATTATACAGAATTGCATTTACACAGAATTTCCTTCAGTTTTCAATTTTAAATGAATATTTTAATCATTATGTTTTTTATCAATTATTTATTTTACCATTACAATCAAAATTCAGATCAAACTAGATTTAAAGTCATATTAAAAATTATCTTTTCAATTTATTTAATTACCTTTCATTAAATTTAACTCATATTTTTTAATTAACAATTTCAAAATTAATTACATTTTTCAAAATGATCCGACATAAAATATTACCTACATTATTCAAAAAATTTACATTCCTTTCTTCACATATGGAATTTCTTTTTATTTCATAATAGGATTTTCCTACTGGCAATGATTCAGCAGACTACAACACTTTTGTTATTGTCAACTCAGCTTCAACACCTCTGGCTGTAAACATTAGTCAAAACATACAACACACCTGTTTACATAAACGGTCGTCTGCCAGACTGGTGTTATAAACACTCCTTCAGTCTAAACATTCTGCTTACCTCACCTCTAACACCTGTACTGCACTTTTCAATTTTTTATAAATCTTTTAGTTAACAATTGTAATAATATAATAATTTTTATACAATTAATTTCACTATAATATATTTACAAATCTTTATCATTATTATTTCAGTTTTATCACACTTCAATGTCCAAGGTTGCGAGGTCTGAACCGTAAAACAAAATATTTACAATTGTTCCTTTATGAAGTTCAGCCTCCATCGTCAAAAATTAGTCTGGTCTTTATGTAACACTTTTCAATTTTATTGATACGCCACATATGGTTATTTTTTGTTTTATAACCACAAGAACTTATTTTTTCCATTGTACCAAAACAATAATCTATAGGGTTACCCCCCAAAATTATCTTATCATAAATCAAGTTGACATCAGTATTATTTGTAAAGTCTCCGTCAGTGTTTTTTGTTATTACCATTGCATTATTATTACCATATTCTGCTACTATAGGTTCATTAACAGGCAAATATTTGTCATCAATATACACATTGTTTGTCACACAAGGTATGTTTTTAATTCTACCAGTTCTCTCACTATTTAAACTCTGTATTAACTCTTCATAATCTCTCTTCCCCTTAAATATTTCTACCATTCTCTCTCTCTCTCTCATAATCACTTTCATCACCACAACATTTCATAATCTCACTCCATCCAGAGGGCAACACAACATTATTATCTGGCTTTACCAGATACACAAAAATAATTTCATTGACATTTAAAAGACCTTTTGTCTTCTACAAAAACTAACGAGGAACCTTTGTCCTCCAACACTACTGGTGAAACCTTTTCTTCACCTATCTCACAAGAAAAATTTGCCTTCTTTTCACCCTCTACACTTAAACTGTCTTCACACTCTCTCTCATTCTCATCGGCATTTGCTAACAACACTTCATTACTAAACTCTACTTCAACAAAATCTTCCTTATCACTCTCAACATTAATCTCCTTGTTCTCTACTACCACGTTTTTACACATATCATTATAATTCTGATTTGTTTTACATTCAAAATTTTCGATTACCTTTTGTATTTGTTTATCAATTTTTTCTGACACTTGTTCTTTAATAGTGTTGAAACATTAATCCATCTCATTTAGACGTTTATTCATACTGATTTCGAACTTAACATTTTGTGTATTCATTTCACATAAACGCTTATCAAATTTTTGGTCAATATTATTTATATCACCCTTTAACTCATGGAATTTGCTATTAATTGTATTAAATTTAACATCAGAATCACTCTTCTGTTCATTGAAAAGCAATTGCATCATTTTTATCATATCATTATCCTCAGATTGTTTATTTTTATTCATTACGGGTGGGATTACCTGAATCCCTGAGTCATCTATTTCATCTGACTTACTTGATTCTCTATTTTGAACTGGGATTGGGGTCGAATGGACCTCCAACCCACTCATGACCGTTGATTCGGTCAAACTATTATTTTCCATTTTTGTTTTATATTATTTTTACATATATAAATATGCCCGGTTTTGCTTTCACAGTCTACAATTTACAACCTCGCCCCACTCCCAAATAACCCGTTCTGCAGCTTAATTAGGTCTGGCGAATATACGTTATAAACCCTATACTCGAGTCCCTGTTCGGGCGCCATTTGTAACTACTCACTTAATTCCTATTAATAATTAATTCTTACCTTAGGGTTTTTCCCAGAGTCGTACAGATGAAACTGCTGCAGAAAGGATTATTCGAGATACAAGGGGTAAAGATCAAATACACAGTTTGTGCTAAAACAAATTGCCTCTGGTTTATTATGCAAAATAACTACTTCGTCTGTCTTTCATGACATTTAAAATTCTTATTTCTTTTCGTTAGATTAAATACTCATTGAATGAGTAACAGTTTGTAAAAATCAAACAAAGTAACAAAATGAATATTTCTTAATTAACTAGCTTATGACAACTATGGTATACCACAACTATTTATTTTTAGCAATGAACCAATACGTGATGTAGCCACACACTCACACACATTCGTTCTTTGACTTTGTCGTTCTATTTAAACCCCACTTTGAGATCTCTGAGGTACATTTAAGATTTACAATTTATTTATGTTGAATTATACTCTGGAGAAAAAGGTAAAATGATATTGGTTAAAACTCAGTTAATACTTAACGTCTGAAGAACTCCGCTGTTTTGCACTTCTGCTGTGAATGCACTGGTTTTTTTTTCTTTGGTTAACACACCATAAATTAGTTTTGACACTGTTTACCCGCGGGTACTGTTATTGATTATTTTGTATTAGGTTGATGCGCCACTATTATTTTAATCCACTTTAGAATAACAATTCTTTTTATTTTGTCGACCGACATAAATTTTCGAACACTTAGCTCGTTTAGGTCGACCGCGCGGCCATGAGTTGCAACTGGAACTCGGCCGCACGTTTTACTGTTTGTACAACTTTTAACACTGTTAATGCGTTGAAAGATAGGCCTACTCTTAATTACAGCCTATCTTGCACCCGAGGCCACCGTTTGAATTTAAATCACCAACTTTACTGTCTGATGCTGCTTACTACTGTTCACTCTCTGATGACAAACTGCATACTGTGATTCACAAAAAGCCTGCTGCTGGGCCGGTTACGCAATACGTCTGGGCAATTGTTTAGGCTAACTGTATGTAGGTTGTACTGGGGCTCCTCACAGGTGAAAGTTAACAATTTATTAATTACTGAATTAAAATTAAAACTGGATCACACACTTCTGTACCGTTACAATACCCCCCCCCAATAAGAGGTTGAAGGCCGAAGCGTTCAAACTCTTATTGCCTAAACCCTAAGAGGATCAGTGAGGATATGGCGCCGCAACCCCCCTGAGCACTCTACTAAAATCATGGGTTCTTACCCCCCTAGTCCGGCGACTGTGGCACATTCAATTAAAAAATCAACATACGGCCTTCCATCACTCCATATCCCACAACTGATTTGTTTCCTCTTAGCCGTACTGGTTCATTGACAAAGCACTGGCTCATTTTTTATTATAAAATATCTCTTAACCCTAGAAAATAGTATTAAGAAAACAATATAGGATATATACAATACAGGAGTACATATAAGTTCCAGTCAAAATGACGCATTAATTATACAGAATTGCATTTACACAGAATTTCCTTCAGTTTTCAATTTTAAATGAATATTTTAATCATTATGTTTTTTTATCAATTATTTATTTTACCATTACAATCAAAATTCAGATCAAACTAGATTTAAAGTCATATTAAAAATTATCTTTTCAATTTATTTAATTACCTTTCATTAAATTTAACTCATATTGTTTTAATTAACAATTTCAAAATTAATTACATTTTTCAAAATGATCCGACATAAAATATTACCTACATTATTCAAAAAATTTACATTCCTTTCTTCACATATGGAATTTCTTTTTATTTCATAATAGGATTTTCCTACTGGCAATGATTCAGCAGACTACAACACTTTTGTTATTGTCAACTCAGCTTCAACACCTCTGGCTGTAAACATTAGTCAAAACATACAACACACCTGTTTACATAAACGGTCGTCTGCCAGACTGGTGTTATAAACACTCCTTCAGTCTAAACATTCTGCTTACCTCACCTCTAACACCTGTACTGCACTTTTCAATTTTTTATAAAACTTTTCGTTACCAATTGTAATAATATAATAATTTTTATACAATTAATTTCACTATAATATATTTACAAATCTTTATCATTATTATTTCAGTTTTATCACACTTCAATGTCCAAGGTTGCGAGGTCTGAACCGTAAAACAAAATATTTACAATTGTTCCTTTATGAAGTTCAGCCTCCATCGTCAAAAATTAGTCTGGTCTTTATGTAACACTTTTCAATTTTATTGATACGCCACATATGGTTATTTTTTGTTTTATAACCACAAGAACTTATTTTTTCCATTGTACCAAAACAATAATCTATAGGGTTACCCCCCAAAATTATCTTATCATAAATCAAGTTGACATCAGTATTATTTGTAAAGTCTCCGTCAGTGTTTTTTGTTATTACCATAGCATTATTATTACCATATTCTGCTACTATAGGTTCATTAACAGGCAAATATTTGTCATCAATATACACATTGTTTGTCACACAAGGTATGTTTTTAATTCTACCAGTTCTCTCACTATTTAAACTCTGTATTAACTCTTCATAATCTCTCTTCCCCTTAAATATTTCTACCATTCTCTCTCTCTCTCATAATCACTTTCATCACCACAACATTTCATAATCTCACTCCATCCAGAGGGCAACACAACATTATTACAACATCTGGCTTTACCAGATACACAAAAATAATTTCTTTGACATTTAAAAGACCTTTTGTCTTCTACAAAAACTAACGAGGAACCTTTGTCCTCCAACACTACTGGTGAAACCTTTTCTTCACCTATCTCACAAGAAAAATTTGCCCTCTTTTCACCCTCTACACTTAAACTGTCTTCACACTCTCTCTCATTCTCATCGGCATTTGCTAACAACACTTCATTACTAAACTCTACTTCAACAAAATCTTCCTTATCACTCTCAACATTAATCTCCTTGTTCTCTACTACCACGTTTTTACACATATCATTATAATTCTGATTTGTTTTACATTCAAAATTTTCGATTACCTTTTGTATTTGTTTATCAATTTTTTCTGACACTTGTTCTTTAATAGTGTTGAAACATTCATCCATCTCATTTAGACGTTTATTCATACTGATTTCGAACTTAACATTTTGTGTATTCATTTCACATAAACACTTATCAAATTTTTGGTCAATATTATTTATATCACCCTTTAACTCATGGAATTTGCTATTAATTGTATTAAATTTAACATCAGAATCACTCTTCTGTTCATTGAAAAGCAATTGCATCATTTTTATCATATCATTATCCTCAGATTGTTTATTTTTATTCATTACGGGTGGGGTTACCTGAATCCCTGAGTCATCTATTTCATCTGACTTACTTGATTCTCTATTTTGAACTGGGATTGGGGTCGAATGGACCTCCAACCCACTCATGACCGTTGATTCGGTCAAACTATTATTTTCCATTTTTGTTTTATATTATTTTTACATATATAAATATGCCCGGTTTTGCTTTCACAGTCTACAATTTACAACCTCGCCCCACTCCCAAATAACCCGTTCTGCAGCTTAATTAGGTCTGGCGAATATACGTTATAAACCCTATACTCGAGTCCCTGTTCGGGCGCAATTTGTAACTACTCACTTAATTTCTATTAATAATTAATTCTTACCTTAGGGTTTTTCCCAGAGTCGTACAGACGAAACTACTGCAGAAAGGATTATTCGAGATACAAGGGGTAAAGATCAAATACACAGTTTGTGCTAAAACAAATTGCCTCTGGTTTATTATGCAAAATAACTACTTCGTCTCTCTTTCATGACATTTAAAATTCTTATTTCTTTTCGTTAGATTAAATACTCATTGAATGAGTAACAGTTTGTAAAAATCAAACAAAGTAACAAAATGAATATTTCTTAATTAACTAGCTTATGACAACTATGGTATACCACAACTATTTATTTTTAGCAATGAACCAATACGTGATGTAGCCACACACTCACACACATTCGTTCTTTGACTTTGTCGTTCTATTTAAACCCCACTTTGAGATCTCTGAGGTACATTTAAGATTTACAATTTATTTATGTTGAATTATAGTCTGGAGAAAAAGGTAAAATGATATTGGTTAAAACTCAGTTAATACTTAACGTCTGAAGAACTCCGCTGTTTTGCACTTCTGCTGTGAATGCACTGGTTTTTTTTTTCTTTGGTTAACACACCATAAATTAGTTTTGACACTGTTTACCCGCGGGTACTGTTATTGATTATTTCGTATTAGGTTGATGCGCCACTATTATTTTAATCCACTTTAGAATAACAATTCTTTTTATTTTGTCGGCCGACATAAATTTTCGAACACTTAGCTCGTTTAGGTTGACCGCGCGGCCATGAGTTGCAACTGGAACTCGGCCGCACGTTTTACTGTTTGTACAACTTTTAACACTGTTAATGCGTTGAAAGATAGGCCTACTCTTAATTACAGCCTATCTTGCACCCGAGGCCACCGTTTGAATTTAAATCACCAACTTTACTGTCTGATGCTGCTTACTACTGTTCACTCTCTGATGACAAACTGCATACTGTGATTCACAAAAAGCCTGCTGCTGGGCCGGTTACGCAATACGTCTGGGCAATTGTTTAGGCTAACTGTATGTAGGTTGTACTGGGGCTCCTCACAGGTGAAAGTTAACAATTTATTAATTACTGAATTAAAATTAAAACTGGATCACACACTTCTGTACCGTTACAATACCCCCCCCCCCAATAAGAGGTTGAAGGCCGAAGCGTTCAAACTCTTATTGCCTAAACCCTAAGAGGATCAGTGAGGATATGGCGCCGCAACCCCCCTGAGCACTCTACTAAAATCATGGGTTCTTACCCCCCTAGTCCGGTGACTGTGGCACATTCAATTAAAAAATCAACATACGGCCTTCCATCACTCCATATCCCACAACTGATTTGTTTCCTCTTAGCCGTACTGGTTCATTGACAAAGCACTGGCTCATTTTTTATTATAAAATATCTCTTAACCCTAGAAAATAGTATTAAGAAAACAATATAGGATATATACAATACAGGAGTACATATAAGTTCCAGTCAAAATGACGCATTAATTATACAGAATTGCATTTACACAGAATTTCCTTCAGTTTTCAATTTTAAATGAATATTTTAATCATTATGTTTTTTTATCAATTATTTATTTTACCATTACAATCAAAATTCAGATCAAACTAGATTTAAAGTCATATTAAAAATTATCTTTTCAATTTATTTAATTACCTTTCATTAAATTTAACTCATATTGTTTTAATTAACAATTTCAAAATTAATTACATTTTTCAAAATGATCCGACATAAAATATTACCTACATTATTCAAAAAATTTACATTCCTTTCTTCACATATGGAATTTCTTTTTATTTCATAATAGGATTTTCCTACTGGCAATGATTCAGCAGACTACAACACTTTTGTTATTGTCAACTCAGCTTCAACACCTCTGGCTGTAAACATTAGTCAAAACATACAGCACACCTGTTTACATAAACGGTCGTCTGCCAGACTGGTGTTATAAACACTCCTTCAGTCTAAACATTCTGCTTACCTCACCACTAACACCTGTACTGCACTTTTCAATTTTTTATAAATCTTTTAGTTAACAATTGTAATAATATAATAATTTTTATACAATTAATTTCACTATAATATATTTACAAATCTTTATCATTATTATTTCAGTTTTATCACACTTCAATGTCCAAGGTTGCGAGGTCTGAACCGTAAAACAAAATATTTACAATTGTTCCTTTATGAAGTTCAACCTCCATCGTCAAAAATTAGTCTGGTCTTTATGTAACACTTTTCAATTTTATTGATACACCACATATGGTTATTTTTTGTTTTATAACCACAAGAACTTATTTTTTCCATTGTACCAAAACAATAATCTATAGGGTTACCCCCCAAAATTATCTTATCATAAATCAAGTTGACATCAGTATTATTTGTAAAGTCTCCGTCAGTGTTTTTTGTTATTACCATTGCATTATTATTACCATATTCTGCTACTATAGGTTCATTAACAGGCAAATATTTGTCATCAATATACACATTGTTTGTCACACAAGGTATGTTTTTAATTCTACCAGTTCTCTCACTATTTAAACTCTGTATTAACTCTTCATAATCTCTCTTCCCCTTAAATATTTCTACCATTCTCTCTCTCTCTCATAATCACTTTCATCACCACAACATTTCATAATCTCACTCCATCCAGAGGGCAACACAACATTATTACAACATCTGGCTTTACCAGATACACAAAAATAATTTCTTTGACATTTAAAAGACCTTTTGTCTTCTACAAAAACTAACGAGGAACCTTTGTCCTCCAACACTACTGGTGAAACCTTTTCTTCACCTATCTCACAAGAAAAATTTGCCCTCTTTTCACCCTCTACACTTAAACTGTCTTCACACTCTCTCTCATTCTCATCGGCATTTGCTAACAACACTTCATTACTAAACTCTACTTCAACAAAATCTTCCTTATCACTCTCAACATTAATCTCCTTGTTCTCTACTACCACGTTTTTACACATATCATTATAATTCTGATTTGTTTTATATTCAAAATTTTCGATTACCTTTTGTATTTGTTTATCAATTTTTTCTGACACTTGTTCTTTAATAGTGTTGAAACATTCATCCATCTCATTTAGACGTTTATTCATACTGATTTCGAACTTAACATTTTGTGTATTCATTTCACATAAACGCTTATCAAATTTTTGGTCAATATTATTTATATCCCCTTTAACTCATGGAATTTGCTATTAATTGTATTAAATTTAACATCAGAATCACTCTTCTGTTCATTGAAAAGCAATTGCATTATTTTTATCATATCATTATCCTCAGATTGTTTATTTTTATTCATTACGGGTGGGGTTACCTGAATCCCTGAGTCATCTATTTCATCTGACTTACTTGATTCTCTATTTTGAACTGGGATTGGGGTCGAATGGACCTCCAACCCACTCATGACCGTTGATTCGGTCAAACTGTTATTTTCCATTTTTGTTTTATATTATTTTTACATATATAAATATGCCTGGTTTTGCTTTCACAGTCTACAATTTACAACTTCGCCCCACTCCCAAATAACCCGTTCTGCAGCTTAATTATGTCTGGCGAATATACGTTATAAACCCTATACTCGAGTCCCTGTTCGGGCGCCATTTGTAACTACTCACTTAATTCCTATTAATAATTAATTCTTACCTTAGGGTTTTTCCCAGAGTCGTACAGACGAAACTGCTGCAGAAAGGATTATTCGAGATACAAGGGGTAAAGATCAAATACACAGTTTGTGCTAAAACAAATTGCCTCTGGTTTATTATGCAAAATAACTACTTCGTCTCTCTTTCATGACATTTAAATTTCTTATTTCTTTTCGTTAGATTAAATACTCGTTGAATGAGTAACAATTTGTAAAAATCAAACAAAGTAACAAAATGAATATTTCTTAATTAACTAGCTTATGACAACTATGGTATACCACAACTATTAATTTTTAGCAATGAACCAATACGTGATGTAGCCACACACTCACACACATTCGTTCTTTGACTTTGTCGTTCTATTTAAACCCCACTTTGAGATCTCTGAGGTACATTTAAGATTTACAATTTATTTATGTTGAATTATACTCTGGAGAAAAAGGTAAAATGATATTGGTTAAAACTCAGTTAATACTTAACGTCTGAAGAACTCCGCCGTTTTGCACTTCTGCTGTGAATGCACTGGTTTTTTTTTCTTTGGTTAACACACCATAAATTAGTTTTGACACTGTTTACCCGCGGGTACTGTTATTGATTATTTCGTATTAGGTTGATGCGGCACTATTATTTTAATCCACTTTAGAATAACAATTCTTTTTATTTGGTCGGGCGACATAAATTTTCGAACACTTAGCTCGTTTAGGTTGACCACGCGGCCATGAGTTGCAACTGGAACTCGGCCGCACGTTTTACTGTTTGTACAACTTTTAACACTGTTAATGCGTTGAAAGATAGGCCTACTCTTAATTACGGCCTATCTTGCACCCGAGGCCACCGTTTGAATTTAAATCACCAACTTTACTGTCTGATGCTGCTTACTACTGTTCACTCTCTGATGACAAACTGCATACTGTGATTCACAAAAAGCCTGCTGCTGGGCCGGTTACGCAATACGTCTTGGCAATTGTTTAGGCTAACTGTATGTAGGTTGTACTGGGGCTCCTCACAGGTGAAAGTTAACAATTTATTAATTACTGAATTAAAATTAAAACTGGATCACACACTTCTGTACTGTTACAATACCCCCCCAATAAGAGGTTGAAGGCCGAAGCGTTCAAACTCTTATTGCCTAAACCCTAAGAGGATCAGTGAGGATATGGCGCCGCAACCCCCCTGAGCACTCTACTAAAATCATGGGTTCTTACCCCCCTAGTCCGGCGACTGTGGCACATTCAATTAAAAAATCAACATACGGCCTTCCATCACTCCATATCCCACAACTGATTTGTTTCCTCTTAGCCGTACTGGTTCATTGACAAAGCACTGGCTCATTTTTTATTATAAAATATCTCTTAACCCTAGAAAATAGTATTAACAAAACAATATAGGATATATACAATACAGGAGTACATATAAGTTCCAGTCAAAATGACGCATTAATTATACAGAATTGCATTTACACAGAATTTCCTTCAGTTTTCAATTTTAAATGAATATTTTAATCATTATGTTTTTTTATCAATTATTTATTTTACCATTACAATCAAAATTCAGATCAAACTAGATTTAAAGTCATATTAAAAATTATCTTTTCAATTTATTTAATTACCTTTCATTAAATTTAACTCATATTGTTTTAATTAACAATTTCAAAATTAATTACATTTTTCAAAATGATCCGACATAAAATATTACCTACATTATTCAAAAAATTTACATTCTTTTCTTCACATATGGAATTTCTTTTTATTTCATAATAGGATTTTCCTACTGGCAATGATTCAGCAGACTACAACACTTTTGTTATTGTCAACTCAGCTTCAACACCTCTGGCTGTAAACATTACTCAAAACATACAACACACCTGTTTACATAAACGGTCGTCTGCCAGACTGGTGTTATAAACACTCCTTCAGTCTAAACATTCTGCTTACCTCACCTCTAACACCTGTACTGCACTTTTCAATTTTTTATAAATCTTTTAGTTAACAATTGTAATAATATAATAATTTTTATACAATTAATTTCACTATAATATATTTACAAATCTTTATCATTATTATTTCAGTTTTATCACACTTCAATGTCCAAGGTTGCGAGGTCTGAACCGTAAAACAAAATATTTACAATTGTTCCTTTATGAAGTTCAGCCTCCATCGTCAAAAATTAGTCTGGTCTTTATGTAACACTTTTCAATTTTATTGATACGCCACATATGGTTATTTTTTGTTTTATAACCACAAGAACTTATTTTTTCCATTGTACCAAAACAATAATCTATAGGGTTACCCCCCAAAATTATCTTATCATAAATCAAGTTGACATCAGTATTATTTGTAAAGTCTCCGTCAGTGTTTTTTGTTATTACCATTGCATTATTATTACCATATTCTGCTACTATAGGTTCATTAACAGGCAAATATTTGTCATCAATATACACATTGTTTGTCACACAAGGTATGTTTTTAATTCTACCAGTTCTCTCACTATTTAAACTCTGTATTAACTCTTCATAATCTCTCTTCCCCTTAAATATTTCTACCATTCTCTCTCTCTCTCATAATCACTTTCATCACCACAACATTTCATAATCTCACTCCATCCAGAGGGCAACACAACATTATTACAACATCTGGCTTTACCAGATACACAAAAATAATTTCTTTGACATTTAAAAGACCTTTTGTCTTCTACAAAAACTAACGAGGAACCTTTGTCCTCCAACACTACTGGTGAAACCTTTTCTTCACCTATCTCACAAGAAAAATTTGCCCTCTTTTCACCCTCTACACTTAAACTGTCTTCACACTCTCTCTCATTCTCATCGGCATTTGCTAACAACACTTCATTACAAAACTCTACTTCAACAAAATCTTCCTTATCACTCTCAACATTAATCTCCTTGTTCTCTACTACCACGTTTTTACACATATCATTATAATTCTGATTTGTTTTACATTCAAAATTTTCGATTACCTTTTGTATTTGTTTATCAATTTTTTCTGACACTTGTTCTTTAATAGTGTTGAAACATTCATCCATCTCATTTAGACGTTTATTCATACTGATTTCGAACTTAACATTTTGTGTATTCATTTCACATAAACGCTTATCAAATTTTTGGTCAATATTATTTATATCACCCTTTAACTCATGGAATTTGCTATTAATTGTATTAAATTTAACATCAGAATCACTCTTCTGTTCATTGAAAAGCAATTGCATCATTTTTATCATATCATTATCCTCAGATTGTTTATTTTTATTCATTACGGGTGGGGTTACCTGAATCCCTGAGTCATCTATTTCATCTGACTTACTTGATTCTCTATTTTGAACTGGGATTGGGGTCGAATGGACCTCCAACCCACTCATGACCGTTGATTCGGTCAAACTATTATTTTCCATTTTTGTTTTATATTATTTTTACATATATAAATATGCCCGGTTTTGCTTTCACAGTCTACAATTTACAACCTCGCCCCACCCCCAAATAACCCGTTCTGCAGCTTAATTATGTCTGGCGAATATACGTTATAAACCCTATACTCGAGTCCCTGTTCGGGCGCCATTTGTAACTACTCACTTAATTGCTATTAATAATTAATTCTTACCTTAGGGGTTTTCCCAGAGTCGTACAGACGAAACTGCTGCAGAAAGGATTATTCGAGATACAAGGGGTAAAGATCAAATACACAGTTTGTGCTAAAACAAATTGCCTCTGGTTTATTATGCAAAATAACTACTTCGTCTCTCTTTCATGACATTTAAAATTCTTATTTCTTTTCGTTAGATTAAATACTCGTTGAATGAGTAACAATTTGTAAAAATCAAACAAAGTAACAAAATGAATATTTCTTAATTAACTAGCTTATGACAACTATGGTATACCACAACTATTTATTTTTAGCAATGAACCAATACGTGATGTAGCCACACACTCACACACATTCGTTCTTTGACTTTGTCGTTCTATTTAAACCCCACTTTGAGATCTCTGAGGTACATTTAAGATTTACAATTTATTTATGTTGAATTATACTCTGGAGAAAAAGGTAAAATGATATTGGTTAAAACTCAGTT
The DNA here is from genome assembly GCA_034769895.1 of Magicicada septendecula. NCBI lineage: Eukaryota > Metazoa > Arthropoda > Insecta > Hemiptera > Cicadidae > Magicicada > Magicicada septendecula. The sequence goes on from CM068368.1 coordinate 688,495,162, forward strand.
AATACTTAACGTCTGAAGAACTCCGCCGTTTTGCACTTCTGCTGTGAATGCACTGGTTTTTTTTTCTTTGGTTAACACACCATAAATTAGTTTTGACACTGTTTACCCGCGGGTACTGTTATTGACTATTTCGTATTAGGTTGATGCGCCACTATTATTTTAATCCACTTTAGAATAACAATTCTTTTTATTTGGTCGGCCGACATAAATTTTCGAACACTTAGCTCGTTTAGGTTGACCACGCGGCCATGAGTTGCAACTGGAACTCGGCCGCACGTTTTACTGTTTGTACAACTTTTAACACTGTTAATGCGTTGAAAGATAGGCCTACTCTTAATTACGGCCTATCTTGCACCCGAGGCCACCGTTTGAATTTAAATCACCAACTTTACTGTCTGATGCTGCTTACTACTGTTCACTCTCTGATGACAAACTGCATACTGTGATTCACAAAAAGCCTGCTGCTGGGCCGGTTACGCAATACGTCTGGGCAATTGTTTAGGCTAACTGTATGTAGGTTGTACTGGGGCTCCTCACAGGTGAAAGTTAACAATTTATTAATTACTGAATTAAAATTAAAACTGGATCACACACTTCTGTACTGTTACAATACCCTCCCAATAAGAGGTTGAAGGCCGAAGCGTTCAAACTCTTATTGCCTAAACCCTAAGAGGATCAGTGAGGATATGGCACCGCAACCCCCCTGAGCACTCTACTAAAATCATGGGTTCTTACCCCCCTAGTACGGCGACTGTGGCACATTCAATTAAAAAATCAACATACGGCCTTCCATCACTCCATATCCCACAACTGATTTGTTTCCTCTTAGCCGTACTGGTTCATTGACAAAGCACTGGCTCATTTTTTATTATAAAATATCTCTTAACACTAGAAAATAGTATTAAGAAAACAATATAGGATATATACAATACAGGAGTACATATAAGTTCCAGTCAAAATGACGCATTAATTATACAGAATTGCATTTACACAGAATTTCCTTCAGTTTTCAATTTTAAATGAATATTTTAATCATTATGTTTTTTTATCAATTATTTATTTTACCATTACAATCAAAATTCAGATCAAACTAGATTTAAAGTCATATTAAAAATTATCTTTTCAATTTATTTAATTACCTTTCATTAAATTTAACTCATATTGTTTTAATTAACAATTTCAAAATTAATTACATTTTTCAAAATGATCCGACATAAAATATTACCTACATTATTCAAAAAATTTACATTCCTTTCTTCACATATGGAATTTCTTTTTATTTCATAATAGGATTTTCCTACTGGCAATGATTCAGCAGACTACAACACTTTTGTTATTGTCAACTCAGCTTCAACACCTCTGGCTGTAAACATTAGTCAAAACATACAACACACCTGTTTACATAAACGGTCGTCTGCCAGACTGGTGTTATAAACACTCCTTCAGTCTAAACATTCTGCTTACCTCACCTCTAACACCTGTACTGCACTTTTCAATTTTTTATAAATCTTTTAGTTAACAATTGTAATAATATAATAATTTTTATACAATTAATTTCACTATAATATATTTACAAATCTTTATCATTATTATTTCAGTTTTATCACACTTCAATGTCCAAGGTTGCGAGGTCTGAACCGTAAAACAAAATATTTACAATTGTTCCTTTATGAAGTTCAGCCTCCATCGTCAAAAATTAGTCTGGTCTTTATGTAACACTTTTCAATTTTATTGATACGCCACATATGGTTATTTTTTGTTTTATAACCACAAGAACTTATTTTTTCCATTGTACCAAAACAATAATCTATAGGGTTACCCCCTAAAATTATCTTATCATAAATCAAGTTGACATCAGTATTATTTGTAAAGTCTCCGTCAGTGTTTTTTGTTATTACCATCGCATTATTATTACCATATTCTGCTACTATAGGTTCATTAACAGGCAAATATTTGTCATCAATATACACATTGTTTGTCACACAAGGTATGTTTTTAATTCTACTAATTCTCTCACTATTTAAACTCTGTATTAACTCTTCATAATCTCTCTTCCCCTTAAATATTTCTACCATTCTCTCTCTCTCTCATAATCACTTTCATCACCACAACATTTCATAATCTCACTCCATCCAGAGGGCAACACAACATTATTACAACATCTGGCTTTACCAGATACACAAAAATAATTTCTTTGACATTTAAAAGACCTTTTGTCTTCTACAAAAACTAACGAGGAACCTTTGTCCTCCAACACTACTGGTGAAACCTTTTCTTCACCTATCTCACAAGAAAAATTTGCCCTCTTTTCACCCTCTACACTTAAACTGTCTTCACACTCTCTCTCATTCTCATCGGCATTTGCTAACAACACTTCATTACTAAACTCTACTTCAACAAAATGTTCCTTATCACTCTCAACATTAATCTCCTTGTTCTCTACTACCACGTTTTTACACATATCATTATAATTCTGATTTGTTTTACATTCAAAATTTTCGATTACCTTTTGTATTTGTTTATCAATTTTTTCTGACACTTGTTCTTTAATAGTGTTGAAACATTCATCCATCTCATTTAGACGTTTATTCATACTGATTTCGAACTTAACATTTTGTGTATTCATTTCACATAAACGCTTATCAAATTTTTGGTCAATATTATTTATATCACCCTTTAACTCATGGAATTTGCTATTAATTGTATTAAATTTAACATCAGAATCACTGTTCTGTTCATTGAAAAGCAATTGCATCATTTTTATCATATCATTATCCTCAGATTGTTTATTTTTATTCATTACGGGTGGGGTTACCTGAATCCCTGAGTCATCTATTTCACCTGACTTACTTGATTCTCTATTTTGAACTGGGATTGGGGTCGAATGGACCTCCAACCCACTCATGACCGTTGATTCGGTCAAACTATTATTTTCCATTTTTGTTTTATATTATTTTTACATATATAAATATGCCCGGTTTTGCTTTCACAGTCTACAATTTACAACCTCGCCCCACTCCCAAATAACCCGTTCTGCAGCTTAATTATGTCTGGCGAATATACGTTATAAACCCTATACTCGAGTCCCTGTTCGGGCGCCGTTTGTAACTACTCACTTAATTCCTATTAATAATTAATTCTTACCTTAGGGGTTTTCCCAGAGTCGTACAGACGAAACTGCTGCAGAAAGGATTATTCGAGATACAAGGGGTAAAGATCAAATACACAGTTTGTGCTAAAACAAATTGCCTCTGGTTTATTATGCAAAATAACTACTTCGTCTCTCTTTCATGACATTTAAAATTCTTATTTCTTTTCGTTAGATTAAATACTCGTTGAATGAGTAACAATTTGTAAAAATCAAACAAAGTAACAAAATGAATATTTCTTAATTAACTAGCTTATGACAACTATGGTATACCACAACTATTTATTTTTAGCAATGAACCAATACGTGATGTAGCCACACACTCACACACATTCGTTCTTTGACTTTGTCGTTCTATTTAAACCCCACTTTGAGATCTCTGAGGTACATTTAAGATTTACAATTTATTTATGTTGAATTATACTCTGGAGAAAAAGGTAAAATGATATTGGTTAAAACTCAGTTAATACTTAACGTCTGAAGAACTCCGCTGTATTGCACTTCTGCTGTGAATGCACTGGTTTTTTTTTCTTTGGTTAACACACCATAAATTAGTTTTGACACTGTTTACCCGCGGGTACTGTTATTGATTATTTCGTATTAGGTTGATGCGCCACTATTATTTTAATCCACTTTAGAATAACAATTCTTTTTATTTTGTCGGCCGACATAAATTTTCGAACACTTAGCTCGTTTAGGTTGACCGCGCGGCCATGAGTTGCAACTGGAACTCGGCCGCACGTTTTACTGTTTGTACAACTTTTAACACTGTTAATGCGTTGAAAGATAGGCCTACTCTTAATTACGGCCTATCTTGCAACCGAGGCCACCGTTTGAATTTAAATCACCAACTTTACTGTCTGATGCTGCTTACTACTGTTCACTCTCTGATGACAAACTGCATACTGTGATTCACAAAAAGCCTGCTGCTGGGCCGGGTACGCAATACGTCTGGGCAATTGTTTAGGCTAACTGTATGTAGGTTGTACTGGGGCTCCTCACAGGTGAAAGTTAACAATTTATTAATTACTGAATTAAAATTAAAACTGGATCACACACTTCTGTACCGTTACAATACCCCCCCAATAAGAGGTTGAAGGCCGAAGCGTTCAAACTCTTATTGCCTAAACCCTAAGAGGATCAGTGAGGATATGGCGCCGCAACCCCCCTGAGCACTCTACTAAAATCATGGGTTCTTACCCCCCTAGTCCGGTGACTGTGGCACATTCAATTAAAAAATCAACATACGGCCTTCCATCACTCCATATCCCACAACTGATTTGTTTCCTCTTAGCCGTACTGGTTCATTGACAAAGCACTGGCTCATTTTTTATTATAAAATATCTCTTAATCCTAGAAAATAGTATTAACAAAACAATATAGGATATATACAATACAGGAGTACATATAAGTTCCAGTCAAAATGACGCATTAATTATACAGAATTGCATTTACACAGAATTTCCTTCAGTTTTCAATTTTAAATGAATATTTTAATCATTGTTTTTTTATCAATTATTTATTTTACCATTACAATCAAAATTCAGATCAAACTAGATTTAAAGTCATATTAAAAATTATCTTTTCAATTTATTTAATTACCTTTCATTAAATTTAACTCATATTGTTTTAATTAACAATTTCAAAATTAATTACATTTTTCAAAATGATCCAACATAAAATATTACCTACATTATTCAAAAAATTTACATTCCTTTCTTCACATATGGAATTTCTTTTTATTTCATAATAGGATTTTCCTACTGGCAATGATTCAGCAGACTTCAACACTTTTGTTATTGTCAACTCAGCTTCAACACCTCTGGCTGTAAACATTAGGCAAAACATACAACACACCTGTTTACATAAACGGTCGTCTGCCAGACTGGTGTTATAAACACTCCTTCAGTCTAAACATTCTGCTTACCTCACCTCTAACACCTGTACTGCACTTTTCAATTTTTTATAAATCTTTTAGTTAACAATTGTAATAATATAATAATTTTTATACAATTAATTTCACTATAATATATTTACAAATCTTTATCATTATTATTTCAGTTTTATCACACTTCAATGTCCAAGGTTGCGAGGTCTGAACTGTAAAACAAAATATTTACAATTGTTCCTTTATGAAGTTCAGCCTCCATCGTCAAAAATTAGTCTGGTCTTTATGTAACACTTTTCAATTTTATTGATACGCCACATATGGTTATTTTTTGTTTTATAACCACAAGAACTTATTTTTTCCATTGTACCAAAACAATAATCTATAGGGTTACCCCCCAAAATTATCTTATCATAAATCAAGTTGACATCAGTATTATTTGTAAAGACTCCGTCAGTGTTTTTTGTTATTACCATTGCATTATTATTACCATATTCTGCTACTATAGGTTCATTAACAGGCAAATATTTGTCATCAATATACACATTGTTTGTCACACAAGGTATGTTTTTAATTCTACTAGTTCTCTCACTATTTAAACTCTGTATTAACTCTTCATAATCTCTCTTCCCCTTAAATATTTCTACCATTCTCTCTCTCTCTCTCATAATCACTTTCATCACCACAACATTTCATAATCTCACTCCATCCAGAGGGCAACACAACGTTATTACAACATCTGGCTTTACCAGATACACAAAAATAATTTCTTTGACATTTAAAAGACCTTTTGTCTTCTACAAAAACTAACGAGGAACCTTTGTCCTCCAAAACTACTGGTGAAACCTTTTCTTCACCTATCTCACAAGAAAAATTTGCCCCCTTTTCACCCTCTACACTTAAACTGTCTTCACACTCTCTCTCATTCTCATCGGCGTTTGCTAACAACACTTCATTACTAAACTCTACTTCAACAAAATCTTCCTTATCACTCTCAACATTAATCTCCTTGTTCTCTACTACCACGTTTTTACACATATCATTATAATTCTGATTTGTTTTACATTCAAAATTTTCGATTACTTTTTGTATTTGTTTATCAATTTTTTCTGACACTTGTTCTTTAATAGTGTTGAAACATTCATCCATCTCATTTAGACGTTTATTCATACTGATTTCGAACTTAACATTTTGTGTATTCACTTCACATAAACGCTTATCAAATTTTTGGTCATTATTATTTATATCACCCTTTAACTCATGGAATTTGCTATTAATTGTATTAAATTTAACATCAGAATCACTCTTCTGTTCATTGAAAAGCAATTGCATCATTTTTATCATATCATTATCCTCAGATTGTTTATTTTTATTCATTACGGGTGGGGTTACCTGAATCCCTGAGTCACCTATTTCATCTGACTTACTTGATTCTCTATTTTGAACTGGGATTGGGGTCGAATGGACCTCCAACCCACTCATGACCGTTGATTCGGTCAAACTATTATTTTCCATTTTTGTTTTATATTATTTTTACATATATAAATATGCCCGGTTTTGCTTTCACAGTCTACAATTTACAACCTCGCCCCACTCCCAAATAACCCGTTCTGCAGCTTAATTATGTCTGGCGAATATACGTTATAAACCCTATACTCGAGTCCCTGTTCGGGCGCCATTTGTAACTACTCACTTAATTCCTATTAATAATTAATTCTTACCTTAGGGGTTTTCCCAGAGTCGTACAGACGAAACTGCTGCAGAAAGGATTATTCGAGATACAAGGGGTAAAGATCAAATACACAGTTTGTGCTAAAACAAATTGCCTCTGGTTTATTATGCAAAATAACTACTTCGTCTCTCTTTCATGACATTTAAAATTCTTATTTCTTTTCGTTAGATTAAATACTCGTTGAATGAGTAACAATTTGTAAAAATCAAACAAAGTAACAAAATGAATATTTCTTAATTAACTAGCTTATGACAACTATGGTATACCACAACTATTTATTTTTAGCAATGAACCAATACGTGATGTAGCCACACACTCACACACATTCGTTCTTTGACTTTGTCGTTCTATTTAAACCCCACTTTGAGATCTCTGAGGTACATTTAAGATTTACAATTTATTTATGTTGAATTATACTCTGGAGAAAAAGGTAAAATGATATTGGTTAAAACTCAGTTAATACTTAACGTCTGAAGAACTCCGCCGTTTTGCACTTCTGCTGTGAATGCACTGGTTTTTTTTTCTTTGGTTAACACACCATAAATTAGTTTTGACACTGTTTACCCGCGGGTACTGTTATTGATTATTTCGTATTAGGTTGATGCGCCACTATTATTTTAATCCACTTTAGAATAACATTTCTTTTTATTTTGTCGGCCGACATAAATTTTCGAACACTTAGCTCGTTTAGGTTGACCGCGCGGCCATGAGTTGCAACTGGAACTCGGCCGCACGTTTTACTGTTTGTACAACTTTTAACACTGTTAATGCGTTGAAAGATAGGCCTACTCTTAATTACGGCCTATCTTGCACCCGAGGCCACCGTTTGAATTTAAATCACCAACTTTACTGTCTGATGCTGCTTACTACTGTTCACTCTCTGATGACAAACTGCATACTGTGATTCACAAAAAGCCTGCTGCTGGGCCGGGTACGCAATACGTCTGGGCAATTGTTTAGGCTAACTGTATGTAGGTTGTACTGGGGCTCCTCACAGGTGAAAGTTAACAATTTATTAATTACTGAATTAAAATTAAAACTGGATCACACACTTCTGTACCGTTACAATACCCCCCCAATAAGAGGTTGAAGGCCGAAGCGTTCAAACTCTTATTGCCTAAACCCTAAGAGGATCAGTGAGGATATGGCACCGCAACCCCCCTGAGCACTCTACTAAAATCATGGGTTCTTACCCCCCTAGTCCGGTGACTGTGGCACATTCAATTAAAAAATCAACATACGGCCTTCCATCACTCCATATCCCACAACTGATTTGTTTCCTCTTAGCCGTACTGGTTCATTGACAAGGCACTGGCTCATTTTTTATTATAAAATATCTCTTAACCCTAGAAAATAGTATTAACAAAACAATATAGGATATATACAATACAGGAGTACATATAAGTTCCATTCAAAATGACGCATTAATTATACAGAATTGCATTTACACAGAATTTCCTTCAGTTTTCAATTTTAAATGAATATTTTAATCATTGTTTTTTATCAATTATTTATTTTACCATTACAATCAAAATTCAGATCAAACTAGATTTAAAGTCATATTAAAAATTATCTTTTCAATTTATTTAATTACCTTTCATTAAATTTAACTCATATTGTTTTAATTAACAATTTCAAAATTAATTACATTTTTCAAAATGATCCAACATAAAATATTACCTACATTATTCAAAAAATTTACATTCCTTTCTTCACATATGGAATTTCTTTTTATTTCATAATAGGATTTTCCTACTGGCAATGATTCAGCAGACTTCAACACTTTTGTTATTGTCAACTCAGCTTCAACACCTCTGGCTGTAAACATTAGGCAAAACATACAACACACCTGTTTACATAAACGGTCGTCTGCCAGACTGGTGTTATAAACACTCTTTCAGTCTAAACATTCTGCTTACCTCACCTCTAACACCTGTACTGCACTTTTCAATTTTTTATAAATCTTTTAGTTAACAATTGTAATAATATAATAATTTTTATACAATTAATTTCACTATAATATATTTACAAATCTTTATCATTATTATTTCAGTTTTATCACACTTCAATGTCCAAGGTTGCGAGGTCTGAACCGTAAAACAAAATATTTACAATTGTTCCTTTATGAAGTTCAGCCTCCATCGTCAAAAATTAGTCTGGTCTTTATGTAACACTTTTCAATTTTATTGATACGCCACATATGGTTATTTTTTGTTTTATAACCACAAGAACTTATTTTTTCCATTGTACCAAAACAATAATCTATAGGGTTACCCCCCAAAATTATCTTATCATAAATCAAGTTGACATCAGTATTATTTGTAAAGTCTCCGTCAGTGTTTTTTGTTATTACCATTGCATTATTATTACCATATTCTGCTACTATAGGTTCATTAACAGGCAAATATTTGTCATCAATATACACATTGTTTGTCACACAAGGTATGTTTTTAATTCTACTAGTTCTCTCACTATTTAAACTCTGTATTAACTCTTCATAATCTCTCTTCCCCTTAAATATTTCTACCATTCTCTCTCTCTCTCATAATCACTTTCATCACCACAACATTTCATAATCTCACTCCATCCAGAGGGCAACACAACGTTATTACAACATCTGGCTTTACCAGATACACAAAAATAATTTCTTTGACATTTAAAAGACCTTTTGTCTTCTACAAAAACTAACGAGGAACCTTTGTCCTCCAAAACTACTGGTGAAACCTTTTCTTCACCTATCTCACAAGAAAAATTTGCCCCCTTTTCACCCTCTACACTTAAACTGTCTTCACACTCTCTCTCATTCTCATCGGCATTTGCTAACAACACTTCATTACTAAACCCTACTTCAACAAAATCTTCCTTATCACTCTCAACATTAATCTCCTTGTTCTCTACTACCACGTTTTTACACATATCATTATAATTCTGATTTGTTTTACATTCAAAATTTTCGATTACTTTTTGTATTTGTTTATCAATTTTTTCTGACACTTGTTCTTTAATAGTGTTGAAACATTCATCCATCTCATTTAGACGTTTATTCATACTGATTTCGAACTTAACATTTTGTGTATTCACTTCACATAAACGCTTATCAAATTTTTGGTCATTATTATTTATATCACCCTTTAACTCATGGAATTTGCTATTAATTGTATTAAATTTAACATCAGAATCACTCTTCTGTTCATTGAAAAGCAATTGCATCATTTTTATCATATCATTATCCTCAGATTGTTTATTTTTATTCATTACGGGTGGGGTTACCTGAATCCCTGAGTCACCTATTTCATCTGACTTACTTGATTCTCTATTTTGAACTGGGATTGGGGTCGAATGGACCTCCAACCCACTCATGACCGTTGATTCGGTCAAACTATTATTTTCCATTTTTGTTTTATATTATTTTTACATATATAAATATGCCCGGTTTTGCTTTCACAGTCTACAATTTACAACCTCGCCCCACTCCCAAATAACCCGTTCTGCAGCTTAATTATGTCTGGCGAATATACGTTATAAACCCTATACTCGAGTCCCTGTTCGGGCGCCATTTGTAAGTACTCACTTAATTCCTATTAATAATTAATTCTTACCTTAGGGGTTTTCCCAGAGTCGTACAGACGAAACTGCTGCAGAAAGGATTATTCGAGATACAAGGGGTAAAGATCAAATACACAGTTTGTGCTAAAACAAATTGCCTCTGGTTTATTATGCAAAATAACTACTTCGTCTCTCTTTCATGACATTTAAAATTCTTATTTCTTTTCGTTAGATTAAATACTCGTTGAATGAGTAACAATTTGTAAAAATCAAACAAAGTAACAAAATGAATATTTCTTAATTAACTAGCTTATGACAACTATGGTATACCACAACTATTTATTTTTAGCAATGAACCAATACGTGATGTAGCCACACACTCACACACATTCGTTCTTTGACTTTGTCGTTCTATTTAAACCCCACTTTGAGATCTCTGAGGTACATTTAAGATTTACAATTTATTTATGTTGAATTATACTCTGGAGAAAAAGGTAAAATGATATTGGTTAAAACTCAGTTAATACTTAACGTCTGAAGAACTCCGCCGTTTTGCACTTCTGCTGTGAATGCACTGGTTTTTTTTTCTTTGGTTAACACACCATAAATTAGTTTTGACACTGTTTACCCGCGGGTACTGTTATTGATTATTTCGTATTAGGTTGATGCGCCACTATTATTTTAATCCACTTTAGAATAACATTTCTTTTTATTTTGTCGGCCGACATAAATTTTCGAACACTTAGCTCGTTTAGGTTGACCGCGCGGCCATGAGTTGCAACTGGAACTCGGCCGCACGTTTTACTGTTTGTACAACTTTTAACACTGTTAATGCGTTGAAAGATAGGCCTACTCTTAATTACGGCCTATCTTGCACCCGAGGCCACCGTTTGAATTTAAATCACCAACTTTACTGTCTGATGCTGCTTACTACTGTTCACTCTCTGATGACAAACTGCATACTGTGATTCACAAAAAGCCTGCTGCTGGGCCGGGTACGCAATACGTCTGGGCAATTGTTTAGGCTAACTGTATGTAGGTTGTACTGGGGCTCCTCACAGGTGAAAGTTAACAATTTATTAATTACTGAATTAAAATTAAAACTGGATCACACACTTCTGTACCGTTACAATACCCCCCCAATAAGAGGTTGAAGGCCGAAGCGTTCAAACTCTTATTGCCTAAACCCTAAGAGGATCAGTGAGGATATGGCACCGCAACCCCCCTGAGCACTCTACTAAAATCATGGGTTCTTACCCCCCTAGTCCGGTGACTGTGGCACATTCAATTAAAAAATCAACATACGGCCTTCCATCACTCCATATCCCACAACTGATTTGTTTCCTCTTAGCCGTACTGGTTCATTGACAAGGCACTGGCTCATTTTTTATTATAAAATATCTCTTAACCCTAGAAAATAGTATTAACAAAACAATATAGGATATATACAATACAGGAGTACATATAAGTTCCATTCAAAATGACGCATTAATTATACAGAATTGCATTTACACAGAATTTCCTTCAGTTTTCAATTTTAAATGAATATTTTAATCATTGTTTTTTTATCAATTATTTATTTTACCATTACAATCAAAATTCAGATCAAACTAGATTTAAAGTCATATTAAAAATTATCTTTTCAATTTATTTAATTACCTTTCATTAAATTTAACTCATATTGTTTTAATTAACAATTTCAAAATTAATTACATTTTTCAAAATGATCCAACATAAAATATTACCTACATTATTCAAAAAATTTACATTCCTTTCTTCACATATGGAATTTCTTTTTATTTCATAATAGGATTTTCCTACTGGCAATGATTCAGCAGACTTCAACACTTTTGTTATTGTCAACTCAGCTTCAACACCTCTGGCTGTAAACATTAGGCAAAACATACAACACACCTGTTTACATAAACGGTCGTCTGCCAGACTGGTGTTATAAACACTCCTTCAGTCTAAACATTCTGCTTACCTCACCTCTAACACCTGTACTGCACTTTTCAATTTTTTATAAATCTTTTAGTTAACAATTGTAATAATATAATAATTTTTATACAATTAATTTCACTATAATATATTTACAAATCTTTATCATTATTATTTCAGTTTTATCACACTTCAATGTCCAAGGTTGCGAGGTCTGAACCGTAAAACAAAATATTTACAATTGTTCCTTTATGAAGTTCAGCCTCCATCGTCAAAAATTAGTCTGGTCTTTATGTAACACTTTTCAATTTTATTGATACGCCACATATGGTTATTTTTTGTTTTATAACCACAAGAACTTATTTTTTCCATTGTACCAAAACAATAATCTATAGGGTTACCCCCCAAAATTATCTTATCATAAATCAAGTTGACATCAGTATTATTTGTAAAGTCTCCGTCAGTGTTTTTTGTTATTACCATTGCATTATTATTACCATATTCTGCTACTATAGGTTCATTAACAGGCAAATATTTGTCATCAATATACACATTGTTTGTCACACAAGGTATGTTTTTAATTCTACTAGTTCTCTCACTATTTAAACTCTGTATTAACTCTTCATAATCTCTCTTCCCCTTAAATATTTCTACCATTCTCTCTCTCTCTCATAATCACTTTCATCACCACAACATTTCATAATCTCACTCCATCCAGAGGGCAACACAACGTTATTACAACATCTGGCTTTACCAGATACACAAAAATAATTTCTTTGACATTTAAAAGACCTTTTGTCTTCTACAAAAACTAACGAGGAACCTTTGTCCTCCAAAACTACTGGTGAAACCTTTTCTTCACCTATCTCACAAGAAAAATTTGCCCCCTTTTCACCCTCTACACTTAAACTGTCTTCACACTCTCTCTCATTCTCATCGGCATTTGCTAACAACACTTCATTACTAAACCCTACTTCAACAAAATCTTCCTTATCACTCTCAACATTAATCTCCTTGTTCTCTACTACCACGTTTTTACACATATCATTATAATTCTGATTTGTTTTACATTCAAAATTTTCGATTACTTTTTGTATTTGTTTATCAATTTTTTCTGACACTTGTTCTTTAATAGTGTTGAAACATTCATCCATCTCATTTAGACGTTTATTCATACTGATTTCGAACTTAACATTTTGTGTATTCACTTCACATAAACGCTTATCAAATTTTTGGTCATTATTATTTATATCACCCTTTAACTCATGGAATTTGCTATTAATTGTATTAAATTTAACATCAGAATCACTCTTCTGTTCATTGAAAAGCAATTGCATCATTTTTATCATATCATTATCCTCAGATTGTTTATTTTTATTCATTACGGGTGGGGTTACCTGAATCCCTGAGTCACCTATTTCATCTGACTTACTTGATTCTCTATTTTGAACTGGGATTGGGGTCGAATGGACCTCCAACCCACTCATGACCGTTGATTCGGTCAAACTATTATTTTCCATTTTTGTTTTATATTATTTTTACATATATAAATATGCCCGGTTTTGCTTTCACAGTCTACAATTTACAACCTCGCCCCACTCCCAAATAACCCGTTCTGCAGCTTAATTATGTCTGGCGAATATACGTTATAAACCCTATACTCGAGTCCCTGTTCGGGCGCCATTTGTAAGTACTCACTTAATTCCTATTAATAATTAATTCTTACCTTAGGGGTTTTCCCAGAGTCGTACAGACGAAACTGCTGCAGAAAGGATTATTCGAGATACAAGGGGTAAAGATCAAATACACAGTTTGTGCTAAAACAAATTGCCTCTGGTTTATTATGCAAAATAACTACTTCGTCTCTCTTTCATGACATTTAAAATTCTTATTTCTTTTCGTTAGATTAAATACTCGTTGAATGAGTAACAATTTGTAAAAATCAAACAAAGTAACAAAATGAATATTTCTTAATTAACTAGCTTATGACAACTATGGTATACCACAACTATTTATTTTTAGCAATGAACCAATACGTGATGTAGCCACACACTCACACACATTCGTTCTTTGACTTTGTCGTTCTATTTAAACCCCACTTTGAGATCTCTGAGGTACATTTAAGATTTACAATTTATTTATGTTGAATTATACTCTGGAGAAAAAGGTAAAATGATATTGGTTAAAACTCAGTTAATACTTAACGTCTGAAGAACTCCGCCGTTTTGCACTTCTGCTGTGAATGCACTGGTTTTTTTTTCTTTGGTTAACACACCATAAATTAGTTTTGACACTGTTTACCCGCGGGTACTGTTATTGATTATTTCGTATTAGGTTGATGCGCCACTATTATTTTAATCCACTTTAGAATAACATTTCTTTTTATTTTGTCGGCCGACATAAATTTTCGAACACTTAGCTCGTTTAGGTTGACCGCGCGGCCATGAGTTGCAACTGGAACTCGGCCGCACGTTTTACTGTTTGTACAACTTTTAACACTGTTAATGCGTTGAAAGATAGGCCTACTCTTAATTACGGCCTATCTTGCACCCGAGGCCACCGTTTGAATTTAAATCACCAACTTTACTGTCTGATGCTGCTTACTACTGTTCACTCTCTGATGACAAACTGCATACTGTGATTCACAAAAAGCCTGCTGCTGGGCCGGGTACGCAATACGTCTGGGCAATTGTTTAGGCTAACTGTATGTAGGTTGTACTGGGGCTCCTCACAGGTGAAAGTTAACAATTTATTAATTACTGAATTAAAATTAAAACTGGATCACACACTTCTGTACCGTTACAATACCCCCCCAATAAGAGGTTGAAGGCCGAAGCGTTCAAACTCTTATTGCCTAAACCCTAAGAGGATCAGTGAGGATATGGCACCGCAACCCCCCTGAGCACTCTACTAAAATCATGGGTTCTTACCCCCCTAGTCCGGTGACTGTGGCACATTCAATTAAAAAATCAACATACGGCCTTCCATCACTCCATATCCCACAACTGATTTGTTTCCTCTTAGCCGTACTGGTTCATTGACAAGGCACTGGCTCATTTTTTATTATAAAATATCTCTTAACCCTAGAAAATAGTATTAACAAAACAATATAGGATATATACAATACAGGAGTACATATAAGTTCCATTCAAAATGACGCATTAATTATACAGAATTGCATTTACACAGAATTTCCTTCAGTTTTCAATTTTAAATGAATATTTTAATCATTGTTTTTTTATCAATTATTTATTTTACCATTACAATCAAAATTCAGATCAAACTAGATTTAAAGTCATATTAAAAATTATCTTTTCAATTTATTTAATTACCTTTCATTAAATTTAACTCATATTGTTTTAATTAACAATTTCAAAATTAATTACATTTTTCAAAATGATCCAACATAAAATATTACCTACATTATTCAAAAAATTTACATTCCTTTCTTCACATATGGAATTTCTTTTTATTTCATAATAGGATTTTCCTACTGGCAATGATTCAGCAGACTTCAACACTTTTGTTATTGTCAACTCAGCTTCAACACCTCTGGCTGTAAACATTAGGCAAAACATACAACACACCTGTTTACATAAACGGTCGTCTGCCAGACTGGTGTTATAAACACTCCTTCAGTCTAAACATTCTGCTTACCTCACCTCTAACACCTGTACTGCACTTTTCAATTTTTTATAAATCTTTTAGTTAACAATTGTAATAATATAATAATTTTTATACAATTAATTTCACTATAATATATTTACAAATCTTTATCATTATTATTTCAGTTTTATCACACTTCAATGTCCAAGGTTGCGAGGTCTGAACCGTAAAACAAAATATTTACAATTGTTCCTTTATGAAGTTCAGCCTCCATCGTCAAAAATTAGTCTGGTCTTTATGTAACACTTTTCAATTTTATTGATACGCCACATATGGTTATTTTTTGTTTTATAACCACAAGAACTTATTTTTTCCATTGTACCAAAACAATAATCTATAGGGTTACCCCCCAAAATTATCTTATCATAAATCAAGTTGACATCAGTATTATTTGTAAAGTCTCCGTCAGTGTTTTTTGTTATTACCATTGCATTATTATTACCATATTCTGCTACTATAGGTTCATTAACAGGCAAATATTTGTCATCAATATACACATTGTTTGTCACACAAGGTATGTTTTTAATTCTACTAGTTCTCTCACTATTTAAACTCTGTATTAACTCTTCATAATCTCTCTTCCCCTTAAATATTTCTACCATTCTCTCTCTCTCTCATAATCACTTTCATCACCACAACATTTCATAATCTCACTCCATCCAGAGGGCAACACAACGTTATTACAACATCTGGCTTTACCAGATACACAAAAATAATTTCTTTGACATTTAAAAGACCTTTTGTCTTCTACAAAAACTAACGAGGAACCTTTGTCCTCCAAAACTACTGGTGAAACCTTTTCTTCACCTATCTCACAAGAAAAATTTGCCCGCTTTTCACCCTCTACACTTAAACTGTCTTCACACTCTCTCTCATTCTCATCGGCATTTGCTAACAACACTTCATTACTAAACTCTACTTCAACAAAATCTTCCTTATCACTCTCAACATTAATCTCCTTGTTCTCTACTACCACGTTTTTACACATATCATTATAATTCTGATTTGTTTTACATTCAAAATTTTCGATTACTTTTTGTATTTGTTTATCAATTTTTTCTGACACTTGTTCTTTAATAGTGTTGAAACATTCATCCATCTCATTTAGACGTTTATTCATACTGATTTCGAACTTAACATTTTGTGTATTCACTTCACATAAACGCTTATCAAATTTTTGGTCATTATTATTTATATCACCCTTTAACTCATGGAATTTGCTATTAATTGTATTAAATTTAACATCAGAATCACTCTTCTGTTCATTGAAAAGCAATTGCATCATTTTTATCATATCATTATCCTCAGATTGTTTATTTTTATTCATTACGGGTGGGGTTACCTGAATCCCTGAGTCACCTATTTCATCTGACTTACTTGATTCTCTATTTTGAACTGGGATTGGGGTCGAATGGACCTCCAACCCACTCATGACCGTTGATTCGGTCAAACTATTATTTTCCATTTTTGTTTTATATTATTTTTACATATATAAATATGCCCGGTTTTGCTTTCACAGTCTACAATTTACAACCTCGCCCCACTCCCAAATAACCCGTTCTGCAGCTTAATTATGTCTGGCGAATATACGTTATAAACCCTATACTCGAGTCCCTGTTCGGGCGCCATTTGTAAGTACTCACTTAATTCCTATTAATAATTAATTCTTACCTTAGGGGTTTTCCCAGAGTCGTACAGACGAAACTGCTGCAGAAAGGATTATTCGAGATACAAGGGGTAAAGATCAAATACACAGTTTGTGCTAAAACAAATTGCCTCTGGTTTATTATGCAAAATAACTACTTCGTCTCTCTTTCATGACATTTAAAATTCTTATTTCTTTTCGTTAGATTAAATACTCGTTGAATGAGTAACAATTTGTAAAAATCAAACAAAGTAACAAAATGAATATTTCTTAATTAACTAGCTTATGACAACTATGGTATACCACAACTATTTATTTTTAGCAATGAACCAATACGTGATGTAGCCACACACTCACACACATTCGTTCTTTGACTTTGTCGTTCTATTTAAACCCCACTTTGAGATCTCTGAGGTACATTTAAGATTTACAATTTATTTATGTTGAATTATACTCTGGAGAAAAAGGTAAAATGATATTGGTTAAAACTCAGTTAATACTTAACGTCTGAAGAACTCCGCCGTTTTGCACTTCTGCTGTGAATGCACTGGTTTTTTTTTCTTTGGTTAACACACCATAAATTAGTTTTGACACTGTTTACCCGCGGGTACTGTTATTGATTATTTCGTATTAGGTTGATGCGCCACTATTATTTTAATCCACTTTAGAATAACATTTCTTTTTATTTTGTCGGCCGACATAAATTTTCGAACACTTAGCTCGTTTAGGTTGACCGCGCGGCCATGAGTTGCAACTGGAACTCGGCCGCACGTTTTACTGTTTGTACAACTTTTAACACTGTTAATGCGTTGAAAGATAGGCCTACTCTTAATTACGGCCTATCTTGCACCCGAGGCCACCGTTTGAATTTAAATCACCAACTTTACTGTCTGATGCTGCTTACTACTGTTCACTCTCTGATGACAAACTGCATACTGTGATTCACAAAAAGCCTGCTGCTGGGCCGGGTACGCAATACGTCTGGGCAATTGTTTAGGCTAACTGTATGTAGGTTGTACTGGGGCTCCTCACAGGTGAAAGTTAACAATTTATTAATTACTGAATTAAAATTAAAACTGGATCACACACTTCTGTACCGTTACAATACCCCCCCAATAAGAGGTTGAAGGCCGAAGCGTTCAAACTCTTATTGCCTAAACCCTAAGAGGATCAGTGAGGATATGGCACCGCAACCCCCCTGAGCACTCTACTAAAATCATGGGTTCTTACCCCCCTAGTCCGGTGACTGTGGCACATTCAATTAAAAAATCAACATACGGCCTTCCATCACTCCATATCCCACAACTGATTTGTTTCCTCTTAGCCGTACTGGTTCATTGACAAGGCACTGGCTCATTTTTTATTATAAAATATCTCTTAACCCTAGAAAATAGTATTAACAAAACAATATAGGATATATACAATACAGGAGTACATATAAGTTCCAGTCAAAATGACGCATTAATTATACAGAATTGCATTTACACAGAATTTCCTTCAGTTTTCAATTTTAAATGAATATTTTAATCATTATGTTTTTTTATCAATTATTTATTTTACCATTACAATCAAAATTCAGATCAAACTAGATTTAAAGTCATATTAAAAATTATCTTTTCAATTTATTTAATTACCATTCATTAAATTTAACTCATATTGTTTTAATTAACAATTTCAAAATTAATTACATTTTTCAAAATGATCCGACATAAAATATTACCTACATTATTCAAAAAATTTACATTCCTTTCTTCACATATGGAATTTCTTTTTATTTCATAATAGGATTTTCCTACTAGCAATGATTCAGCAGACTACAACACTTTTGTTATTGTCAACTCAGCTTCAACACCTCTGGCTGTAAACATTAGTCAAAACATACAACACACCTGTTTACATAAACGGTCGTCTGCCAGACTGGTGTTATAAACACTCCTTCAGTCTAAACATTCTGCTTACCTCACCTCTAACACCTGTACTGCACTTTTCAATTTTTTATAAATCTTTTAGTTAACAATTGTAATAATATAATAATTTTTATACAATTAATTTCACTATAATATATTTACAAATCTTTATCATTATTATTTCAGTTTTATCACACTTCAATGTCCAAGGTTGCGAGGTCTGAACCGTAAAACAAAATATTTACAATTGTTCCTTTATGAAGTTCAGCCTCCATCGTCAAAAATTAGTCTGGTCTTTATGTAACACTTTTCAATTTTATTGATACGCCACATATGGTTATTTTTTGTTTTATAACCACAAGAACTTATTTTTTCCATTGTACCAAAACAATAATCTATAGGGTTACCCCCCAAAATTATCTTATCATAAATCAAGTTGACATCAGTATTATTTGTAAAGTCTCCGTCAGTGTTTTTTGTTATTACCATTGCATTAATATTACCATATTCTGCTACTATAGGTTCATTAACAGGCAAATATTTGTCATCAATATACACATTGTTTGTCACACAAGGTATGTTTTTAATTCTACTAGTTCTCTCACTATTTAAACTCTGTATTAACTCTTCATAATCTCTCTTCCCCTTAAATATTTCTACCATTCTCTCTCTCTCTCATAATCACTTTCATCACCACAACATTTCATAATCTCACTCCATCCAGAGGGCAACACAACATTATTACAACATCTGGCTTTACCAGATACACAAAAATAATAATCTTTGACATTTAAAAGACCTTTTGTCTTCTACAAAAACTAACGAGGAACCTTTGTCCTCCAACACTACTGGTGAAACCTTTTCTTCACCTATCTCACAAGAAAAATTTGCCCTCTTTTCAACCTCTACACTTAAACTGTCTTCACACTCTCTCTCATTCTCATCGGCATTTGCTAACAACACTTCATTACTAAACTCTACTTCAACAAAATCTTCCTTATCACTCTCAACATTAATCTCCTTGTTTTCTACTACCACGTTTTTACACATATCATTATAATTCTGATTTGTTTTACATTCAAAATTTTCGATTACCTTTTGTATTTGTTTATCAATTTTTTCTGACACTTGTTCTTTAATAGTGTTGAAACATTCATCCATCTCATTTAGACGTTTATTCATACTGATTTCGAACTTAACATTTTGTGTATTCATTTCACATAAACGCTTATCAAATTTTTGGTCAATATTATTTATATCACCCTTTAACTCATGGAATTTGCTATTAATTGTATTAAATTTAACATCAGAATCACTCTTCTGTTCATTGAAAAGCAATTGCATCATTTTTATCATATCTTTATCCTCAGATTGTTTATTTTTATTCATTACGGGTGGGGTTACCTGAATCCCTGAGTCATCTATTTCATCTGACTTACTTGATTCTCTATTTTGAACTGGGATTGGGGTCGAATGGACCTCCAACCCACTCATGACCGTTGATTCGGTCAAACTATTATTTTCCATTTTTGTTTTATATTATTTTTACATATATAAATATGCCCGGTTTTGTTTCACAGTCTACAATTTACAACCTCGCCCCACTCCCAAATAACCCGTTCTGCAGCTTAATTATGTCTGGCGAATATACGTTATAAACCCTATACTCGAGTCCCTGTTCGGGCGCCATTTGTAACTACTCACTTAATTCCTATTAATAATTAATTCTTACCTTAGGGGTTTTCCCAGAGTCGTACAGACGAAACTGCTGCAGAAAGGATTATTCGAGATACAAGGGGTAAAGATCAAATACACAGTTTGTGCTAAAACAAATTGCCTCTGGTTTATTATGCAAAATAACTACTTCGTCTCTCTTTCATGACATTTAAAATTCTTATTTCTTTTCGTTAGATTAAATACTCGTTGAATGAGTAACAATTTGTAAAAATCAAACAAAGTAACAAAATGAATATTTCTTAATTAACTAGCTTATGACAACTATGGTATACCACAACTATTTATTTTTAGCAATGAACCAATACGTGATGTAGCCACACACTCACACACATTCGTTCTTTGACTTTGTCGTTCTATTTAAACCCCACTTTGAGATCTCTGAGGTACATTTAAGATTTACAATTTATTTATGTTGAATTATACTCTGGAGAAAAAGGTAAAATGATATTGGTTAAAACTCAGTTAATACTTAACGTCTGAAGAACTCCGCTGTTTTGCACTTCTGCTGTGAATGCACTGGTTTTTTTTTCTTTGGTTAACACACCATAAATTAGTTTTGACACTGTTTACCCGCGGGTACTGTTATTGATTATTTCGTATTAGGTTGATGCGCCACTATTATTTTAATCCACTTTAGAATAACATTTCTTTTTATTTTGTCGGCCGACATAAATTTTCGAACACTTAGCTCGTTTAGGTTGACCGCGCGGCCATGAGTTGCAACTGGAACTCGGCCGCACGTTTTACTGTGTGTACAACTTTTAACACTGTTAATGCGTTGAAAGATAGGCCTACTCTTAATTACGGCCTATCTTGCACCCGAGGCCACCGTTTGAATTTAAATCACCAACTTTACTGTCTGATGCTGCTTACTACTGTTCACTCTCTGATGACAAACTGCATACTGTGATTCACAAAAAGCCTGCTGCTGGGCCGGGTACGCAATACGTCTGGGCAATTGTTTAGGCTAACTGTATGTAGGTTGTACTGGGGCTCCTCACAGGTGAAAGTTAACAATTTATTAATTACTGAATTAAAATTAAAACTGGATCACACACTTCTGTACCGTTACAATACCCCCCCAATAAGAGGTTGAAGGCCGAAGCGTTCAAACTCTTATTGCCTAAACCCTAAGAGGATCAGTGAGGATATGGCGCCGCAACCCCCCTGAGCACTCTACTAAAATCATGGGTTCTTACCCCCCTAGTCCGGTGACTGTGGCACATTCAATTAAAAAATCAACATACGGCCTTCCATCACTCCATATCCCACAACTGATTAGTTTCCTCTTAGCCGTACTGGTTCATTGACAAAGCACTGGCTCATTTTTTATTATAAAATATCTCTTAACCCTAGAAAATAGTATTAACAAAACAATATAGGATATATACAATACAGGAGTACATATAAGTTCCAGTCAAAATGACGCATTAATTATACAGAATTGCATTTACACAGAATTTCCTTCAGTTTTCAATTTTAAATGAATATTTTAATCATTGTTTTTTTATCAATTATTTATTTTACCATTACAATCAAAATTCAGATCAAACTAGATTTAAAGTCATATTAAAAATTATCTTTTCAATTTATTTAATTACCTTTCATTAAATTTAACTCATATTGTTTTAATTAACAATTTCAAAATTAATTACATTTTTCAAAATGATCCAACATAAAATATTACCTACATTATTCAAAAAATTTACATTCCTTTCTTCACATATGGAATTTCTTTTTATTTCATAATAGGATTTTCCTACTGGCAATGATTCAGCAGACTTCAACACTTTTGTTATTGTCAACTCAGCTTCAACACCTCTGGCTGTAAACATTAGGCAAAACATACAACACACCTGTTTACATAAACGGTCGTCTGCCAGACTGGTGTTATAAACACTCCTTCAGTCTAAACATTCTGCTTACCTCACCTCTAACACCTGTACTGCACTTTTCAATTTTTTATAAATCTTTTAGTTAACAATTGTAATAATATAATAATTTTTATACAATTAATTTCACTATAATATATTTACAAATCTTTATCATTATTATTTCAGTTTTATCACACTTCAATGTCCAAGGTTGCGAGGTCTGAACCGTAAAACAAAATATTTACAATTGTTCCTTTATGAAGTTCAGCCTCCATCGTCAAAAATTAGTCTGGTCTTTATGTAACACTTTTCAATTTTATTGATACGCCACATATGGTTATTTTTTGTTTTATAACCACAAGAACTTATTTTTTCCATTGTACCAAAACAATAATCTATAGGGTTACCCCCCCAAAAATTATCTTATCATAAATCAAGTTGACATCAGTATTATTTGTAAAGTCTCCGTCAGTGTTTTTTGTTATTACCATTGCATTAATATTACCATATTCTGCTACTATAGGTTCATTAACAGGCAAATATTTGTCATCAATATACACATTGTTTGTCACACAAGGTATGTTTTTAATTCTACTAGTTCTCTCACTATTTAAACTCTGTATTAACTCTTCATAATCTCTCTTCCCCTTAAATATTTCTACCATTCTCTCTCTCTCTCATAATCACTTTCATCACCACAACATTTCATAATCTCACTCCATCCAGAGGGCAACACAACATTATTACAACATCTGGCTTTACCAGATACACAAAAATAATTTCTTTGACATTTAAAAGACCTTTTGTCTTCTACAAAAACTAACGAGGAACCTTTGTCCTCCAACACTACTGGTGAAACCTTTTCTTCACCTATCTCACAAGAAAAATTTGCCCTCTTTTCAACCTCTACACTTAAACTGTCTTCACACTCTCTCTCATTCTCATCGGCATTTGCTAACAACACTTCATTACTAAACTCTACTTCAACAAAATCTTCCTTATCACTCTCAACATTAATCTCCTTGTTCTCTACTACCACGTTTTTACACATATCATTATAATTCTGATTTGTTTTACATTCAAAATTTTCGATTACCTTTTGTATTTGTTTATCATTTTTTTCTGACACTTGTTCTTTAATAGTGTTGAAACATTCATCCATCTCATTTAGACGTTTATTCATACTGATTTCGAACTTAACATTTTGTGTATTCATTTCACATAAACGCTTATCAAATTTTTGGTCAATATTATTTATATCACCCTTTAACTCATGGAATTTGCTATTAATTGTATTAAATTTAACATCAGAATCACTCTTCTGTTCATTGAAAAGCAATTGCATCATTTTTATCATATCATTATCCTCAGATTGTTTATTTTTATTCATTACGGGTGGGGTTACCTGAATCCCTGAGTCATCTATTTCATCTGACTTACTTGATTCTCTATTTTGAACTGGGATTGGGGTCGAATGGACCTCCAACCCACTCATGACCGTTGATTCGGTCAAACTATTATTTTCCATTTTTGTTTTATATTATTTTTACATATATAAATATGCCCGGTTTTGCTTTCACAGTCTACAATTTACAACCTCGCCCCACTCCCAAATAACCCGTTCTGCAGCTTAATTATGTCTGGCGAATATACGTTATAAACCCTATACTCGAGTCCCTGTTCGGGCGCCATTTGTAACTACTCACTTAATTCCTATTAATAATTAATTCTTACCTTAGGGGTTTTCCCAGAGTCGTACAGACGAAACTGCTGCAGAAAGGATTATTCGAGATACAAGGGGTAAAGATCAAATACACAGTTTGTGCTAAAACAAATTGCCTCTGGTTTATTATGCAAAATAACTACTTCGTCTCTCTTTCATGACATTTAAAATTCTTATTTCTTTTCGTTAGATTAAATACTCGTTGAATGAGTAACAATTTGTAAAAATCAAACAAAGTAACAAAATGAATATTTCTTAATTAACTAGCTTATGACAACTATGGTATACCACAACTATTTATTTTTAGCAATGAACCAATACGTGATGTAGCCACACACTCACACACATTCGTTCTTTGACTTTGTCGTTCTATTTAAACCCCACTTTGAGATCTCTGAGGTACATTTAAGATTTACAATTTATTTATGTTGAATTATACTCTGGAGAAAAAGGTAAAATGATATTGGTTAAAACTCAGTTAATACTTAACGTCTGAAGAACTCCGCTGTTTTGCACTTCTGCTGTGAATGCACTGGTTTTTTTTTCTTTGGTTAACACACCATAAATTAGTTTTGACACTGTTTACCCGCGGGTACTGTTATTGATTATTTCGTATTAGGTTGATGCGCCACTATTATTTTAATCCACTTTAGAATAACATTTCTTTTTATTTTGTCGGCCGACATAAATTTTCGAACACTTAGCTCGTTTAGGTTGACCGCGCGGCCATGAGTTGCAACTGGAACTCGGCCGCACGTTTTACTGTGTGTACAACTTTTAACACTGTTAATGCGTTGAAAGATAGGCCTACTCTTAATTACGGCCTATCTTGCACCCGAGGCCACCGTTTGAATTTAAATCACCAACTTTACTGTCTGATGCTGCTTACTACTGTTCACTCTCTGATGACAAACTGCATACTGTGATTCACAAAAAGCCTGCTGCTGGGCCGGGTACGCAATACGTCTGGGCAATTGTTTAGGCTAACTGTATGTAGGTTGTACTGGGGCTCCTCACAGGTGAAAGTTAACAATTTATTAATTACTGAATTAAAATTAAAACTGGATCACACACTTCTGTACCGTTACAATACCCCCCCAATAAGAGGTTGAAGGCCGAAGCGTTCAAACTCTTATTGCCTAAACCCTAAGAGGATCAGTGAGGATATGGCGCCGCAACCCCCCTGAGCACTCTACTAAAATCATGGGTTCTTACCCCCCTAGTCCGGTGACTGTGGCACATTCAATTAAAAAATCAACATACGGCCTTCCATCACTCCATATCCCACAACTGATTAGTTTCCTCTTAGCCGTACTGGTTCATTGACAAAGCACTGGCTCATTTTTTATTATAAAATATCTCTTAACCCTAGAAAATAGTATTAACAAAACAATATAGGATATATACAATACAGGAGTACATATAAGTTCCAGTCAAAATGACGCATTAATTATACAGAATTGCATTTACACAGAATTTCCTTCAGTTTTCAATTTTAAATGAATATTTTAATCATTGTTTTTTTATCAATTATTTATTTTACCATTACAATCAAAATTCAGATCAAACTAGATTTAAAGTCATATTAAAAATTATCTTTTCAATTTATTTAATTACCTTTCATTAAATTTAACTCATATTGTTTTAATTAACAATTTCAAAATTAATTACATTTTTCAAAATGATCCAACATAAAATATTACCTACATTATTCAAAAAATTTACATTCCTTTCTTCACATATGGAATTTCTTTTTATTTCATAATAGGATTTTCCTACTGGCAATGATTCAGCAGACTTCAACACTTTTGTTATTGTCAACTCAGCTTCAACACCTCTGGCTGTAAACATTAGGCAAAACATACAACACACCTGTTTACATAAACGGTCGTCTGCCAGACTGGTGTTATAAACACTCCTTCAGTCTAAACATTCTGCTTACCTCACCTCTAACACCTGTACTGCACTTTTCAATTTTTTATAAATCTTTTAGTTAACAATTGTAATAATATAATAATTTTTATACAATTAATTTCACTATAATATATTTACAAATCTTTATCATTATTTTTTCAGTTTTATCACACTTCAATGTCCAAGGTTGCGAGGTCTGAACCGTAAAACAAAATATTTACAATTGTTCCTTTATGAAGTTCAGCCTCCATCGTCAAAAATTAGTCTGGTCTTTATGTAACACTTTTCAATTTTATTGATACGCCACATATGGTTATTTTTTGTTTTATAACCACAAGAACTTATTTTTTCCATTGTACCAAAACAATAATCTATAGGGTTACCCCCCCAAAAATTATCTTATCATAAATCAAGTTGACATCAGTATTATTTGTAAAGTCTCCGTCAGTGTTTTTTGTTATTACCATTGCATTAATATTACCATATTCTGCTACTATAGGTTCATTAACAGGCAAATATTTGTCATCAATATACACATTGTTTGTCACACAAGGTATGTTTTTAATTCTACTAGTTCTCTCACTATTTAAACTCTGTATTAACTCTTCATAATCTCTCTTCCCCTTAAATATTTCTACCATTCTCTCTCTCTCTCATAATCACTTTCATCACCACAACATTTCATAATCTCACTCCATCCAGAGGGCAACACAACATTATTACAACATCTGGCTTTACCAGATACACAAAAATAATTTCTTTGACATTTAAAAGACCTTTTGTCTTCTACAAAAACTAACGAGGAACCTTTGTCCTCCAACACTACTGGTGAAACCTTTTCTTCACCTATCTCACAAGAAAAATTTGCCCTCTTTTCAACCTCTACACTTAAACTGTCTTCACACTCTCTCTCATTCTCATCGGCATTTGCTAACAACACTTCATTACTAAACTCTACTTCAACAAAATCTTCCTTATCACTCTCAACATTAATCTCCTTGTTCTCTACTACCACGTTTTTACACATATCATTATAATTCTGATTTGTTTTACATTCAAAATTTTCGATTACCTTTTGTATTTGTTTATCATTTTTTTCTGACACTTGTTCTTTAATAGTGTTGAAACATTCATCCATCTCATTTAGACGTTTATTCATACTGATTTCGAACTTAACATTTTGTGTATTCATTTCACATAAACGCTTATCAAATTTTTGGTCAATATTATTTATATCACCCTTTAACTCATGGAATTTGCTATTAATTGTATTAAATTTAACATCAGAATCACTCTTCTGTTCATTGAAAAGCAATTGCATCATTTTTATCATATCATTATCCTCAGATTGTTTATTTTTATTCATTACGGGTGGGGTTACCTGAATCCCTGAGTCATCTATTTCATCTGACTTACTTGATTCTCTATTTTGAACTGGGATTGGGGTCGAATGGACCTCCAACCCACTCATGACCGTTGATTCGGTCAAACTATTATTTTCCATTTTTGTTTTATATTATTTTTACATATATAAATATGCCCGGTTTTGCTTTCACAGTCTACAATTTACAACCTCGCCCCACTCCCAAATAACCCGTTCTGCAGCTTAATTATGTCTGGCGAATATACGTTATAAACCCTATACTCGAGTCCCTGTTCGGGCGCCATTTGTAACTACTCACTTAATTCCTATTAATAATTAATTCTTACCTTAGGGGTTTTCCCAGAGTCGTACAGACGAAACTGCTGCAGAAAGGATTATTCGAGATACAAGGGGTAAAGATCAAATACACAGTTTGTGCTAAAACAAATTGCCTCTGGTTTATTATGCAAAATAACTACTTCGTCTCTCTTTCATGACATTTAAAATTCTTATTTCTTTTCGTTAGATTAAATACTCGTTGAATGAGTAACAATTTGTAAAAATCAAACAAAGTAACAAAATGAATATTTCTTAATTAACTAGCTTATGACAACTATGGTATACCACAACTATTTATTTTTAGCAATGAACCAATACGTGATGTAGCCACACACTCACACACATTCGTTCTTTGACTTTGTCGTTCTATTTAAACCCCACTTTGAGATCTCTGAGGTACATTTAAGATTTACAATTTATTTATGTTGAATTATACTCTGGAGAAAAAGGTAAAATGATATTGGTTAAAACTCAGTTAATACTTAACGTCTGAAGAACTCCGCTGTTTTGCACTTCTGCTGTGAATGCACTGGTTTTTTTTTCTTTGGTTAACACACCATAAATTAGTTTTGACACTGTTTACCCGCGGGTACTGTTATTGATTATTTCGTATTAGGTTGATGCGCCACTATTATTTTAATCCACTTTAGAATAACATTTCTTTTTATTTTGTCGGCCGACATAAATTTTCGAACACTTAGCTCGTTTAGGTTGACCGCGCGGCCATGAGTTGCAACTGGAACTCGGCCGCACGTTTTACTGTTTGTACAACTTTTAACACTGTTAATGCGTTGAAAGATAGGCCTACTCTTAATTACGGCCTATCTTGCACCCGAGGCCACCGTTTGAATTTAAATCACCAACTTTACTGTCTGATGCTGCTTACTACTGTTCACTCTCTGATGACAAACTGCATACTGTGATTCACAAAAAGCCTGCTGCTGGGCCGGGTACGCAATACGTCTGGGCAATTGTTTAGGCTAACTGTATGTAGGTTGTACTGGGGCTCCTCACAGGTGAAAGTTAACAATTTATTAATTACTGAATTAAAATTAAAACTGGATCACACACTTCTGTACCGTTACAATACCCCCCCAATAAGAGGTTGAAGGCCGAAGCGTTCAAACTCTTATTGCCTAAACCCTAAGAGGATCAGTGAGGATATGGCGCCGCAACCCCCCTGAGCACTCTACTAAAATCATGGGTTCTTACCCCCCTAGTCCGGTGACTGTGGCACATTCAATTAAAAAATCAACATACGGCCTTCCATCACTCCATATCCCACAACTGATTTGTTTCCTCTTAGCCGTACTGGTTCATTGACAAAGCACTGGCTCATTTTTTATTATAAAATATCTCTTAACCCTAGAAAATAGTATTAACAAAACAATATAGGATATATACAATACAGGAGTACATATAAGTTCCAGTCAAAATGACGCATTAATTATACAGAATTGCATTTACACAGAATTTCCTTCAGTTTTCAATTTTAAATGAATATTTTAATCATTGTTTTTTTATCAATTATTTATTTTACCATTACAATCAAAATTCAGATCAAACTAGATTTAAAGTCATATTAAAAATTATCTTTTCAATTTATTTAATTACCTTTCATTAAATTTAACTCATATTGTTTTAATTAACAATTTCAAAATTAATTACATTTTTCAAAATGATCCAACATAAAATATTACCTACATTATTCAAAAAATTTACATTCCTTTCTTCACATATGGAATTTCTTTTTATTTCATAATAGGATTTTCCTACTGGCAATGATTCAGCAGACTTCAACACTTTTGTTATTGTCAACTCAGCTTCAACACCTCTGGCTGTAAACATTAGGCAAAACATACAACACACCTGTTTACATAAACGGTCGTCTGCCAGACTGGTGTTATAAACACTCCTTCAGTCTAAACATTCTGCTTACCTCACCTCTAACACCTGTACTGCACTTTTCAATTTTTTATAAATCTTTTAGTTAACAATTGTAATAATATAATAATTTTTATACAATTAATTTCACTATAATATATTTACAAATCTTTATCATTATTATTTCAGTTTTATCACACTTCAATGTCCAAGGTTGCGAGGTCTGAACCGTAAAACAAAATATTTACAATTGTTCCTTTATGAAGTTCAGCCTCCATCGTCAAAAATTAGTCTGGTCTTTATGTAACACTTTTCAATTTTATTGATACGCCACATATGGTTATTTTTTGTTTTATAACCACAAGAACTTATTTTTTCCATTGTACCAAAACAATAATCTATAGGGTTACCCCCCAAAATTATCTTATCATAAATCAAGTTGACATCAGTATTATTTGTAAAGTCTCCGTCAGTGTTTTTTGTTATTACCATTGCATTATTATTACCATATTCTGCTACTATAGGTTCATTAACAGGCAAATATTTGTCATCAATATACACATTGTTTGTCACACAAGGTATGTTTTTAATTCTACTAGTTCTCTCACTATTTAAACTCTGTATTAACTCTTCATAATCTCTCTTCCCCTTAAATATTTCTACCATTCTCTCTCTCTCTCATAATCACTTTCATCACCACAACATTTCATAATCTCACTCCATCCAGAGGGCAACACAACGTTATTACAACATCTGGCTTTACCAGATACACAAAAATAATTTCTTTGACATTTAAAAGACCTTTTGTCTTCTACAAAAACTAACGAGGAACCTTTGTCCTCCAAAACTACTGGTGAAACCTTTTCTTCACCTATCTCACAAGAAAAATTTGCCCCCTTTTCACCCTCTACACTTAAACTGTCTTCACACTCTCTCTCATTCTCATCGGCATTTGCTAACAACACTTCATTACTAAACTCTACTTCAACAAAATCTTCCTTATCACTCTCAACATTAATCTCCTTGTTCTCTACTACCACGTTTTTACACATATCATTATAATTCTGATTTGTTTTACATTCAAAATTTTCGATTACTTTTTGTATTTGTTTATCAATTTTTTCTGACACTTGTTCTTTAATAGTGTTGAAACATTCATCCATCTCATTTAGACGTTTATTCATACTGATTTCGAACTTAACATTTTGTGTATTCACTTCACATAAACGCTTATCAAATTTTTGGTCATTATTATTTATATCACCCTTTAACTCATGGAATTTGCTATTAATTGTATTAAATTTAACATCAGAATCACTCTTCTGTTCATTGAAAAGCAATTGCATCATTTTTATCATATCATTATCCTCAGATTGTTTATTTTTATTCATTACGGGTGGGGTTACCTGAATCCCTGAGTCACCTATTTCATCTGACTTACTTGATTCTCTATTTTGAACTGGGATTGGGGTCGAATGGACCTCCAACCCACTCATGACCGTTGATTCGGTCAAACTATTATTTTCCATTTTTGTTTTATATTATTTTTACATATATAAATATGCCCGGTTTTGCTTTCACAGTCTACAATTTACAACCTCGCCCCACTCCCAAATAACCCGTTCTGCAGCTTAATTATGTCTGGCGAATATACGTTATAAACCCTATACTCGAGTCCCTGTTCGGGCGCCATTTGTAACTACTCACTTAATTCCTATTAATAATTAATTCTTACCTTAGGGGTTTTCCCAGAGTCGTACAGACGAAACTGCTGCAGAAAGGATTATTCGAGATACAAGGGGTAAAGATCAAATACACAGTTTGTGCTAAAACAAATTGCCTCTGGTTTATTATGCAAAATAACTACTTCGTCTCTCTTTCATGACATTTAAAATTCTTATTTCTTTTCGTTAGATTAAATACTCGTTGAATGAGTAACAATTTGTAAAAATCAAACAAAGTAACAAAATGAATATTTCTTAATTAACTAGCTTATGACAAATATGGTATACCACAACTATTTATTTTTAGCAATGAACCAATACGTGATGTAGCCACACACTCACACACATTCGTTCTTTGACTTTGTCGTTCTATTTAAACCCCACTTTGAGATCTCTGAGGTACATTTAAGATTTACAATTTATTTATGTTGAATTATACTCTGGAGAAAAAGGTAAAATGATATTGGTTAAAACTCAGTTAATACTTAACGTCTGAAGA
Source organism: Magicicada septendecula (assembly GCA_034769895.1). Classification (NCBI taxonomy): domain Eukaryota; kingdom Metazoa; phylum Arthropoda; class Insecta; order Hemiptera; family Cicadidae; genus Magicicada; species Magicicada septendecula. The sequence goes on from CM068368.1 coordinate 688,527,689, forward strand.
ACTCCGCCGTTTTGCACTTCTACTGTGAATGCACTGGTTTTTTTTTCTTTGGTTAACACACCATAAATTAGTTTTGACACTGTTTACCCGCGGGTACTGTTATTGATTATTTCGTATTAGGTTGATGCGCCACTATTATTTTAATCCACTTTAGAATAACATTTCTTTTTATTTTGTCGGCCGACATAAATTTTCGAACACTTAGCTCGTTTAGGTTGACCGCGCGGCCATGAGTTGCAACTGGAACTCGGCCGCACGTTTTACTGTGTGTACAACTTTTAACACTGTTAATGCGTTGAAAGATAGGCCTACTCTTAATTACGGCCTATCTTGCACCCGAGGCCACCGTTTGAATTTAAATCACCAACTTTACTGTCTGATGCTGCTTACTACTGTTCACTCTCTGATGACAAACTGCATACTGTGATTCACAAAAAGCCTGCTGCTGGGCCGGGTACGCAATACGTCTGGGCAATTGTTTAGGCTAACTGTATGTAGGTTGTACTGGGGCTCCTCACAGGTGAAAGTTAACAATTTATTAATTACTGAATTAAAATTAAAACTGGATCACACACTTCTGTACCGTTACAATACCCCCCCAATAAGAGGTTGAAGGCCGAAGCGTTCAAACTCTTATTGCCTAAACCCTAAGAGGATCAGTGAGGATATGGCGCCGCAACCCCCCTGAGCACTCTACTAAAATCATGGGTTCTTACCCCCCTAGTCCGGTGACTGTGGCACATTCAATTAAAAAATCAACATACGGCCTTCCATCACTCCATATCCCACAACTGATTAGTTTCCTCTTAGCCGTACTGGTTCATTGACAAAGCACTGGCTCATTTTTTATTATAAAATATCTCTTAACCCTAGAAAATAGTATTAACAAAACAATATAGGATATATACAATACAGGAGTACATATAAGTTCCAGTCAAAATGACGCATTAATTATACAGAATTGCATTTACACAGAATTTCCTTCAGTTTTCAATTTTAAATGAATATTTTAATCATTGTTTTTTTATCAATTATTTATTTTACCATTACAATCAAAATTCAGATCAAACTAGATTTAAAGTCATATTAAAAATTATCTTTTCAATTTATTTAATTACCTTTCATTAAATTTAACTCATATTGTTTTAATTAACAATTTCAAAATTAATTACATTTTTCAAAATGATCCAACATAAAATATTACCTACATTATTCAAAAAATTTACATTCCTTTCTTCACATATGGAATTTCTTTTTATTTCATAATAGGATTTTCCTACTGGCAATGATTCAGCAGACTTCAACACTTTTGTTATTGTCAACTCAGCTTCAACACCTCTGGCTGTAAACATTAGGCAAAACATACAACACACCTGTTTACATAAACGGTCGTCTGCCAGACTGGTGTTATAAACACTCCTTCAGTCTAAACATTCTGCTTACCTCACCTCTAACACCTGTACTGCACTTTTCAATTTTTTATAAATCTTTTAGTTAACAATTGTAATAATATAATAATTTTTATACAATTAATTTCACTATAATATATTTACAAATCTTTATCATTATTTTTTCAGTTTTATCACACTTCAATGTCCAAGGTTGCGAGGTCTGAACCGTAAAACAAAATATTTACAATTGTTCCTTTATGAAGTTCAGCCTCCATCGTCAAAAATTAGTCTGGTCTTTATGTAACACTTTTCAATTTTATTGATACGCCACATATGGTTATTTTTTGTTTTATAACCACAAGAACTTATTTTTTCCATTGTACCAAAACAATAATCTATAGGGTTACCCCCCCAAAAATTATCTTATCATAAATCAAGTTGACATCAGTATTATTTGTAAAGTCTCCGTCAGTGTTTTTTGTTATTACCATTGCATTAATATTACCATATTCTGCTACTATAGGTTCATTAACAGGCAAATATTTGTCATCAATATACACATTGTTTGTCACACAAGGTATGTTTTTAATTCTACTAGTTCTCTCACTATTTAAACTCTGTATTAACTCTTCATAATCTCTCTTCCCCTTAAATATTTCTACCATTCTCTCTCTCTCTCATAATCACTTTCATCACCACAACATTTCATAATCTCACTCCATCCAGAGGGCAACACAACATTATTACAACATCTGGCTTTACCAGATACACAAAAATAATTTCTTTGACATTTAAAAGACCTTTTGTCTTCTACAAAAACTAACGAGGAACCTTTGTCCTCCAACACTACTGGTGAAACCTTTTCTTCACCTATCTCACAAGAAAAATTTGCCCTCTTTTCAACCTCTACACTTAAACTGTCTTCACACTCTCTCTCATTCTCATCGGCATTTGCTAACAACACTTCATTACTAAACTCTACTTCAACAAAATCTTCCTTATCACTCTCAACATTAATCTCCTTGTTCTCTACTACCACGTTTTTACACATATCATTATAATTCTGATTTGTTTTACATTCAAAATTTTCGATTACCTTTTGTATTTGTTTATCATTTTTTTCTGACACTTGTTCTTTAATAGTGTTGAAACATTCATCCATCTCATTTAGACGTTTATTCATACTGATTTCGAACTTAACATTTTGTGTATTCATTTCACATAAACGCTTATCAAATTTTTGGTCAATATTATTTATATCACCCTTTAACTCATGGAATTTGCTATTAATTGTATTAAATTTAACATCAGAATCACTCTTCTGTTCATTGAAAAGCAATTGCATCATTTTTATCATATCATTATCCTCAGATTGTTTATTTTTATTCATTACGGGTGGGGTTACCTGAATCCCTGAGTCATCTATTTCATCTGACTTACTTGATTCTCTATTTTGAACTGGGATTGGGGTCGAATGGACCTCCAACCCACTCATGACCGTTGATTCGGTCAAACTATTATTTTCCATTTTTGTTTTATATTATTTTTACATATATAAATATGCCCGGTTTTGCTTTCACAGTCTACAATTTACAACCTCGCCCCACTCCCAAATAACCCGTTCTGCAGCTTAATTATGTCTGGCGAATATACGTTATAAACCCTATACTCGAGTCCCTGTTCGGGCGCCATTTGTAACTACTCACTTAATTCCTATTAATAATTAATTCTTACCTTAGGGGTTTTCCCAGAGTCGTACAGACGAAACTGCTGCAGAAAGGATTATTCGAGATACAAGGGGTAAAGATCAAATACACAGTTTGTGCTAAAACAAATTGCCTCTGGTTTATTATGCAAAATAACTACTTCGTCTCTCTTTCATGACATTTAAAATTCTTATTTCTTTTCGTTAGATTAAATACTCGTTGAATGAGTAACAATTTGTAAAAATCAAACAAAGTAACAAAATGAATATTTCTTAATTAACTAGCTTATGACAACTATGGTATACCACAACTATTTATTTTTAGCAATGAACCAATACGTGATGTAGCCACACACTCAGACACATTCGTTCTTTGACTTTGTCGTTCTATTTAAACCCCACTTTGAGATCTCTGAGGTACATTTAAGATTTACAATTTATTTATGTTGAATTATACTCTGGAGAAAAAGGTAAAATGATATTGGTTAAAACTCAGTTAATACTTAACGTCTGAAGAACTCCGCTGTTTTGCACTTCTGCTGTGAATGCACTGGTTTTTTTTTCTTTGGTTAACACACCATAAATTAGTTTTGACACTGTTTACCCGCGGGTACTGTTATTGATTATTTCGTATTAGGTTGATGCGCCACTATTATTTTAATCCACTTTAGAATAACATTTCTTTTTATTTTGTCGGCCGACATAAATTTTCGAACACTTAGCTCGTTTAGGTTGACCGCGCGGCCATGAGTTGCAACTGGAACTCGGCCGCACGTTTTACTGTTTGTACAACTTTTAACACTGTTAATGCGTTGAAAGATAGGCCTACTCTTAATTACGGCCTATCTTGCACCCGAGGCCACCGTTTGAATTTAAATCACCAACTTTACTGTCTGATGCTGCTTACTACTGTTCACTCTCTGATGACAAACTGCATACTGTGATTCACAAAAAGCCTGCTGCTGGGCCGGGTACGCAATACGTCTGGGCAATTGTTTAGGCTAACTGTATGTAGGTTGTACTGGGGCTCCTCACAGGTGAAAGTTAACAATTTATTAATTACTGAATTAAAATTAAAACTGGATCACACACTTCTGTACCGTTACAATACCCCCCCAATAAGAGGTTGAAGGCCGAAGCGTTCAAACTCTTATTGCCTAAACCCTAAGAGGATCAGTGAGGATATGGCGCCGCAACCCCCCTGAGCACTCTACTAAAATCATGGGTTCTTACCCCCCTAGTCCGGTGACTGTGGCACATTCAATTAAAAAATCAACATACGGCCTTCCATCACTCCATATCCCACAACTGATTTGTTTCCTCTTAGCCGTACTGGTTCATTGACAAAGCACTGGCTCATTTTTTATTATAAAATATCTCTTAACCCTAGAAAATAGTATTAACAAAACAATATAGGATATATACAATACAGGAGTACATATAAGTTCCAGTCAAAATGACGCATTAATTATACAGAATTGCATTTACACAGAATTTCCTTCAGTTTTCAATTTTAAATGAATATTTTAATCATTGTTTTTTTATCAATTATTTATTTTACCATTACAATCAAAATTCAGATCAAACTAGATTTAAAGTCATATTAAAAATTATCTTTTCAATTTATTTAATTACCTTTCATTAAATTTAACTCATATTGTTTTAATTAACAATTTCAAAATTAATTACATTTTTCAAAATGATCCAACATAAAATATTACCTACATTATTCAAAAAATTTACATTCCTTTCTTCACATATGGAATTTCTTTTTATTTCATAATAGGATTTTCCTACTGGCAATGATTCAGCAGACTTCAACACTTTTGTTATTGTCAACTCAGCTTCAACACCTCTGGCTGTAAACATTAGGCAAAACATACAACACACCTGTTTACATAAACGGTCGTCTGCCAGACTGGTGTTATAAACACTCCTTCAGTCTAAACATTCTGCTTACCTCACCTCTAACACCTGTACTGCACTTTTCAATTTTTTATAAATCTTTTAGTTAACAATTGTAATAATATAATAATTTTTATACAATTAATTTCACTATAATATATTTACAAATCTTTATCATTATTATTTCAGTTTTATCACACTTCAATGTCCAAGGTTGCGAGGTCTGAACCGTAAAACAAAATATTTACAATTGTTCCTTTATGAAGTTCAGCCTCCATCGTCAAAAATTAGTCTGGTCTTTATGTAACACTTTTCAATTTTATTGATACGCCACATATGGTTATTTTTTGTTTTATAACCACAAGAACTTATTTTTTCCATTGTACCAAAACAATAATCTATAGGGTTACCCCCCAAAATTATCTTATCATAAATCAAGTTGACATCAGTATTATTTGTAAAGTCTCCGTCAGTGTTTTTTGTTATTACCATTGCATTATTATTACCATATTCTGCTACTATAGGTTCATTAACAGGCAAATATTTGTCATCAATATACACATTGTTTGTCACACAAGGTATGTTTTTAATTCTACTAGTTCTCTCACTATTTAAACTCTGTATTAACTCTTCATAATCTCTCTTCCCCTTAAATATTTCTACCATTCTCTCTCTCTCTCATAATCACTTTCATCACCACAACATTTCATAATCTCACTCCATCCAGAGGGCAACACAACGTTATTACAACATCTGGCTTTACCAGATACACAAAAATAATTTCTTTGACATTTAAAAGACCTTTTGTCTTCTACAAAAACTAACGAGGAACCTTTGTCCTCCAAAACTACTGGTGAAACCTTTTCTTCACCTATCTCACAAGAAAAATTTGCCCCCTTTTCACCCTCTACACTTAAACTGTCTTCACACTCTCTCTCATTCTCATCGGCATTTGCTAACAACACTTCATTACTAAACTCTACTTCAACAAAATCTTCCTTATCACTCTCAACATTAATCTCCTTGTTCTCTACTACCACGTTTTTACACATATCATTATAATTCTGATTTGTTTTACATTCAAAATTTTCGATTACTTTTTGTATTTGTTTATCAATTTTTTCTGACACTTGTTCTTTAATAGTGTTGAAACATTCATCCATCTCATTTAGACGTTTATTCATACTGATTTCGAACTTAACATTTTGTGTATTCACTTCACATAAACGCTTATCAAATTTTTGGTCATTATTATTTATATCACCCTTTAACTCATGGAATTTGCTATTAATTGTATTAAATTTAACATCAGAATCACTCTTCTGTTCATTGAAAAGCAATTGCATCATTTTTATCATATCATTATCCTCAGATTGTTTATTTTTATTCATTACGGGTGGGGTTACCTGAATCCCTGAGTCACCTATTTCATCTGACTTACTTGATTCTCTATTTTGAACTGGGATTGGGGTCGAATGGACCTCCAACCCACTCATGACCGTTGATTCGGTCAAACTATTATTTTCCATTTTTGTTTTATATTATTTTTACATATATAAATATGCCCGGTTTTGCTTTCACAGTCTACAATTTACAACCTCGCCCCACTCCCAAATAACCCGTTCTGCAGCTTAATTATGTCTGGCGAATATACGTTATAAACCCTATACTCGAGTCCCTGTTCGGGCGCCATTTGTAACTACTCACTTAATTCCTATTAATAATTAATTCTTACCTTAGGGGTTTTCCCAGAGTCGTACAGACGAAACTGCTGCAGAAAGGATTATTCGAGATACAAGGGGTAAAGATCAAATACACAGTTTGTGCTAAAACAAATTGCCTCTGGTTTATTATGCAAAATAACTACTTCGTCTCTCTTTCATGACATTTAAAATTCTTATTTCTTTTCGTTAGATTAAATACTCGTTGAATGAGTAACAATTTGTAAAAATCAAACAAAGTAACAAAATGAATATTTCTTAATTAACTAGCTTATGACAAATATGGTATACCACAACTATTTATTTTTAGCAATGAACCAATACGTGATGTAGCCACACACTCACACACATTCGTTCTTTGACTTTGTCGTTCTATTTAAACCCCACTTTGAGATCTCTGAGGTACATTTAAGATTTACAATTTATTTATGTTGAATTATACTCTGGAGAAAAAGGTAAAATGATATTGGTTAAAACTCAGTTAATACTTAACGTCTGAAGAACTCCGCCGTTTTGCACTTCTACTGTGAATGCACTGGTTTTTTTTTCTTTGGTTAACACACCATAAATTAGTTTTGACACTGTTTACCCGCGGGTACTGTTATTGATTATTTCGTATTAGGTTGATGCGCCACTATTATTTTAATCCACTTTAGAATAACATTTCTTTTTATTTTGTCGGCCGACATAAATTTTCGAACACTTAGCTCGTTTAGGTTGACCGCGCGGCCATGAGTTGCAACTGGAACTCGGCCGCACGTTTTACTGTTTGTACAACTTTTAACACTGTTAATGCGTTGAAAGATAGGCCTACTCTTAATTACGGCCTATCTTGCACCCGAGGCCACCGTTTGAATTTAAATCACCAACTTTACTGTCTGATGCTGCTTACTACTGTTCACTCTCTGATGACAAACTGCATACTGTGATTCACAAAAAGCCTGCTGCTGGGCCGGGTACGCAATACGTCTGGGCAATTGTTTAGGCTAACTGTATGTAGGTTGTACTGGGGCTCCTCACAGGTGAAAGTTAACAATTTATTAATTACTGAATTAAAATTAAAACTGGATCACACACTTCTGTACCGTTACAATACCCCCCCAATAAGAGGTTGAAGGCCGAAGCGTTCAAACTCTTATTGCCTAAACCCTAAGAGGATCAGTGAGGATATGGCGCCGCAACCCCCCTGAGCACTCTACTAAAATCATGGGTTCTTACCCCCCTAGTCCGGTGACTGTGGCACATTCAATTAAAAAATCAACATACGGCCTTCCATCACTCCATATCCCACAACTGATTTGTTTCCTCTTAGCCGTACTGGTTCATTGACAAGGCACTGGCTCATTTTTTATTATAAAATATCTCTTAACCCTAGAAAATAGTATTAACAAAACAATATAGGATATATACAATACAGGAGTACATATAAGTTCCAGTCAAAATGACGCATTAATTATACAGAATTGCATTTACACAGAATTTCCTTCAGTTTTCAATTTTAAATGAATATTTTAATCATTATGTTTTTTTATCAATTATTTATTTTACCATTACAATCAAAATTCAGATCAAACTAGATTTAAAGTCATATTAAAAATTATCTTTTCAATTTATTTAATTACCATTCATTAAATTTAACTCATATTGTTTTAATTAACAATTTCAAAATTAATTACATTTTTCAAAATGATCCGACATAAAATATTACCTACATTATTCAAAAAATTTACATTCCTTTCTTCACATATGGAATTTCTTTTTATTTCATAATAGGATTTTCCTACTAGCAATGATTCAGCAGACTACAACACTTTTGTTATTGTCAACTCAGCTTCAACACCTCTGGCTGTAAACATTAGTCAAAACATACAACACACCTGTTTACATAAACGGTCGTCTGCCAGACTGGTGTTATAAACACTCCTTCAGTCTAAACATTCTGCTTACCTCACCTCTAACACCTGTACTGCACTTTTCAATTTTTTATAAATCTTTTAGTTAACAATTGTAATAATATAATAATTTTTATACAATTAATTTCACTATAATATATTTACAAATCTTTATCATTATTATTTCAGTTTTATCACACTTCAATGTCCAAGGTTGCGAGGTCTGAACCGTAAAACAAAATATTTACAATTGTTCCTTTATGAAGTTCAGCCTCCATCGTCAAAAATTAGTCTGGTCTTTATGTAACACTTTTCAATTTTATTGATACGCCACATATGGTTATTTTTTGTTTTATAACCACAAGAACTTATTTTTTCCATTGTACCAAAACAATAATCTATAGGGTTACCCCCCCAAAAATTATCTTATCATAAATCAAGTTGACATCAGTATTATTTGTAAAGTCTCCGTCAGTGTTTTTTGTTATTACCATTGCATTAATATTACCATATTCTGCTACTATAGGTTCATTAACAGGCAAATATTTGTCATCAATATACACATTGTTTGTCACACAAGGTATGTTTTTAATTCTACTAGTTCTCTCACTATTTAAACTCTGTATTAACTCTTCATAATCTCTCTTCCCCTTAAATATTTCTACCATTCTCTCTCTCTCTCATAATCACTTTCATCACCACAACATTTCATAATCTCACTCCATCCAGAGGGCAACACAACATTATTACAACATCTGGCTTTACCAGATACACAAAAATAATTTCTTTGACATTTAAAAGACCTTTTGTCTTCTACAAAAACTAACGAGGAACCTTTGTCCTCCAACACTACTGGTGAAACCTTTTCTTCACCTATCTCACAAGAAAAATTTGCCCTCTTTTCAACCTCTACACTTAAACTGTCTTCACACTCTCTCTCATTCTCATCGGCATTTGCTAACAACACTTCATTACTAAACTCTACTTCAACAAAATCTTCCTTATCACTCTCAACATTAATCTCCTTGTTCTCTACTACCACGTTTTTACACATATCATTATAATTCTGATTTGTTTTACATTCAAAATTTTCGATTACCTTTTGTATTTGTTTATCAATTTTTTCTGACACTTGTTCTTTAATAGTGTTGAAACATTCATCCATCTCATTTAGACGTTTATTCATACTGATTTCGAACTTAACATTTTGTGTATTCATTTCACATAAACGCTTATCAAATTTTTGGTCAATATTATTTATATCACCCTTTAACTCATGGAATTTGCTATTAATTGTATTAAATTTAACATCAGAATCACTCTTCTGTTCATTGAAAAGCAATTGCATCATTTTTATCATATCATTATCCTCAGATTGTTTATTTTTATTCATTACGGGTGGGGTTACCTGAATCCCTGAGTCATCTATTTCATCTGACTTACTTGATTCTCTATTTTGAACTGGGATTGGGGTCGAATGGACCTCCAACACACTCATGACCGTTGATTCGGTCAAACTATTATTTTCCATTTTTGTTTTATATTATTTTCACATATATAAATATGCCCGGTTTTGTTTCACAGTCTACAATTTACAACCTCGCCCCACTCCCAAATAACCCGTTCTGCAGCTTAATTATGTCTGGCGAATATACGTTATAAACCCTATACTCGAGTCCCTGTTCGGGCGCCATTTGTAACTACTCACTTAATTCCTATTAATAATTAATTCTTACCTTAGGGGTTTTCCCAGAGTCGTACAGACGAAACTGCTGCAGAAAGGATTATTCGAGATACAAGGGGTAAAGATCAAATACACAGTTTGTGCTAAAACAAATTGCCTCTGGTTTATTATGCAAAATAACTACTTCGTCTCTCTTTCATGACATTTAAAATTCTTATTTCTTTTCGTTAGATTAAATACTCGTTGAATGAGTAACAATTTGTAAAAATCAAACAAAGTAACAAAATGAATATTTCTTAATTAACTAGCTTATGACAACTATGGTATACCACAACTATTTATTTTTAGCAATGAACCAATACGTGATGTAGCCACACACTCACACACATTCGTTCTTTGACTTTGTCGTTCTATTTAAACCCCACTTTGAGATCTCTGAGGTACATTTAAGATTTACAATTTATTTATGTTGAATTATACTCTGGAGAAAAAGGTAAAATGATATTGGTTAAAACTCAGTTAATACTTAACGTCTGAAGAACTCCGCTGTTTTGCACTTCTGCTGTGAATGCACTGGTTTTTTTTTCTTTGGTTAACACACCATAAATTAGTTTTGACACTGTTTACCCGCGGGTACTGTTATTGATTATTTCGTATTAGGTTGATGCGCCACTATTATTTTAATCCACTTTAGAATAACATTTCTTTTTATTTTGTCGGCCGACATAAATTTTCGAACACTTAGCTCGTTTAGGTTGACCGCGCGGCCATGAGTTGCAACTGGAACTCGGCCGCACGTTTTACTGTGTGTACAACTTTTAACACTGTTAATGCGTTGAAAGATAGGCCTACTCTTAATTACGGCCTATCTTGCACCCGAGGCCACCGTTTGAATTTAAATCACCAACTTTACTGTCTGATGCTGCTTACTACTGTTCACTCTCTGATGACAAACTGCATACTGTGATTCACAAAAAGCCTGCTGCTGGGCCGGGTACGCAATACGTCTGGGCAATTGTTTAGGCTAACTGTATGTAGGTTGTACTGGGGCTCCTCACAGGTGAAAGTTAACAATTTATTAATTACTGAATTAAAATTAAAACTGGATCACACACTTCTGTACCGTTACAATACCCCCCCAATAAGAGGTTGAAGGCCGAAGCGTTCAAACTCTTATTGCCTAAACCCTAAGAGGATCAGTGAGGATATGGCGCCGCAACCCCCCTGAGCACTCTACTAAAATCATGGGTTCTTACCCCCTAGTCCGGTGACTGTGGCACATTCAATTAAAAAATCAACATACGGCCTTCCATCACTCCATATCCCACAACTGATTAGTTTCCTCTTAGCCGTACTGGTTCATTGACAAAGCACTGGCTCATTTTTTATTATAAAATATCTCTTAACCCTAGAAAATAGTATTAACAAAACAATATAGGATATATACAATACAGGAGTACATATAAGTTCCAGTCAAAATGACGCATTAATTATACAGAATTGCATTTACACAGAATTTCCTTCAGTTTTCAATTTTAAATGAATATTTTAATCATTGTTTTTTTATCAATTATTTATTTTACCATTACAATCAAAATTCAGATCAAACTAGATTTAAAGTCATATTAAAAATTATCTTTTCAATTTATTTAATTACCTTTCATTAAATTTAACTCATATTGTTTTAATTAACAATTTCAAAATTAATTACATTTTTCAAAATGATCCAACATAAAATATTACCTACATTATTCAAAAAATTTACATTCCTTTCTTCACATATGGAATTTCTTTTTATTTCATAATAGGATTTTCCTACTGGCAATGATTCAGCAGACTTCAACACTTTTGTTATTGTCAACTCAGCTTCAACACCTCTGGCTGTAAACATTAGGCAAAACATACAACACACCTGTTTACATAAACGGTCGTCTGCCAGACTGGTGTTATAAACACTCCTTCAGTCTAAACATTCTGCTTACCTCACCTCTAACACCTGTACTGCACTTTTCAATTTTTTATAAATCTTTTAGTTAACAATTGTAATAATATAATAATTTTTATACAATTAATTTCACTATAATATATTTACAAATCTTTATCATTATTATTTCAGTTTTATCACACTTCAATGTCCAAGGTTGCGAGGTCTGAACCGTAAAACAAAATATTTACAATTGTTCCTTTATGAAGTTCAGCCTCCATCGTCAAAAATTAGTCTGGTCTTTATGTAACACTTTTCAATTTTATTGATACGCCACATATGGTTATTTTTTGTTTTATAACCACAAGAACTTATTTTTTCCATTGTACCAAAACAATAATCTATAGGGTTACCCCCCAAAATTATCTTATCATAAATCAAGTTGACATCAGTATTATTTGTAAAGTCTCCGTCAGTGTTTTTTGTTATTACCATTGCATTAATATTACCATATTCTGCTACTATAGGTTCATTAACAGGCAAATATTTGTCATCAATATACACATTGTTTGTCACACAAGGTATGTTTTTAATTCTACTAGTTCTCTCACTATTTAAACTCTGTATTAACTCTTCATAATCTCTCTTCCCCTTAAATATTTCTACCATTCTCTCTCTCTCTCATAATCACTTTCATCACCACAACATTTCATAATCTCACTCCATCCAGAGGGCAACACAACATTATTACAACATCTGGCTTTACCAGATACACAAAAATAATTTCTTTGACATTTAAAAGACCTTTTGTCTTCTACAAAAACTAACGAGGAACCTTTGTCCTCCAACACTACTGGTGAAACCTTTTCTTCACCTATCTCACAAGAAAAATTTGCCCTCTTTTCAACCTCTACACTTAAACTGTCTTCACACTCTCTCTCATTCTCATCGGCATTTGCTAACAACACTTCATTACTAAACTCTACTTCAACAAAATCTTCCTTATCACTCTCAACATTAATCTCCTTGTTCTCTACTACCACGTTTTTACACATATCATTATAATTCTGATTTGTTTTACATTCAAAATTTTCGATTACCTTTTGTATTTGTTTATCAATTTTTTCTGACACTTGTTCTTTAATAGTGTTGAAACATTCATCCATCTCATTTAGACGTTTATTCATACTGATTTCGAACTTAACATTTTGTGTATTCATTTCACATAAACGCTTATCAAATTTTTGGTCAATATTATTTATATCACCCTTTAACTCATGGAATTTGCTATTAATTGTATTAAATTTAACATCAGAATCACTCTTCTGTTCATTGAAAAGCAATTGCATCATTTTTATCATATCATTATCCTCAGATTGTTTATTTTTATTCATTACGGGTGGGGTTACCTGAATCCCTGAGTCATCTATTTCATCTGACTTACTTGATTCTCTATTTTGAACTGGGATTGGGGTCGAATGGACCTCCAACCCACTCATGACCGTTGATTCGGTCAAACTATTATTTTCCATTTTTGTTTTATATTATTTTTACATATATAAATATGCCCGGTTTTGCTTTCACAGTCTACAATTTACAACCTCGCCCCACTCCCAAATAACCCGTTCTGCAGCTTAATTATGTCTGGCGAATATACGTTATAAACCCTATACTCGAGTCCCTGTTCGGGCGCCATTTGTAACTACTCACTTAATTCCTATTAATAATTAATTCTTACCTTAGGGGTTTTCCCAGAGTCGTACAGACGAAACTGCTGCAGAAATGATTATTCGAGATACAAGGGGTAAAGATCAAATACACAGTTTGTGCTAAAACAAATTGCCTCTGGTTTATTATGCAAAATAACTACTTCGTCTCTCTTTCATGACATTTAAAATTCTTATTTCTTTTCGTTAGATTAAATACTCGTTGAATGAGTAACAATTTGTAAAAATCAAACAAAGTAACAAAATGAATATTTCTTAATTAACTAGCTTATGACAACTATGGTATACCACAACTATTTATTTTTAGCAATGAACCAATACGTGATGTAGCCACACACTCACACACATTCGTTCTTTGACTTTGTCGTTCTATTTAAACCCCACTTTGAGATCTCTGAGGTACATTTAAGATTTACAATTTATTTATGTTGAATTATACTCTGGAGAAAAAGGTAAAATGATATTGGTTAAAACTCAGTTAATACTTAACGTCTGAAGAACTCCGCTGTTTTGCACTTCTGCTGTGAATGCACTGGTTTTTTTTTCTTTGGTTAACACACCATAAATTAGTTTTGACACTGTTTACCCGCGGGTACTGTTATTGATTATTTCGTATTAGGTTGATGCGCCACTATTATTTTAATCCACTTCAGAATAACATTTCTTTTTATTTTGTCGGCCGACATAAATTTTCGAACACTTAGCTCGTTTAGGTTGACCGCGCGGCCATGAGTTGCAACTGGAACTCGGCCGCACGTTTTACTGTGTGTACAACTTTTAACACTGTTAATGCGTTGAAAGATAGGCCTACTCTTAATTACGGCCTATCTTGCACCCGAGGCCACCGTTTGAATTTAAATCACCAACTTTACTGTCTGATGCTGCTTACTACTGTTCACTCTCTGATGACAAACTGCATACTGTGATTCACAAAAAGCCTGCTGCTGGGCCGGGTACGCAATACGTCTGGGCAATTGTTTAGGCTAACTGTATGTAGGTTGTACTGGGGCTCCTCACAGGTGAAAGTTAACAATTTATTAATTACTGAATTAAAATTAAAACTGGATCACACACTTCTGTACCGTTACAATACCCCCCCAATAAGAGGTTGAAGGCCGAAGCGTTCAAACTCTTATTGCCTAAACCCTAAGAGGATCAGTGAGGATATGGCGCCGCAACCCCCCTGAGCACTCTACTAAAATCATGGGTTCTTACCCCCCTAGTCCGGTGACTGTGGCACATTCAATTAAAAAATCAACATACGGCCTTCCATCACTCCATATCCCACAACTGATTTGTTTCCTCTTAGCCGTACTGGTTCATTGACAAAGCACTGGCTCATTTTTTATTATAAAATATCTCTTAACCCTAGAAAATAGTATTAACAAAACAATATAGGATATATACAATACAGGAGTACATATAAGTTCCAGTCAAAATGACGCATTAATTATACAGAATTGCATTTACACAGAATTTCCTTCAGTTTTCAATTTTAAATGAATATTTTAATCATTGTTTTTTTATCAATTATTTATTTTACCATTACAATCAAAATTCAGATCAAACTAGATTTAAAGTCATATTAAAAATTATCTTTTCAATTTATTTAATTACCTTTCATTAAATTTAACTCATATTGTTTTAATTAACAATTTCAAAATTAATTACATTTTTCAAAATGATCCAACATAAAATATTACCTATATTATTCAAAAAATTTACATTCCTTTCTTCACATATGGAATTTCTTTTTATTTCATAATAGGATTTTCCTACTGGCAATGATTCAGCAGACTTCAACACTTTTGTTATTGTCAACTCAGCTTCAACACCTCTGGCTGTAAACATTAGGCAAAACATACAACACACCTGTTTACATAAACGGTCGTCTGCCAGACTGGTGTTATAAACACTCCTTCAGTCTAAACATTCTGCTTACCTCACCTCTAACACCTGTACTGCACTTTTCAATTTTTTATAAATCTTTTAGTTAACAATTGTAATAATATAATAATTTTTATACAATTAATTTCACTATAATATATTTACAAATCTTTATCATTATTATTTCAGTTTTATCACACTTCAATGTCCAAGGTTGCGAGGTCTGAACCGTAAAACAAAATATTTACAATTGTTCCTTTATGAAGTTCAGCCTCCATCGTCAAAAATTAGTCTGGTCTTTATGTAACACTTTTCAATTTTATTGATACGCCACATATGGTTATTTTTTGTTTTATAACCACAAGAACTTATTTTTTCCATTGTACCAAAACAATAATCTATAGGGTTACCCCCCAAAATTATCTTATCATAAATCAAGTTGACATCAGTATTATTTGTAAAGTCTCCGTCAGTGTTTTTTGTTATTACCATTGCATTATTATTACCATATTCTGCTACTATAGGTTCATTAACAGGCAAATATTTGTCATCAATATACACATTGTTTGTCACACAAGGTATGTTTTTAATTCTACTAGTTCTCTCACTATTTAAACTCTGTATTAACTCTTCATAATCTCTCTTCCCCTTAAATATTTCTACCATTCTCTCTCTCTCTCATAATCACTTTCATCACCACAACATTTCATAATCTCACTCCATCCAGAGGGCAACACAACGTTATTACAACATCTGGCTTTACCAGATACACAAAAATAATTTCTTTGACATTTGAAAGACCTTTTGTCTTCTACAAAAACTAACGAGGAACCTTTGTCCTCCAACACTACTGGTGAAACCTTTTCTTCACCTATCTCACAAGAAAAATTTGCCCCCTTTTCACCCTCTACACTTAAACTGTCTTCACACTCTCTCTAATTCTCATCGGCATTTGCTAACAACACTTCATTACTAAACTCTACTTCAACAAAATCTTCCTTATCACTCTCAACATTAATCTCCTTGTTCTGTACTACCACGTTTTTACACATATCATTATAATTCTGATTTGTTTTACATTCAAAATTTTCGATTACTTTTTGTATTTGTTTATCAATTTTTTCTGACACTTGTTCTTTAATAGTGTTGAAACATTCATCCATCTCATTTAGACGTTTATTCATACTGATTTCGAACTTAACATTTTGTGTATTCACTTCACATAAACGCTTATCAAATTTTTGGTCATTATTATTTATATCACCCTTTAACTCATGGAATTTGCTATTAATTGTATTAAATTTAACATCAGAATCACTCTTCTGTTCATTGAAAAGCAATTGCATCATTTTTATCATATCATTATCCTCAGATTGTTTATTTTTATTCATTACGGGTGGGGTTACCTGAATCCCTGAGTCACCTATTTCATCTGACTTACTTGATTCTCTATTTTGAACTGGGATTGGGGTCGAATGGACCTCCAACCCACTCATGACCGTTGATTCGGTCAAACTATTATTTTCCATTTTTGTTTTATATTATTTTTACATATATAAATATGCCCGGTTTTGCTTTCACAGTCTACAATTTACAACCTCGCCCCACTCCCAAATAACCCGTTCTGCAGCTTAATTATGTCTGGCGAATATACGTTATAAACCCTATACTCGAGTCCCTGTTCGGGCGCCATTTGTAAGTACTCACTTAATTCCTATTAATAATTAATTCTTACCTTAGGGGTTTTCCCAGAGTCGTACAGACGAAACTGCTGCAGAAAGGATTATTCGAGATACAAGGGGTAAAGATCAAATACACAGTTTGTGCTAAAACAAATTGCGTCTGGTTTATTATGCAAAATAACTACTTCGTCTCTCTTTCATGACATTTAAAATTCTTATTTCTTTTCGTTAGATTAAATACTCGTTGAATGAGTAACAATTTGTAAAAATCAAACAAAGTAACAAAATGAATATTTCTTAATTAACTAGCTTATGACAAATATGGTATACCACAACTATTTATTTTTAGCAATGAACCAATACGTGATGTAGCCACACACTCACACACATTCGTTCTTTGACTTTGTCGTTGTATTTAAACCCCACTTTGAGATCTCTGAGGTACATTTAAGATTTACAATTTATTTATGTTGAATTATACTCTGGAGAAAAAGGTAAAATGATATTGGTTAAAACTCAGTTAATACTTAACTTCTGAAGAACTCCGCCGTTTTGCACTTCTGCTGTGAATGCACTGGTTTTTTTTTCTTTGGTTAACACACCATAAATTAGTTTTGACACTGTTTACCCGCGGGTACTGTTATTGATTATTTCGTATTAGGTTGATGCGCCACTATTATTTTAATCCACTTTAGAATAACATTTCTTTTTATTTTGTCGGCCGACATAAATTTTCGAACACTTAGCTCGTTTAGGTTGACCGCGCGGCCATGAGTTGCAACTGGAACTCGGCCGCACGTTTTACTGTTTGTACAACTTTTAACACTGTTAATGCGTTGAAAGATAGGCCTACTCTTAATTACGGCCTATCTTGCACCCGAGGCCACCGTTTGAATTTAAATCACCAACTTTACTGTCTGATGCTGCTTACTACTGTTCACTCTCTGATGACAAACTGCATACTGTGATTCACAAAAAGCCTGCTGCTGGGCCGGGTACGCAATACGTCTGGGCAATTGTTTAGGCTAACTGTATGTAGGTTGTACTGGGGCTCCTCACAGGTGAAAGTTAACAATTTATTAATTACTGAATTAAAATTAAAACTGGATCACACACTTCTGTACCGTTACAATACCCCCCCAATAAGAGGTTGAAGGCCGAAGCGTTCAAACTCTTATTGCCTAGACCCTAAGAGGATCAGTGAGGATATGGCACCGCAACCCCCCTGAGCACTCTACTAAAATCATGGGTTCTTACCCCCATAGTCCGGTGACTGTGGCACATTCAATTAAAAAATCAACATACGGCCTTCCATCACTCCATATCCCACAACTGATTTATTTCCTCTTAGCCGTACTGGTTCATTGACAAGGCACTGGCTCATTTTTTATTATAAAATATCTCTTAACCCTAGAAAATAGTATTAACAAAACAATATAGGATATATACAATACAGGAGTACATATAAGTTCCAGTCAAAATGACGCATTAATTATACAGAATTGCATTTACACAGAATTTCCTTCAGTTTTCAATTTTAAATGAATATTTTAATCATTATGTTTTTTTATCAATTATTTATTTTACCATTACAATCAAAATTCAGATCAAACTAGATTTAAAGTCATATTAAAAATTATCTTTTCAATTTATTTAATTACCATTCATTAAATTTAACTCATATTGTTTTAATTAACAATTTCAAAATTAATTACATTTTTCAAAATGATCCGACATAAAATATTACCTACATTATTCAAAAAATTTACATTCCTTTCTTCACATATGGAATTTCTTTTTATTTCATAATAGGATTTTCCTACTAGCAATGATTCAGCAGACTACAACACTTTTGTTATTGTCAACTCAGCTTCAACACCTCTGGCTGTAAACATTAGTCAAAACATACAACACACCTGTTTACATAAACGGTCGTCTGCCAGACTGGTGTTATAAACACTCCTTCAGTCTAAACATTCTGCTTACCTCACCTCTAACACCTGTATTGCACTTTTCAATTTTTTATAAATCTTTTAGTTAACAATTGTAATAATATAATAATTTTTATACAATTAATTTCACTATAATATATTTACAAATCTTTATCATTATTATTTCAGTTTTATCACACTTCAATGTCCAAGGTTGCGAGGTCTGAACCGTAAAACAAAATATTTACAATTGTTCCTTTATGAAGTTCAGCCTCCATCGTCAAAAATTAGTCTGGTCTTTATGTAACACTTTTCAATTTTATTGGTACGCCACATATGGTTATTTTTTGTTTTATAACCACAAGAACTTATTTTTTCCATTGTACCAAAACAATAATCTATAGGGTTACCCCCCCAAAAATTATCTTATCATAAATCAAGTTGACATCAGTATTATTTGTAAAGTCTCCGTCAGTGTTTTTTGTTATTACCATTGCATTAATATTACCATATTCTGCTACTATAGGTTCATTAACAGGCAAATATTTGTCATCAATATACACATTGTTTGTCACACAAGGTATGTTTTTAATTCTACTAGTTCTCTCACTATTTAAACTCTGTATTAACTCTTCATAATCTCTCTTCCCCTTAAATATTTCTACCATTCTCTCTCTCTCTCATAATCACTTTCATCACCACAACATTTCATAATCTCACTCCATCCAGAGGGCAACACAACATTATTACAACATCTGGCTTTACCAGATACACAAAAATAATTTCTTTGACATTTAAAAGACCTTTTGTCTTCTACAAAAACTAACGAGGAACCTTTGTCCTCCAACACTACTGGTGAAACCTTTTCTTCACCTATCTCACAAGAAAAATTTGCCCTCTTTTCAACCTCTACACTTAAACTGTCTTCACACTCTCTCTCATTCTCATCGGCATTTGCTAACAACACTTCATTACTAAACTCTACTTCAACAAAATCTTCCTTATCACTCTCAACATTAATCTCCTTGTTCTCTACTACCACGTTTTTACACATATCATTATAATTCTGATTTGTTTTACATTCAAAATTTTCGATTACCTTTTGTATTTGTTTATCATTTTTTTCTGACACTTGTTCTTTAATAGTGTTGAAACATTCATCCATCTCATTTAGACGTTTATTCATACTGATTTCGAACTTAACATTTTGTGTATTCATTTCACATAAACGCTTATCAAATTTTTGGTCAATATTATTTATATCACCCTTTAACTCATGGAATTTGCTATTAATTGTATTAAATTTAACATCAGAATCACTCTTCTGTTCATTGAAAAGCAATTGCATCATTTTTATCATATCATTATCCTCAGATTGTTTATTTTTATTCATTACGGGTGGGGTTACCTGAATCCCTGAGTCATCTATTTCATCTGACTTACTTGATTCTCTATTTTGAACTGGGATTGGGGTCGAATGGACCTCCAACCCACTCATGACCGTTGATTCGGTCAAACTATTATTTTCCATTTTTGTTTTATATTATTTTTACATATATAAATATGCCCGGTTTTGCTTTCACAGTCTACAATTTACAACCTCGCCCCACTCCCAAATAACCCGTTCTGCAGCTTAATTATGTCTGGCGAATATACGTTATAAACCCTATACTCGAGTCCCTGTTCGGGCGCCATTTGTAACTACTCACTTAATTCCTATTAATAATTAATTCTTACCTTAGGGGTTTTCCCAGAGTCGTACAGACGAAACTGCTGCAGAAAGGATTATTCGAGATACAAGGGGTAAAGATCAAATACACAGTTTGTGCTAAAACAAATTGCCTCTGGTTTATTATGCAAAATAACTACTTCGTCTCTCTTTCATGACATTTAAAATTCTTATTTATTTTCGTTAGATTAAATACTCGTTGAATGAGTAACAATTTGTAAAAATCAAACAAAGTAACAAAATGAATATTTCTTAATTAACTAGCTTATGACAACTATGGTATACCACAACTATTTATTTTTAGCAATGAACCAATACGTGATGTAGCCACACACTCACACACATTCGTTCTTTGACTTTGTCGTTCTATTTAAACCCCACTTTGAGATCTCTGAGGTACATTTAAGATTTACAATTTATTTATGTTGAATTATACTCTGGAGAAAAAGGTAAAATGATATTGGTTAAAACTCAGTTAATACTTAACTTCTGAAGAACTCCGCCGTTTTGCACTTCTGCTGTGAATGCACTGGTTTTTTTTTCTTTGGTTAACACACCATAAATTAGTTTTGACACTGTTTACCCGCGGGTACTGTTATTGATTATTTCGTATTAGGTTGATGCGCCACTATTATTTTAATCCACTTTAGAATAACATTTCTTTTTATTTTGTCGGCCGACATAAATTTTCGAACACTTAGCTCGTTTAGGTTGACCGCGCGGCCATGAGTTGCAACTGGAACTCGGCCGCACGTTTTACTGTTTGTACAACTTTTAACACTGTTAATGCGTTGAAAGATAGGCCTACTCTTAATTACGGCCTATCTTGCACCCGAGGCCACCGTTTGAATTTAAATCACCAACTTTACTGTCTGATGCTGCTTACTACTGTTCACTCTCTGATGACAAACTGCATACTGTGATTCACAAAAAGCCTGCTGCTGGGCCGGGTACGCAATACGTCTGGGCAATTGTTTAGGCTAACTGTATGTAGGTTGTACTGGGGCTCCTCACAGGTGAAAGTTAACAATTTATTAATTACTGAATTAAAATTAAAACTGGATCACACACTTCTGTACCGTTACAATACCCCCCCAATAAGAGGTTGAAGGCCGAAGCGTTCAAACTCTTATTGCCTAGACCCTAAGAGGATCAGTGAGGATATGGCACCGCAACCCCCCTGAGCACTCTACTAAAATCATGGGTTCTTACCCCCCTAGTCCGGTGACTGTGGCACATTCAATTAAAAAATCAACATACGGCCTTCCATCACTCCATATCCCACAACTGATTTGTTTCCTCTTAGCCGTACTGGTTCATTGACAAGGCACTGGCTCATTTTTTATTATAAAATATCTCTTAACCCTAGAAAATAGTATTAACAAAACAATATAGGATATATACAATACAGGAGTACATATAAGTTCCAGTCAAAATGACGCATTAATTATACAGAATTGCATTTACACAGAATTTCCTTCAGTTTTCAATTTTAAATGAATATTTTAATCATTATGTTTTTTTATCAATTATTTATTTTACCATTACAATCAAAATTCAGATCAAACTAGATTTAAAGTCATATTAAAAATTATCTTTTCAATTTATTTAATTACCATTCATTAAATTTAACTCATATTGTTTTAATTAACAATTTCAAAATTAATTACATTTTTCAAAATGATCCGACATAAAATATTACCTACATTATTCAAAAAATTTACATTCCTTTCTTCACATATGGAATTTCTTTTTATTTCATAATAGGATTTTCCTACTAGCAATGATTCAGCAGACTACAACACTTTTGTTATTGTCAACTCAGCTTCAACACCTCTGGCTGTAAACATTAGTCAAAACATACAACACACCTGTTTACATAAACGGTCGTCTGCCAGACTGGTGTTATAAACACTCCTTCAGTCTAAACATTCTGCTTACCTCACCTCTAACACCTGTACTGCACTTTTCAATTTTTTATAAATCTTTTAGTTAACAATTGTAATAATATCATAATTTTTATACAATTAATTTCACTATAATATATTTACAAATCTTTATCATTATTATTTCAGTTTTATCACACTTCAATGTCCAAGGTTGCGAGGTCTGAACCGTAAAACAAAATATTTACAATTGTTCCTTTATGAAGTTCAGCCTCCATCGTCAAAAATTAGTCTGGTCTTTATGTAACACTTTTCAATTTTATTGGTACGCCACATATGGTTATTTTTTGTTTTATAACCACAAGAACTTATTTTTTCCATTGTACCAAAACAATAATCTATAGGGTTACCCCCCCAAAAATTATCTTATCATAAATCAAGTTGACATCAGTATTATTTGTAAAGTCTCCGTCAGTGTTTTTTGTTATTACCATTGCATTAATATTACCATATTCTGCTACTATAGGTTCATTAACAGGCAAATATTTGTCATCAATATACACATTGTTTGTCACACAAGGTATGTTTTTAATTCTACTAGTTCTCTCACTATTTAAACTCTGTATTAACTCTTCATAATCTCTCTTCCCCTTAAATATTTCTACCATTCTCTCTCTCTCTCATAATCACTTTCATCACCACAACATTTCATAATCTCACTCCATCCAGAGGGCAACACAACATTATTACAACATCTGGCTTTACCAGATACACAAAAATAATTTCTTTGACATTTAAAAGACCTTTTGTCTTCTACAAAAACTAACGAGGAACCTTTGTCCTCCAACACTACTGGTGAAACCTTTTCTTCACCTATCTCACAAGAAAAATTTGCCCTCTTTTCAACCTCTACACTTAAACTGTCTTCACACTCTCTCTCATTCTCATCGGCATTTGCTAACAACACTTCATTACTAAACTCTACTTCAACAAAATCTTCCTTATCACTCTCAACATTAATCTCCTTGTTCTCTACTACCACGTTTTTACACATATCATTATAATTCTGATTTGTTTTACATTCAAAATTTTCGATTACCTTTTGTATTTGTTTATCATTTTTTTCTGACACTTGTTCTTTAATAGTGTTGAAACATTCATCCATCTCATTTAGACGTTTATTCATACTGATTTCGAACTTAACATTTTGTGTATTCATTTCACATAAACGCTTATCAAATTTTTGGTCAATATTATTTATATCACCCTTTAACTCATGGAATTTGCTATTAATTGTATTAAATTTAACATCAGAATCACTCTTCTGTTCATTGAAAAGCAATTGCATCATTTTTATCATATCATTATCCTCAGATTGTTTATTTTTATTCATTACGGGTGGGGTTACCTGAATCCCTGAGTCATCTATTTCATCTGACTTACTTGATTCTCTATTTTGAACTGGGATTGGGGTCGAATGGACCTCCAACCCACTCATGACCGTTGATTCGGTCAAACTATTATTTTCCATTTTTGTTTTATATTATTTTTACATATATAAATATGCCCGGTTTTGCTTTCACAGTCTACAATTTACAACCTCGCCCCACTCCCAAATAACCCGTTCTGCAGCTTAATTATGTCTGGCGAATATACGTTATAAACCCTATACTCGAGTCCCTGTTCGGGCGCCATTTGTAACTACTCACTTAATTCCTATTAATAATTAATTCTTACCTTAGGGGTTTTCCCAGAGTCGTACAGACGAAACTGCTGCAGAAAGGATTATTCGAGATACAAGGGGTAAAGATCAAATACACAGTTTGTGCTAAAACAAATTGCCTCTGGTTTATTATGCAAAATAACTACTTCGTCTCTCTTTCATGACATTTAAAATTCTTATTTCTTTTCGTTAGATTAAATACTCGTTGAATGAGTAACAATTTGTAAAAATCAAACAAAGTAACAAAATGAATATTTCTTAATTAACTAGCTTATGACAACTATGGTATACCACAACTATTTATTTTTAGCAATGAACCAATACGTGATGTAGCCACACACTCACACACATTCGTTCTTTGACTTTGTCGTTCTATTTAAACCCCACTTTGAGATCTCTGAGGTACATTTAAGATTTACAATTTATTTATGTTGAATTATACTCTGGAGAAAAAGGTAAAATGATATTGGTTAAAACTCAGTTAATACTTAACGTCTGAAGAACTCCGCTGTTTTGCACTTCTGCTGTGAATGCACTGGTTATTTTTCTTTGGTTAACACACCATAAATTAGTTTTGACACTGTTTACCCGCGGGTACTGTTATTGATTATTTCGTATTAGGTTGATGCGCCACTATTATTTTAATCCACTTTAGAATAACATTTCTTTTTATTTTGTCGGCCGACATAAATTTTCGAACACTTAGCTCGTTTAGGTTGACCGCGCGGCCATGAGTTGCAACTGGAACTCGGCCGCACGTTTTACTGTTTGTACAACTTTTAACACTGTTAATGCGTTGAAAGATAGGCCTACTCTTAATTACGGCCTATCTTGCACCCGAGGCCACCGTTTGAATTTAAATCACCAACTTTACTGTCTGATGCTGCTTACTACTGTTCACTCTCTGATGACAAACTGCATACTGTGATTCACAAAAAGCCTGCTGCTGGGCCGGGTACGCAATACGTCTGGGCAATTGTTTAGGCTAACTGTATGTAGGTTGTACTGGGGCTCCTCACAGGTGAAAGTTAACAATTTATTAATTACTGAATTAAAATTAAAACTGGATCACACACTTCTGTACCGTTACAATACCCCCCCAATAAGAGGTTGAAGGCCGAAGCGTTCAAACTCTTATTGCCTAAACCCTAAGAGGATCAGTGAGGATATGGCGCCGCAACCCCCCTGAGCACTCTACTAAAATCATGGGTTCTTACCCCCCTAGTCCGGTGACTGTGGCACATTCAATTAAAAAATCAACATACGGCCTTCCATCACTCCATATCCCACAACTGATTAGTTTCCTCTTAGCCGTACTGGTTCATTGACAAAGCACTGGCTCATTTTTTATTATAAAATATCTCTTAACCCTAGAAAATAGTATTAACAAAACAATATAGGATATATACAATACAGGAGTACATATAAGTTCCAGTCAAAATGACGCATTAATTATACAGAATTGCATTTACACAGAATTTCCTTCAGTTTTCAATTTTAAATGAATATTTTAATCATTGTTTTTTTATCAATTATTTATTTTACCATTACAATCAAAATTCAGATCAAACTAGATTTAAAGTCATATTAAAAATTATCTTTTCAATTTATTTAATTACCTTTCATTAAATTTAACTCATATTGTTTTAATTAACAATTTCAAAATTAATTACATTTTTCAAAATGATCCAACATAAAATATTACCTACATTATTCAAAAAATTTACATTCCTTTCTTCACATATGGAATTTCTTTTTATTTCATAATAGGATTTTCCTACTGGCAATGATTCAGCAGACTTCAACACTTTTGTTATTGTCAACTCAGCTTCAACACCTCTGGCTGTAAACATTAGGCAAAACATACAACACACCTGTTTACATAAACGGTCGTCTGCCAGACTGGTGTTATAAACACTCCTTCAGTCTAAACATTCTGCTTACCTCACCTCTAACACCTGTACTGCACTTTTCAATTTTTTATAAATCTTTTAGTTAACAATTGTAATAATATAATAATTTTTATACAATTAATTTCACTATAATATATTTACAAATCTTTATCATTATTATTTCAGTTTTATCACACTTCAATGTCCAAGGTTGCGAGGTCTGAACCGTAAAACAAAATATTTACAATTGTTCCTTTATGAAGTTCAGCCTCCATCGTCAAAAATTAGTCTGGTCTTTATGTAACACTTTTCAATTTTATTGATACGCCACATATGGTTATTTTTTGTTTTATAACCACAAGAACTTATTTTTTCCATTGTACCAAAACAATAATCTATAGGGTTACCCCCCAAAATTATCTTATCATAAATCAAGTTGACATCAGTATTATTTGTAAAGTCTCCGTCAGTGTTTTTTGTTATTACCATTGCATTATTATTACCATATTCTGCTACTATAGGTTCATTAACAGGCAAATATTTGTCATCAATATACACATTGTTTGTCACACAAGGTATGTTTTTAATTCTACTAGTTCTCTCACTATTTAAACTCTGTATTAACTCTTCATAATCTCTCTTCCCCTTAAATATTTCTACCATTCTCTCTCTCTCTCATAATCACTTTCATCACCACAACATTTCATAATCTCACTCCATCCAGAGGGCAACACAACGTTATTACAACATCTGGCTTTACCAGATACACAAAAATAATTTCTTTGACATTTAAAAGACCTTTTGTCTTCTACAAAAACTAACGAGGAACCTTTGTCCTCCAACACTACTGGTGAAACCTTTTCTTCACCTATCTCACAAGAAAAATTTGCCCCCTTTTCACCCTCTACACTTAAACTGTCTTCACACTCTCTCTCATTCTCATCGGCATTTGCTAACAACACTTCATTACTAAACTCTACTTCAACAAAATCTTCCTTATCACTCTCAACATTAATCTCCTTGTTCTCTACTACCACGTTTTTACACATATCATTATAATTCTGATTTGTTTTACATTCAAAATTTTCGATTACTTTTTGTATTTGTTTATCAATTTTTTCTGACACTTGTTCTTTAATAGTGTTGAAACATTCATCCATCTCATTTAGACGTTTATTCATACTGATTTCGAACTTAACATTTTGTGTATTCACTTCACATAAACGCTTATCAAATTTTTGGTCATTATTATTTATATCACCCTTTAACTCATGGAATTTGCTATTAATTGTATTAAATTTAACATCAGAATCACTCTTCTGTTCATTGAAAAGCAATTGCATCATTTTTATCATATCATTATCCTCAGATTGTTTATTTTTATTCATTACGGGTGGGGTTACCTGAATCCCTGAGTCACCTATTTCATCTGACTTACTTGATTCTCTATTTTGAACTGGGATTGGGGTCGAATGGACCTCCAACCCACTCATGACCGTTGATTCGGTCAAACTATTATTTTCCATTTTTGTTTTATATTATTTTTACATATATAAATATGCCCGGTTTTGCTTTCACAGTCTACAATTTACAACCTCGCCCCACTCCCAAATAACCCGTTCTGCAGCTTAATTATGTCTGGCGAATATACGTTATAAACCCTATACTCGAGTACCTGTTCGGGCGCCATTTGTAACTACTCACTTAATTCCTATTAATAATTAATTCTTACCTTAGGGGTTTTCCCAGAGTCGTACAGACGAAACTGCTGCAGAAAGGATTATTCGAGATACAAGGGGTAAAGATCAAATACACAGTTTGTGCTAAAACAAATTGCCTCTGGTTTATTATGCAAAATAACTACTTCGTCTCTCTTTCATGACATTTAAAATTCTTATTTCTTTTCGTTAGATTAAATACTCGTTGAATGAGTAACAATTTGTAAAAATCAAACAAAGTAACAAAATGAATATTTCTTAATTAACTAGCTTATGACAAATATGGTATACCACAACTATTTATTTTTAGCAATGAACCAATACGTGATGTAGCCACACACTCACACACATTCGTTCTTTGACTTTGTCGTTCTATTTAAACCCCACTTTGAGATCTCTGAGGTACATTTAAGATTTACAATTTATTTATGTTGAATTATACTCTGGAGAAAAAGGTAAAATGATATTGGTTAAAACTCAGTTAATACTTAACGTCTGAAGAACTCCGCCGTTTTGCACTTCTACTGTGAATGCACTGGTTTTTTTTTCTTTGGTTAACACACCATAAATTAGTTTTGACACTGTTTACCCGCGGGTACTGTTATTGATTATTTCGTATTAGGTTGATGCGCCACTATTATTTTAATCCACTTTAGAATAACATTTCTTTTTATTTTGTCGGCCGACATAAATTTTCGAACACTTAGCTCGTTTAGGTTGACCGCGCGGCCATGAGTTGCAACTGGAACTCGGCCGCACGTTTTACTGTTTGTACAACTTTTAACACTGTTAATGCGTTGAAAGATAGGCCTACTCTTAATTACGGCCTATCTTGCACCCGAGGCCACCGTTTGAATTTAAATCACCAACTTTACTGTCTGATGCTGCTTACTACTGTTCACTCTCTGATGACAAACTGCATACTGTGATTCACAAAAAGCCTGCTGCTGGGCCGGGTACGCAATACGTCTGGGCAATTGTTTAGGCTAACTGTATGTAGGTTGTACTGGGGCTCCTCACAGGTGAAAGTTAACAATTTATTAATTACTGAATTAAAATTAAAACTGGATCACACACTTCTGTACCGTTACAATACCCCCCCAATAAGAGGTTGAAGGCCGAAGCGTTCAAACTCTTATTGCCTAAACCCTAAGAGGATCAGTGAGGATATGGCACCGCAACCCCCCTGAGCACTCTACTAAAATCATGGGTTCTTACCCCCCTAGTCCGGTGACTGTGGCACATTCAATTAAAAAATCAACATACGGCCTTCCATCACTCCATATCCCACAACTGATTTGTTTCCTCTTAGCCGTACTGGTTCATTGACAAGGCACTGGCTCATTTTTTATTATAAAATATCTCTTAACCCTAGAAAATAGTATTAACAAAACAATATAGGATATATACAATACAGGAGTACATATAAGTTCCAGTCAAAATGACGCATTAATTATACAGAATTGCATTTACACAGAATTTCCTTCAGTTTTCAATTTTAAATGAATATTTTAATCATTATGTTTTTTTATCAATTATTTATTTTACCATTACAATCAAAATTCAGATCAAACTAGATTTAAAGTCATATTAAAAATTATCTTTTCAATTTATTTAATTACCATTCATTAAATTTAACTCATATTGTTTTAATTAACAATTTCAAAATTAATTACATTTTTCAAAATGATCCGACATAAAATATTACCTACATTATTCAAAAAATTTACATTCCTTTCTTCACATATGGAATTTCTTTTTATTTCATAATAGGATTTTCCTACTAGCAATGATTCAGCAGACTACAACACTTTTGTTATTGTCAACTCAGCTTCAACACCTCTGGCTGTAAACATTAGTCAAAACATACAACACACCTGTTTACATAAACGGTCGTCTGCCAGACTGGTGTTATAAACACTCCTTCAGTCTAAACATTCTGCTTACCTCACCTCTAACACCTGTACTGCACTTTTCAATTTTTTATAAATCTTTTAGTTAACAATTGTAATAATATAATAATTTTTATACAATTAATTTCACTATAATATATTTACAAATCTTTATCATTATTATTTCAGTTTTATCACACTTCAATGTCCAAGGTTGCGAGGTCTGAACCGTAAAACAAAATATTTACAATTGTTCCTTTATGAAGTTCAGCCTCCATCGTCAAAAATTAGTCTGGTCTTTATGTAACACTTTTCAATTTTATTGATACGCCACATATGGTTATTTTTCGTTTTATAACCACAAGAACTTATTTTTTCAATTGTACCAAAACAATAATCTATAGGGTTACCCCCCAAAATTATCTTATCATAAATCAAGTTGACATCAGTATTATTTGTAAAGTCTCCGTCAGTGTTTTTTGTTATTACCATTGCATTAATATTACCATATTCTGCTACTATAGGTTCATTAACAGGCAAATATTTGTCATCAATATACACATTGTTTGTCACACAAGGTATGTTTTTAATTCTACTAGTTCTCTCACTATTTAAACTCTGTATTAACTCTTCATAATCTCTCTTCCCCTTAAATATTTCTACCTTTCTCTCTCTCTCTCATAATCACTTTCATCACCACAACATTTCATAATCTCACTCCATCCAGAGGGCAACACAACATTATTACAACATCTGGCTTTACCAGATACACAAAAATAATTTCTTTGACATTTAAAAGACCTTTTGTCTTCTACAAAAACTAACGAGGAACCTTTGTCCTCCAACACTACTGGTGAAACCTTTTCTTCACCTATCTCACAAGAAAAATTTGCCCTCTTTTCAACCTCTACACTTAAACTGTCTTCACACTCTCTCTCATTCTCATCGGCATTTGCTAACAACACTTCATTACTAAACTCTACTTCAACAAAATCTTCCTTATCACTCTCAACATTAATCTCCTTGTTCTCTACTACCACGTTTTTACACATATCATTATAATTCTGATTTGTTTTACATTCAAAATTTTCGATTACCTTTTGTATTTGTTTATCAATTTTTTCTGACACTTGTTCTTTAATAGTGTTGAAACATTCATCCATCTCATTTAGACGTTTATTCATACTGATTTCGAACTTAACATTTTGTGTATTCATTTCACATAAACGCTTATCAAATTTTTGGTCAATATTATTTATATCACCCTTTAACTCATGGAATTTGCTATTAATTGTTTTAAATTTAACATCAGAATCACTCTTCTGTTCATTGAAAAGCAATTGCATCATTTTTATCATATCATTATCCTTAGATTGTTTATTTTTATTCATTACGGGTGGGGTTACCTGAATCCCTGAGTCATCTATTTCATCTGACTTACTTGATTCTCTATTTTGAACTGGGATTGGGGTCGAATGGACCTCCAACCCACTCATGACCGTTGATTCGGTCAAACTATTATTTTCCATTTTTGTTTTATAATATTTTTACATATATAAATATGCCCGGTTTTGCTTTCACAGTCTACAATTTACAACCTCGCCCCACTCCCAAATAACCCGTTCGCAGCTTAATTATGTCTGGCGAATATACGTTACAAACCCTATACTCGAGTCCCTGTTCGGGCGCCATTTGTAACTACTCACTTAATTCCTATTAATAATTAATTCTTACCTTAGGGGTTTTCCCAGAGTCGTACAGACGAAACTGCTGCAGAAAGGATTATTCGAGATACAAGGGGTAAAGATCAAATACACAGTTTGTGCTAAAACAAATTGCCTCTGGATTATTATGCAAAATAACTAATTCGTCTCTCTTTCATGACATTTAAAATTCTTATTTCTTTTCGTTAGATTAAATACTCGTTGAATGAGTAACAATTTGTAAAAATCAAACAAAGTAACAAAATGAATATTTCTTAATTAACTAGCTTATGACAACTATGGTATACCACAACTATTTATTTTTAGCAATGAACCAATACGTGATGTAGCCACACACTCACACACATTCGTTCTTTGACTTTGTCGTTCTATTTAAACCCCACTTTGAGATCTCTGAGGTACATTTAAGATTTACAATTTATTTATGTTGAATTATACTCTGGAGAAAAAGGTAAAATGATATTGGTTAAAACTCAGTTAATACTTAACGTCTGAAGAACTCCGCTGTTTTGCACTTCTGCTGTGAATGCACTGGTTTTTTTTTCTTTGGTTAACACACCATAAATTAGTTTTGACACTGTTTACCCGCGGGTACTGTTATTGATTATTTCGTATTAGGTTGATGCGCCACTATTATTTTAATCCACTTTAGAATAACATTTCTTTTTATTTTGTCGGCCGACATAAATTTTCGAACACTTAGCTCGTTTAGGTTGACCGCGCGGCCATGAGTTGCAACTGGAACTCGGCCGCACGTTTTACTGTTTGTACAACTTTTAACACTGTTAATGCGTTGAAAGATAGGCCTACTCTTAATTACGGCCTATCTTGCACCCGAGGCCACCGTTTGAATTTAAATCACCAACTTTACTGTCTGATGCTGCTTACTACTGTTCACTCTCTGATGACAAACTGCATACTGTGATTCACAAAAAGCCTGCTGCTGGGCCGGGTACGCAATATGTCTGGGCAATTGTTTAGGCTAACTGTATGTAGGTTGTACTGGGGCTCCTCACAGGTGAAAGTTAACAATTTATTAATTACTGAATTAAAATTAAAACTGGAACACACACTTCTGTACCGTTACAATACCCCCCCAATAAGAGGTTGAAGGCCGAAGCGTTCAAACTCTTATTGCCTAAACCCTAAGAGGATCAGTGAGGATATGGCGCCGCAACCCCCCTGAGCACTCTACTAAAATCATGGGTTCTTACCCCCCTAGTCCGGTGACTGTGGCACATTCAATTAAAAAATCAACATACGGCCTTCCATCACTCCATATCCCACAACTGATTAGTTTCCTCTTAGCCGTACTGGTTCATTGACAAAGCACTGGCTCATTTTTTATTATAAAATATCTCTTAACCCTAGAAAATAGTATTAACAAAACAATATAGGATATATACAATACAGGAGTACGTATAAGTTCCAGTCAAAATGACGCATTAATTATACAGAATTGCATTTACACAGAATTTCCTTCAGTTTTCAATTTTAAATGAATATTTTAATCATTGTTTTTTTATCAATTATTTATTTTACCATTACAATCAAAATTCAGATCAAACTAGATTTAAAGTCATATTAAAAATTATCTTTTCAATTTATTTAATTACCTTTCATTAAATTTAACTCATATTGTTTTAATTAACAATTTCAAAATTAATTACATTTTTCAAAATGATCCAACATAAAATATTACCTACATTATTCAAAAAATTTACATTCCTTTCTTCACATATGGAATTTCTTTTTATTTCATAATAGGATTTTCCTACTGGCAATGATTCAGCAGACTTCAACACTTTTGTTATTGTCAACTCAGCTTCAACACCTCTGGCTGTAAACATTAGGCAAAACATACAACACACCTGTTTACATAAACGGTCGTCTGCCAGACTGGTGTTATAAACACTCCTTCAGTCTAAACATTCTGCTTACCTCACCTCTAACACCTGTACTGCACTTTTCAATTTTTTATAAATCTTTTAGTTAACAATTGTAATAATATAATAATTTTTATACAATTAATTTCACTATAATATATTTACAAATCTTTATCATTATTATTTCAGTTTTATCACACTTCAATGTCCAAGGTTGCGAGGTCTGAACCGTAAAACAAAATATTTACAATTGTTCCTTTATGAAGTTCAGCCTCCATCGTCAAAAATTAGTCTGGTCTTTATGTAACACTTTTCAATTTTATTGATACGCCACATATGGTTATTTTTTGTTTTATAACCACAAGAACTTATTTTTTCCATTGTACCAAAACAATAATCTATAGGGTTACCCCCCAAAATTATCTTATCATAAATCAAGTTGACATCAGTATTATTTGTAAAGTCTCCGTCAGTGTTTTTTGTTATTACCATTGCATTATTATTACCATATTCTGCTACTATAGGTTCATTAACAGGCAAATATTTGTCATCAATATACACATTGTTTGTCACACAAGGTATGTTTTTAATTCTACTAGTTCTCTCACTATTTAAACTCTGTATTAACTCTTCATAATCTCTCTTCCCCTTAAATATTTCTACCATTCTCTCTCTCTCTCATAATCACTTTCATCACCACAACATTTCATAATCTCACTCCATCCAGAGGGCAACACAACGTTATTACAACATCTGGCTTTACCAGATACACAAAAATAATTTCTTTGACATTTAAAAGACCTTTTGTCTTCTACAAAAACTAACGAGGAACCTTTGTCCTCCAAAACTACTGGTGAAACCTTTTCTTCACCTATCTCACAAGAAAAATTTGCCCCCTTTTCACCCTCTACACTTAAACTGTCTTCACACTCTCTCTCATTCTCATCGGCATTTGCTAACAACACTTCATTACTAAACTCTACTTCAACAAAATCTTCCTTATCACTCTCAACATTAATCTCCTTGTTCTCTACTACCACGTTTTTACACATATCATTATAATTCTGATTTGTTTTACATTCAAAATTTTCGATTACTTTTTGTATTTGTTTATCAATTTTTTCTGACACTTGTTCTTTAATAGTGTTGAAACATTCATCCATCTCATTTAGACGTTTATTCATACTGATTTCGAACTTAACATTTTGTGTATTCACTTCACATAAACGCTTATCAAATTTTTGGTCATTATTATTTATATCACCCTTTAACTCATGGAATTTGCTATTAATTGTATTAAATTTAACATCAGAATCACTCTTCTGTTCATTGAAAAGCAATTGCATCATTTTTATCATATCATTATCCTCAGATTGTTTATTTTTATTCATTACGGGTGGGGTTACCTGAATCCCTGAGTCACCTATTTCATCTGACTTACTTGATTCTCTATTTTGAACTGGGATTGGGGTCGAATGGACCTCCAACCCACTCATGACCGTTGATTCGGTCAAACTATTATTTTCCATTTTTGTTTTATATTATTTTTACATATATAAATATGCCCGGTTTTGCTTTCACAGTCTACAATTTACAACCTCGCCCCACTCCCAAATAACCCGTTCTGCAGCTTAATTATGTCTGGCGAATATACGTTATAAACCCTATACTCGAGTCCCTGTTCGGGCGCCATTTGTAACTACTCACTTAATTCCTATTAATAATTAATTCTTACCTTAGGGGTTTTCCCAGAGTCGTACAGACGAAACTGCTGCAGAAAGGATTATTCGAGATACAAGGGGTAAAGATCAAATACACAGTTTGTGCTAAAACAAATTGCCTCTGGTTTATTATGCAAAATAACTACTTCGTCTCTCTTTCATGACATTTAAAATTCTTATTTCTTTTCGTTAGATTAAATACTCGTTGAATGAGTAACAATTTGTAAAAATCAAACAAAGTAACAAAATGAATATTTCTTAATTAACTAGCTTATGACAAATATGGTATACCACAACTATTTATTTTTAGCAATGAACCAATACGTGATGTAGCCACACACTCACACACATTCGTTCTTTGACTTTGTCGTTCTATTTAAACCCCACTTTGAGATCTCTGAGGTACATTTAAGATTTACAATTTATTTATGTTGAATTATACTCTGGAGAAAAAGGTAAAATGATATTGGTTAAAACTCAGTTAATACTTAACGTCTGAAGAACTCCGCCGTTTTGCACTTCTACTGTGAATGCACTGGTTTTTTTTTCTTTGGTTAACACACCATAAATTAGTTTTGACACTGTTTACCCGCGGGTACTGTTATTGATTATTTCGTATTAGGTTGATGCGCCACTATTATTTTAATCCACTTTAGAATAACATTTCTTTTTATTTTGTCGGCCGACATAAATTTTCGAACACTTAGCTCGTTTAGGTTGACCGCGCGGCCATGAGTTGCAACTGGAACTCGGCCGCACGTTTTACTGTTTGTACAACTTTTAACACTGTTAATGCGTTGAAAGATAGGCCTACTCTTAATTACGGCCTATCTTGCACCCGAGGCCACCGTTTGAATTTAAATCACCAACTTTACTGTCTGATGCTGCTTACTACTGTTCACTCTCTGATGACAAACTGCATACTGTGATTCACAAAAAGCCTGCTGCTGGGCCGGGTACGCAATACGTCTGGGCAATTGTTTAGGCTAACTGTATGTAGGTTGTACTGGGGCTCCTCACAGGTGAAAGTTAACAATTTATTAATTACTGAATTAAAATTAAAACTGGATCACACACTTCTGTACCGTTACAATACCCCCCCAATAAGAGGTTGAAGGCCGAAGCGTTCAAACTCTTATTGCCTAAACCCTAAGAGGATCAGTGAGGATATGGCACCGCAACCCCCCTGAGCACTCTACTAAAATCATGGGTTCTTACCCCCCTAGTCCGGTGACTGTGGCACATTCAATTAAAAAATCAACATACGGCCTTCCATCACTCCATATCCCACAACTGATTTGTTTCCTCTTAGCCGTACTGGTTCATTGACAAGGCACTGGCTCATTTTTTATTATAAAATATCTCTTAACCCTAGAAAATAGTATTAACAAAACAATATAGGATATATACAATACAGGAGTACATATAAGTTCCAGTCAAAATGACGCATTAATTATACAGAATTGCATTTACACAGAATTTCCTTCAGTTTTCAATTTTAAATGAATATTTTAATCATTATGTTTTTTTATCAATTATTTATTTTACCATTACAATCAAAATTCAGATCAAACTAGATTTAAAGTCATATTAAAAATTATCTTTTCAATTTATTTAATTACCATTCATTAAATTTAACTCATATTGTTTTAATTAACAATTTCAAAATTAATTACATTTTTCAAAATGATCCGACATAAAATATTACCTACATTATTCAAAAAATTTACATTCCTTTCTTCACATATGGAATTTCTTTTTATTTCATAATAGGATTTTCCTACTAGCAATGATTCAGCAGACTACAACACTTTTGTTATTGTCAACTCAGCTTCAACACCTCTGGCTGTAAACATTAGTCAAAACATACAACACACCTGTTTACATAAACGGTCGTCTGCCAGACTGGTGTTATAAACACTCCTTCAGTCTAAACATTCTGCTTACCTCACCTCTAACACCTGTACTGCACTTTTCAATTTTTTATAAATCTTTTAGTTAACAATTGTAATAATATAATAATTTTTATACAATTAATTTCACTATAATATAT
Source organism: Magicicada septendecula (assembly GCA_034769895.1). Taxonomy (NCBI): domain Eukaryota; kingdom Metazoa; phylum Arthropoda; class Insecta; order Hemiptera; family Cicadidae; genus Magicicada; species Magicicada septendecula. The sequence continues at coordinate 688,565,362 of CM068368.1, forward strand.
TTACAAATCTTTATCATTATTATTTCAGTTTTATCACACTTCAATGTCCAAGGTTGCGAGGTCTGAACCGTAAAACAAAATATTTACAATTGTTCCTTTATGAAGTTCAGCCTCCATCGTCAAAAATTAGTCTGGTCTTTATGTAACACTTTTCAATTTTATTGATACGCCACATATGGTTATTTTTCGTTTTATAACCACAAGAACTTATTTTTTCAATTGTACCAAAACAATAATCTATAGGGTTACCCCCAAAATTATCTTATCATAAATCAAGTTGACATCAGTATTATTTGTAAAGTCTCCGTCAGTGTTTTTTGTTATTACCATTGCATTAATATTACCATATTCTGCTACTATAGGTTCATTAACAGGCAAATATTTGTCATCAATATACACATTGTTTGTCACACAAGGTATGTTTTTAATTCTACTAGTTCTCTCACTATTTAAACTCTGTATTAACTCTTCATAATCTCTCTTCCCCTTAAATATTTCTACCATTCTCTCTCTCTCTCATAATCACTTTCATCACCACAACATTTCATAATCTCACTCCATCCAGAGGGCAACACAACATTATTACAACATCTGGCTTTACCAGATACACAAAAATAATTTCTTTGACATTTAAAAGACCTTTTGTCTTCTACAAAAACTAACGAGGAACCTTTGTCCTCCAACACTACTGGTGAAACCTTTTCTTCACCTATCTCACAAGAAAAATTTGCCCTCTTTTCAACCTCTACACTTAAACTGTCTTCACACTCTCTCTCATTCTCATCGGCATTTGCTAACAACACTTCATTACTAAACTCTACTTCAACAAAATCTTCCTTATCACTCTCAACATTAATCTCCTTGTTCTCTACTACCACGTTTTTACACATATCATTATAATTCTGATTTGTTTTACATTCAAAATTTTCGATTACCTTTTGTATTTGTTTATCAATTTTTTCTGACACTTGTTCTTTAATAGTGTTGAAACATTCATCCATCTCATTTAGACGTTTATTCATACTGATTTCGAACTTAACATTTTGTGTATTCATTTCACATAAACGCTTATCAAATGTTTGGTCAATATTATTTATATCACCCTTTAACTCATGGAATTTGCTATTAATTGTTTTAAATTTAACATCAGAATCACTCTTCTGTTCATTGAAAAGCAATTGCATCATTTTTATCATATCATTATCCTTAGATTGTTTATTTTTATTCATTACGGGTGGGGTTACCTGAATCCCTGAGTCATCTATTTCATCTGACTTACTTGATTCTCTATTTTGAACTGGGATTGGGGTCGAATGGACCTCCAACCCACTCATGACCGTTGATTCGGTCAAACTATTATTTTCCATTTTTGTTTTATAATATTTTTACATATATAAATATGCCCGGTTTTGCTTTCACAGTCTACAATTTACAACCTCGCCCCACTCCCAAATAACCCGTTCGCAGCTTAATTATGTCTGGCGAATATACGTTACAAACCCTATACTCGAGTCCCTGTTCGGGCGCCATTTGTAACTACTCACTTAATTCCTATTAATAATTAATTCTTACCTTAGGGGTTTTCCCAGAGTCGTACAGACGAAACTGCTGCAGAAAGGATTATTCGAGATACAAGGGGTAAAGATCAAATACACAGTTTGTGCTAAAACAAATTGCCTCTGGATTATTATGCAAAATAACTAATTCGTCTCTCTTTCATGACATTTAAAATTCTTATTTCTTTTCGTTAGATTAAATACTCGTTGAATGAGTAACAATTTGTAAAAATCAAAGTAACAAAATGAATATTTCTTAATTAACTAGCTTATGACAACTATGGTATACCACAACTATTTATTTTTAGCAATGAACCAATACGTGATGTAGCCACACACTCACACACATTCGTTCTTTGACTTTGTCGTTCTATTTAAACCCCACTTTGAGATCTCTGAGGTACATTTAAGATTTACAATTTATTTATGTTGAATTATACTCTGGAGAAAAAGGTAAAATGATATTGGTTAAAACTCAGTTAATACTTAACATCTGAAGAACTCCGCCGTTTTGCACTTCTGCTGTGAATGCACTGGTTTTTTTTTCTTTGGTTAACACACCATAAATTAGTTTTGACACTGTTTACCCGCGGGTACTGTTATTGATTATTTCGTATTAGGTTGATGCGCCACTATTATTTTAATCCACTTTAGAATAACATTTCTTTTTATTTTGTCGGCCGACATAAATTTTCGAACACTTAGCTCGTTTAGGTTGACCGCGCGGCCATGAGTTGCAACTGGAACTCGGCCGCACGTTTTACTGTTTGTACAACTTTTAACACTGTTAATGCGTTGAAAGATAGGCCTACTCTTAATTACGGCCTATCTTGCACCCGAGGCCACCGTTTGAATTTAAATCACCAACTTTACTGTCTGATGCTGCTTACTACTGTTCACTCTCTGATGACAAACTGCATACTGTGATTCACAAAAAGCCTGCTGCTGGGCCGGTTACGCAATACGTCTGGGCAATTGTTTAGGCTAACTGTATGTAGGTTGTACTGGGGCTCCTCACAGGTGAAAGTTAACAATTTATTAATTACTGAATTAAAATTAAAACTGGATCACACACTTCTGTACCGTTACAATACCCCCCCAATAAGAGGTTGAAGGCCGAAGCGTTCAAACTCTTATTGCCTAAACCCTAAGAGGATCAGTGAGGATATGGCGCCGCAACCCCCCTGAGCACTCTACTAAAATCATGGGTTCTTACCCCCTAGTCCGGTGACTGTGGCACATTCAATTAAAAAATCAACATACGGCCTTCCATCACTCCATATCCCACAACTGATTAGTTTCCTCTTAGCCGTACTGGTTCATTGACAAAGCACTGGCTCATTTTTTATTATAAAATATCTCTTAACACTAGAAAATAGTATTAACAAAACAATATAGGATATATACAATACAGGAGTACATATAAGTTCCAGTCAAAATGACGCATTAATTATACAGAATTGCATTTACACAGAATTTCCTTCAGTTTTCAATTTTAAATGAATATTTTAATCATTGTTTTTTTATCAATTATTTATTTTACCATTACAATCAAAATTCAGATCAAACTAGATTTAAAGTCATATTACAAATTATCTTTTCAATTTATTTAATTACCTTTCATTAAATTTAACTCATATTGTTTTAATTAACAATTTCAAAATTAATTACATTTTTCAAAATGATCCAACATAAAATATTACCTACATTATTCAAAAAATTTACATTCCTTTCTTCACATATGGAATTTCTTTTTATTTCATAATAGGATTTTCCTACTGGCAATGATTCAGCAGACTTCAACACTTTTGTTATTGTCAACTCAGCTTCAACACCTCTGGCTGTAAACATTAGTCAAAACATACAACACACCTGTTTACATAAACGGTCGTCTGCCAGACTGGTGTTATAAACACTCCTTCAGTCTAAACATTCTGCTTACCTCACCTCTAACACCTGTACTGCACTTTTCAATTTTTTATAAATCTTTTAGTTAACAATTGTAATAATATAATAATTTTTATACAATTAATTTCACTATAATATATTTACAAATCTTTATCATTATTATTTCAGTTTTATCACACTTCAATGTCCAAGGTTGCGAGGTCTGAACCGTAAAACAAAATATTTACAATTGTTCCTTTATGAAGTTCAGCCTCCATCGTCAAAAATTAGTCTGGTCTTTATGTAACACTTTTCAATTTTATTGATACGCCACATATGGTTATTTTTTGTTTTATAACCACAAGAACTTATTTTTTCCATTGTACCAAAACAATAATCTATAGGGTTACCCCCCAAAATTATCTTATCATAAATCAAGTTGACATCAGTATTATTTGTAAAGTCTCCGTCAGTGTTTTTTGTTATTACCATTGCATTATTATTACCATATTCTGCTACTATAGGTTCATTAACAGGCAAATATTTGTCATCAATATACACATTGTTTGTCACACAAGGTATGTTTTTAAATCTACTAGTTCTCTCACTATTTAAACTCTGTATTAACTCTTCATAATCTCTCTTCCCCTTAAATATTTCTACCATTCTCTCTCTCTCTCATAATCACTTTCATCACCACAACATTTCATAATCTCACTCCATCCAGAGGGCAACACAACATTATTACAACATCTGGCTTTACCAGATACACAAAAATAATTTCTTTGACATTTAAAAGACCTTTTGTCTTCTACAAAAACTAACGAGGAACCTTTGTCCTCCAACACTACTGGTGAAACCTTTTCTTCACCTATCTCACAAGAAAAATTTGCCCTCTTTTCACCCTCTACACTTAAACTGTCTTCACACTCTCTCTCATTCTCATCGGCATTTGCTAACAACACTTCATTACTAAACTCTACTTCAACAAAATCTTCCTTATCACTCTCAACATTAATCTCCTTGTTCTCTACTACCACGTTTTTACACATATCATTATAATTCTGATTTGTTTTACATTCAAAATTTTCGATTACCTTTTGTATTTGTTTATCAATTTTTTCTGACACTTGTTCTTTAATAGTGTTGAAACATTCATCCATCTCATTTAGACGTTTATTCATACTGATTTCGAACTTAACATTTTGTGTATTCATTTCACATAAACACTTATCAAATTTTTGGTCAATATTATTTATATCACCCTTTAACTCATGGAATTTGCTATTAATTGTATTAAATTTAACATCAGAATCACTCTTCTGTTCATTGAAAAGCAATTGCATCATTTTTATCATATCATTATCCTCAGATTGTTTATTTTTATTCATTACGGGTGGGGTTACCTGAATCCCTGAGTCACCTATTTCATCTGACTTACTTGATTCTCTATTTTGAACTGGGATTGGGGTCGAATGGACCTCCAACCCACTCATGACCGTTGATTCGGTCAAACTATTATTTTCCATTTTTGTTTTATATTATTTTTACATATATAAATATGCCCGGTTTTGCTTTCACAGTCTACAATTTACAACCTCGCCCCACTCCCAAATAATCCGTTCTGCAGCTTAATTATGTCTGGCGAATATACGTTATAAACCCTATACTCGAGTCCCTGTTCGGGCGCCATTTGTAACTACTCACTTAATTCCTATTAATAATTAATTCTTACCTTAGGGGTTTTCCCAGAGTCGTACAGACGAAACTGCTGCAGAAAGGATTATTCGAGATACAAGGGGTAAAGATCAAATACACAGTTTGTGCTAAAACAAATTGCCTCTGGTTTATTATGCAAAATAACTACTTCGTCTCTCTTTCATGACATTTAAAATTCTTATTTCTTTTCGTTAGATTAAATACTCGTTGAATGAGTAACAATTTGTAAAAATCAAACAAAGTAACAAAATGAATATTTCTTAATTAACTAGCTTATGACAACTATGGTATACCACAACTATTTATTTTTAGCAATGAACCAATACGTGATGTAGCCACACACTCACACACATTCGTTCTTTGACTTTGTCGTTCTATTTAAACCCCACTTTGAGATCTCTGAGGTACATTTAAGATTTACAATTTATTTATGTTGAATTATACTCTGGAGAAAAAGGTAAAATGATATTGGTTAAAACTCAGTTAATACTTAACATCTGAAGAACTCCGCCGTTTTGCACTTCTGCTGTGAATGCACTGGTTTTTTTTTCTTTGGTTAACACACCATAAATTAGTTTTGACACTGTTTACCCGCGGGTACTGTTATTGATTATTTCGTATTAGGTTGATGCGCCACTATTATTTTAATCCACTTTAGAATAACATTTCTTTTTATTTTGTCGGCCGACATAAATTTTCGAACACTTAGCTCGTTTAGGTTGACCGCGCGGCCATGAGTTGCAACTGGAACTCGGCCGCACGTTTTACTGTTTGTACAACTTTTAACACTGTTAATGCGTTGAAAGATAGGCCTACTCTTAATTACGGCCTATCTTGCACCCGAGGCCACCGTTTGAATTTAAATCACCAACTTTACTGTCTGATGCTGCTTACTACTGTTCACTCTCTGATGACAAACTGCATACTGTGATTCACAAAAAGCCTGCTGCTGGGCCGGTTACGCAATACGTCTGGGCAATTGTTTAGGCTAACTGTATGTAGGTTGTACTGGGGCTCCTCACAGGTGAAAGTTAACAATTTATTAATTACTGAATTAAAATTAAAACTGGATCACACACTTCTGTACCGTTACAATACCCCCCCAATAAGAGGTTGAAGGCCGAAGCGTTCAAACTCTTATTGCCTAAACCCTAAGAGGATCAGTGAGGATATGGCGCCGCAACCCCCCTGAGCACTCTACTAAAATCATGGGTTCTTACCCCCTAGTCCGGTGACTGTGGCACATTCAATTAAAAAATCAACATACGGCCTTCCATCACTCCATATCCCACAACTGATTAGTTTCCTCTTAGCCGTACTGGTTCATTGACAAAGCACTGGCTCATTTTTTATTATAAAATATCTCTTAACACTAGAAAATAGTATTAACAAAACAATATAGGATATATACAATACAGGAGTACATATAAGTTCCAGTCAAAATGACGCATTAATTATACAGAATTGCATTTACACAGAATTTCCTTCAGTTTTCAATTTTAAATGAATATTTTAATCATTGTTTTTTTATCAATTATTTATTTTACCATTACAATCAAAATTCAGATCAAACTAGATTTAAAGTCATATTACAAATTATCTTTTCAATTTATTTAATTACCTTTCATTAAATTTAACTCATATTGTTTTAATTAACAATTTCAAAATTAATTACATTTTTCAAAATGATCCAACATAAAATATTACCTACATTATTCAAAAAATTTACATTCCTTTCTTCACATATGGAATTTCTTTTTATTTCATAATAGGATTTTCCTACTGGCAATGATTCAGCAGACTTCAACACTTTTGTTATTGTCAACTCAGCTTCAACACCTCTGGCTGTAAACATTAGTCAAAACATACAACACACCTGTTTACATAAACGGTCGTCTGCCAGACTGGTGTTATAAACACTCCTTCAGTCTAAACATTCTGCTTACCTCACCTCTAACACCTGTACTGCACTTTTCAATTTTTTATAAATCTTTTAGTTAACAATTGTAATAATATAATAATTTTTATACAATTAATTTCACTATAATATATTTACAAATCTTTATCATTATTATTTCAGTTTTATCACACTTCAATGTCCAAGGTTGCGAGGTCTGAACCGTAAAACAAAATATTTACAATTGTTCCTTTATGAAGTTCAGCCTCCATCGTCAAAAATTAGTCTGGTCTTTATGTAACACTTTTCAATTTTATTGATACGCCACATATGGTTATTTTTTGTTTTATAACCACAAGAACTTATTTTTTCCATTGTACCAAAACAATAATCTATAGGGTTACCCCCCAAAATTATCTTATCATAAATCAAGTTGACATCAGTATTATTTGTAAAGTCTCCGTCAGTGTTTTTTGTTATTACCATTGCATTATTATTACCATATTCTGCTACTATAGGTTCATTAACAGGCAAATATTTGTCATCAATATACACATTGTTTGTCACACAAGGTATGTTTTTAAATCTACTAGTTCTCTCACTATTTAAACTCTGTATTAACTCTTCATAATCTCTCTTCCCCTTAAATATTTCTACCATTCTCTCTCTCTCTCATAATCACTTTCATCACCACAACATTTCATAATCTCACTCCATCCAGAGGGCAACACAACATTATTACAACATCTGGCTTTACCAGATACACAAAAATAATTTCTTTGACATTTACAAGACCTTTTGTCTTCTACAAAAACTAACGAGGAACCTTTGTCCTCCAACACTACTGGTGAAACCTTTTCTTCACCTATCTCACAAGAAAAATTTGCCCTCTTTTCACCCTCTACACTTAAACTGTCTTCACACTCTCTCTCATTCTCATCGGCATTTGCTAACAACACTTCATTACTAAACTCTACTTTAACAAAATCTTCCTTATCACTCTCAACATTAATCTCCTTGTTCTCTACTACCACGTTTTTACACATATCATTATAATTCTGATTTGTTTTACATTCAAAATTTTCGATTACCTTTTGTATTTGTTTATCAATTTTTTCTGACACTTGTTCTTTAATAGTGTTGAAACATTCATCCATCTCATTTAGACGTTTATTCATACTGATTTCGAACTTAACATTTTGTGTATTCATTTCACATAAACACTTATCAAATTTTTGGTCAATATTATTTATATCACCCTTTAACTCATGGAATTTGCTATTAATTGTATTAAATTTAACATCAGAATCACTCTTCTGTTCATTGAAAAGCAATTGCATCATTTTTATCATATCATTATCCTCAGATTGTTTATTTTTATTCATTACGGGTGGGGTTACCTGAATCCCTGAGTCACCTATTTCATCTGACTTACTTGATTCTCTATTTTGAACTGGGATTGGGGTCGAATGGACCTCCAACCCACTCATGACCGTTGATTCGGTGAAACTATTATTTTCCATTTTTGTTTTATATTATTTTTACATATATAAATATGCCCGGTTTTGCTTTCACAGTCTACAATTTACAACCTCGCCCCACTCCCAATTAATCCGTTCTGCAGCTTAATTATGTCTGGCGAATATACGTTATAAACCCTATACTCGAGTCCCTGTTCGGGCGCCATTTGTAACTACTCACTTAATTCCTATTAATAATTAATTCTTACCTTAGGGGTTTTCCCAGAGTCGTACAGACGAAACTGCTGCAGAAAGGATTATTCGAGATACAAGGGGTAAAGATCAAATACACAGTTTGTGCTAAAACAAATTGCCTCTGGTTTATTATGCAAAATAACTACTTCGTCTCTCTTTCATGACATTTAAAATTCTTATTTCTTTTCGTTAGATTAAATACTCGTTGAATGAGTAACAATTTGTAAAAATCAAACAAAGTAACAAAATGAATATTTCTTAATTAACTAGCTTATGACAACTATGGTATACCACAACTATTTATTTTTAGCAATGAACCAATACGTGATGTAGCCACACACTCACACACATTCGTTCTTTGACTTTGTCGTTCTATTTAAACCCCACTTTGAGATCTCTGAGGTACATTTAAGATTTACAATTTATTTATGTTGAATTATACTCTGGAGAAAAAGGTAAAATGATATTGGTTAAAACTCAGTTAATACTTAACGTCTGAAGAACTCCGCTGTTTTGCACTTCTGCTGTGAATGCACTGGTTTTTTTTTCTTTGGTTAACACACCATAAATTAGTTTTGACACTGTTTACCCGCGGGTACTGTTATTGATTATTTCGTATTAGGTTGATGCGCCACTATTATTTTAATCCACTTTAGAATAACATTTCTTTTTATTTTGTCGGCCGACATAAATTTTCGAACACTTAGCTCGTTTAGGTTGACCGCGCGGCCATGAGTTGCAACTGGAACTCGGCCGCACGTTTTACTGTTTGTACAACTTTTAACACTGTTAATGCGTTGAAAGATAGGCCTACTCTTAATTACGGCCTATCTTGCACCCGAGGCCACCGTTTGAATTTAAATCACCAACTTTACTGTCTGATGCTGCTTACTACTGTTCACTCTCTGATGACAAACTGCATACTGTGATTCACAAAAAGCCTGCTGCTGGGCCGGTTACGCAATACGTCTGGGCAATTGTTTAGGCTAACTGTATGTAGGTTGTACTGGGGCTCCTCAAAGGTGAAAGTTAACAATTTATTAATTACTGAATTAAAATTAAAACTGGATCACACACTTCTGTACCGTTACAATACCCCCCCAATAAGAGGTTGAAGGCCGAAGCGTTCAAACTCTTATTGCCTAAACCCTAAGAGGATCAGTGAGGATATGGCGCCGCAACCCCCCTGAGCACTCTACTAAAATCATGGGTTCTTACCCCCTAGTCCGGTGACTGTGGCACATTCAATTAAAAAATCAACATACGGCCTTCCATCACTCCATATCCCACAACTGATTAGTTTCCTCTTAGCCGTACTGGTTCATTGACAAAGCACTGGCTCATTTTTTATTATAAAATATCTCTTAACACTAGAAAATAGTATTAACAAAACAATATAGGATATATACAATACAGGAGTACATATAAGTTCCAGTCAAAATGACGCATTAATTATACAGAATTGCATTTACACAGAATTTCCTTCAGTTTTCAATTTTAAATGAATATTTTAATCATTGTTTTTTTATCAATTATTTATTTTACCATTACAATCAAAATTCAGATCAAACTAGATTTAAAGTCATATTACAAATTATCTTTTCAATTTATTTAATTACCTTTCATTAAATTTAACTCATATTGTTTTAATTAACAATTTCAAAATTAATTACATTTTTCAAAATGATCCAACATAAAATATTACCTACATTATTCAAAAAATTTACATTCCTTTCTTCACATATGGAATTTCTTTTTATTTCATAATAGGATTTTCCTACTGGCAATGATTCAGCAGACTTCAACACTTTTGTTATTGTCAACTCAGCTTCAACACCTCTGGCTGTAAACATTAGTCAAAACATACAACACACCTGTTTACATAAACGGTCGTCTGCCAGACTGGTGTTATAAACACTCCTTCAGTCTAAACATTCTGCTTACCTCACCTCTAACACCTGTACTGCACTTTTCAATTTTTTATAAATCTTTTAGTTAACAATTGTAATAATATAATAATTTTTATACAATTAATTTCACTATAATATATTTACAAATCTTTATCATTATTATTTCAGTTTTATCACACTTCAATGTCCAAGGTTGCGAGGTCTGAACCGTAAAACAAAATATTTACAATTGTTCCTTTATGAAGTTCAGCCTCCATCGTCAAAAATTAGTCTGGTCTTTATGTAACACTTTTCAATTTTATTGATACGCCACATATGGTTATTTTTTGTTTTATAACCACAAGAACTTATTTTTTCCATTGTACCAAAACAATAATCTATAGGGTTACCCCCCAAAATTATCTTATCATAAATCAAGTTGACATCAGTATTATTTGTAAAGTCTCCGTCAGTGTTTTTTGTTATTACCATTGCATTATTATTACCATATTCTGCTACTATAGGTTCATTAACAGGCAAATATTTGTCATCAATATACACATTGTTTGTCACACAAGGTATGTTTTTAAATCTACTAGTTCTCTCACTATTTAAACTCTGTATTAACTCTTCATAATCTCTCTTCCCCTTAAATATTTCTACCATTCTCTCTCTCTCTCATAATCACTTTCATCACCACAACATTTCATAATCTCACTCCATCCAGAGGGCAACACAACATTATTACAACATCTGGCTTTACCAGATACACAAAAATAATTTCTTTGACATTTAAAAGACCTTTTGTCTTCTACAAAAACTAACGAGGAACCTTTGTCCTCCAACACTACTGGTGAAACCTTTTCTTCACCTATCTCACAAGAAAAATTTGCCCTCTTTTCACCCTCTACACTTAAACTGTCTTCACACTCTCTCTCATTCTCATCGGCATTTGCTAACAACACTTCATTACTAAACTCTACTTCAACAAAATCTTCCTTATCACTCTCAACATTAATCTCCTTGTTCTCTACTACCACGTTTTTACACATATCATTATAATTCTGATTTGTTTTACATTCAAAATTTTCGATTACCTTTTGTATTTGTTTATCAATTTTTTCTGACACTTGTTCTTTAATAGTGTTGAAACATTCATCCATCTCATTTAGACGTTTATTCATACTGATTTCGAACTTAACATTTTGTGTATTCATTTCACATAAACACTTATCAAATTTTTGGTCAATATTATTTATATCACCCTTTAACTCATGGAATTTGCTATTAATTGTATTAAATTTAACATCAGAATCACTCTTCTGTTCATTGAAAAGCAATTGCATCATTTTTATCATATCATTATCCTCAGATTGTTTATTTTTATTCATTACGGGTGGGGTTACCTGAATCCCTGAGTCACCTATTTCATCTGACTTACTTGATTCTCTATTTTGAACTGGGATTGGGGTCGAATGGACCTCCAACCCACTCATGACCGTTGATTCGGTCAAACTATTATTTTCCATTTTTGTTTTATATTATTTTTACATATATAAATATGCCCGGTTTTGCTTTCACAGTCTACAATTTACAACCTCGCCCCACTCCCAAATAATCCGTTCTGCAGCTTAATTATGTCTGGCGAATATACGTTATAAACCCTATACTCGAGTCCCTGTTCGGGCGCCATTTGTAACTACTCACTTAATTCCTATTAATAATTAATTCTTACCTTAGGGGTTTTCCCAGAGTCGTACAGACGAAACTGCTGCAGAAAGGATTATTCGAGATACAAGGGGTAAAGATCAAATACACAGTTTGTGCTAAAACAAATTGCCTCTGGTTTATTATGCAAAATAACTACTTCGTCTCTCTTTCATGACATTTAAAATTCTTATTTCTTTTCGTTAGATTAAATACTCGTTGAATGAGTAACAATTTGTAAAAATCAAACAAAGTAACAAAATGAATATTTCTTAATTAACTAGCTTATGACAACTATGGTATACCACAACTATTTATTTTTAGCAATGAACCAATACGTGATGTAGCCACACACTCACACACATTCGTTCTTTGACTTTGTCGTTCTATTTAAACCCCACTTTGAGATCTCTGAGGTACATTTAAGATTTACAATTTATTTATGTTGAATTATACTCTGGAGAAAAAGGTAAAATGATATTGGTTAAAACTCAGTTAATACTTAACGTCTGAAGAACTCCGCCGTTTTGCACTTCTACTGTGAATGCACTGGTTTTTTTTTCTTTGGTTAACACACCATAAATTAGTTTTGACACTGTTTACCCGCGGGTACTGTTATTGATTATTTCGTATTAGGTTGATGCGCCACTATTATTTTAATCCACTTTAGAATAACATTTCTTTTTATTTTGTCGGCCGACATAAATTTTCGAACACTTAGCTCGTTTAGGTTGACCGCGCGGCCATGAGTTGCAACTGGAACTCGGCCGCACGTTTTACTGTTTGTACAACTTTTAACACTGTTAATGCGTTGAAAGATAGGCCTACTCTTAATTACGGCCTATCTTGCACCCGAGGCCACCGTTTGAATTTAAATCACCAACTTTACTGTCTGATGCTGCTTACTACTGTTCACTCTCTGATGACAAACTGCATACTGTGATTCACAAAAAGCCTGCTGCTGGGCCGGGTACGCAATACGTCTGGGCAATTGTTTAGGCTAACTGTATGTAGGTTGTACTGGGGCTCCTCACAGGTGAAAGTTAACAATTTATTAATTACTGAATTAAAATTAAAACTGGATCACACACTTCTGTACCGTTACAATACCCCCCCAATAAGAGGTTGAAGGCCGAAGCGTTCAAACTCTTATTGCCTAAACCCTAAGAGGATCAGTGAGGATATGGCACCGCAACCCCCCTGAGCACTCTACTAAAATCATGGGTTCTTACCCCCCTAGTCCGGTGACTGTGGCACATTCAATTAAAAAATCAACATACGGCCTTCCATCACTCCATATCCCACAACTGATTTGTTTCCTCTTAGCCGTACTGGTTCATTGACAAGGCACTGGCTCATTTTTTATTATAAAATATCTCTTAACCCTAGAAAATAGTATTAACAAAACAATATAGGATATATACAATACAGGAGTACATATAAGTTCCAGTCAAAATGACGCATTAATTATACAGAATTGCATTTACACAGAATTTCCTTCAGTTTTCAATTTTAAATGAATATTTTAATCATTATGTTTTTTTATCAATTATTTATTTTACCATTACAATCAAAATTCAGATCAAACTAGATTTAAAGTCATATTAAAAATTATCTTTTCAATTTATTTAATTACCATTCATTAAATTTAACTCATATTGTTTTAATTAACAATTTCAAAATTAATTACATTTTTCAAAATGATCCGACATAAAATATTACCTACATTATTCAAAAAATTTACATTCCTTTCTTCACATATGGAATTTCTTTTTATTTCATAATAGGATTTTCCTACTAGCAATGATTCAGCAGACTACAACACTTTTGTTATTGTCAACTCAGCTTCAACACCTCTGGCTGTAAACATTAGTCAAAACATACAACACACCTGTTTACATAAACGGTCGTCTGCCAGACTGGTGTTATAAACACTCCTTCAGTCTAAACATTCTGCTTACCTCACCTCTAACACCTGTACTGCACTTTTCAATTTTTTATAAATCTTTTAGTTAACAATTGTAATAATATAATAATTTTTATACAATTAATTTCACTATAATATATTTACAAATCTTTATCATTATTATTTCAGTTTTATCACACTTCAATGTCCAAGGTTGCGAGGTCTGAACCGTAAAACAAAATATTTACAATTGTTCCTTTATGAAGTTCAGCCTCCATCGTCAAAAATTAGTCTGGTCTTTATGTAACACTTTTCAATTTTATTGATACGCCACATATGGTTATTTTTCGTTTTATAACCACAAGAACTTATTTTTTCAATTGTACCAAAACAATAATCTATAGGGTTACCCCCCAAAATTATCTTATCATAAATCAAGTTGACATCAGTATTATTTGTAAAGTCTCCGTCAGTGTTTTTTGTTATTACCATTGCATTAATATTACCATATTCTGCTACTATAGGTTCATTAACAGGCAAATATTTGTCATCAATATACACATTGTTTGTCACACAAGGTATGTTTTTAATTCTACTAGTTCTCTCACTATTTAAACTCTGTATTAACTCTTCATAATCTCTCTTCCCCTTAAATATTTCTACCATTCTCTCTCTCTCTCATAATCACTTTCATCACCACAACATTTCATAATCTCACTCCATCCAGAGGGCAACACAACATTATTACAACATCTGGCTTTACCAGATACACAAAAATAATTTCTTTGACATTTAAAAGACCTTTTGTCTTCTACAAAAACTAACGAGGAACCTTTGTCCTCCAACACTACTGGTGAAACCTTTTCTTCACCTATCTCACAAGAAAAATTTGCCCTCTTTTCAACCTCTACACTTAGACTGTCTTCACACTCTCTCTCATTCTCATCGGCATTTGCTAACAACACTTCATTACTAAACTCTACTTCAACAAAATCTTCCTTATCACTCTCAACATTAATCTCCTTGTTCTCTACTACCACGTTTTTACACATATCATTATAATTCTGATTTGTTTTACATTCAAAATTTTCGATTACCTTTTGTATTTGTTTATCAATTTTTTCTGACACTTGTTCTTTAATAGTGTTGAAACATTCATCCATCTCATTTAGACGTTTATTCATACTGATTTCGAACTTAACATTTTGTGTATTCATTTCACATAAACGCTTATCAAATGTTTGGTCAATATTATTTATATCACCCTTTAACTCATGGAATTTGCTATTAATTGTTTTAAATTTAACATCAGAATCACTCTTCTGTTCATTGAAAAGCAATTGCATCATTTTTATCATATCATTATCCTTAGATTGTTTATTTTTATTCATTACGGGTGGGGTTACCTGAATCCCTGAGTCATCTATTTCATCTGACTTACTTGATTCTCTATTTTGAACTGGGATTGGGGTCGAATGGACCTCCAACCCACTCATGACCGTTGATTCGGTCAAACTATTATTTTCCATTTTTGTTTTATAATATTTTTACATATATAAATATGCCCGGTTTTGCTTTCACAGTCTACAATTTACAACCTCGCCCCACTCCCAAATAACCCGTTCGCAGCTTAATTATGTCTGGCGAATATACGTTACAAACCCTATACTCGAGTCCCTGTTCGGGCGCCATTTGTAACTACTCACTTAATTCCTATTAATAATTAATTCTTACCTTAGGGGTTTTCCCAGAGTCGTACAGACGAAACTGCTGCAGAAAGGATTATTCGAGATACAAGGGGTAAAGATCAAATACACAGTTTGTGCTAAAACAAATT